>BSBK01009737.1:0-249518 GCA_027943335.1 Chamaecyparis obtusa
TTATATTTTTAGATTTTATTTGGTATAAAGTTTTTGGTTAAAGTGGTTGAAGAAATGATTGATATTAATTTTAAAACAATACAAAATAAAGGAATAAATATTCATGTAGGTATTGTTAAAAGTGTAAGGGATTGTGTATGTTTTATCATAGTATGTTATAAGGTGCATCCAATGACCTTCAGATTAGATATGTGCAAATGGTAATAATCCATGAGAATTGTTGATTGTGATTTCAAATAAGTCACCAAAGAAAGTCAATGCATAAAGTGTTTGAATTTTTTAGAAAGTTCATCTTAATTTGTAATAATACGGGTTTAAACAATATACTTTAAGCCTTGGCTTGTTTAGGTGATTCATAAAAAATTAATCAATATATTTCTTGTATTGAAACATTGTGAAGTTCATTCATGAAATCATTGGCGGCTATAAGAAACCCTTAAGAATGACTAGATAGAAAGTTATGCCTTCGAAGAGAATTTTGATTTTTCAATTGATATTAATAGAAGTTCAATAGCATTGCATGAATTTGTATTTTATGACGAATTGGAATAAATAATTGATGTAACAAAAAAAATGTAGCACTCAAGTTAGGCCACTAACTGAGTTGGATAGCTCAAAAAGTTAATTGAAGGATTAATGCAAAATTTAAAGAGAAAAAGGTTGAGCAATTAGATAGAGTAAATGTTTATAGGAGTAACCAACTTATTACTACTGCAAATTTGGAAACTATTAAGAATGCAACTGAAAAAATGAAATCAAAATATTTGGATATGCTTAAAGAGAAGGTGTGGCCACTAAATTTGTAGACGAGGAATTAGCTATCTCTAAGGAAATGTAAGTATAGGCTGAGTTGTTTATGTTAGGATTAACAAGGCAGAAATAATAATTACATGCAAATATAACCAATATCAGAAAATAATAAACCACACAAGAGGACACAAGACACAAAGATTTAACATGGTTGACCCAATCCTTGGGTTACGTCCACCAACAATGAGTCCAATATTTTATTATCTAGTGATTACAACCTGATTACAATCTGTAATCCCTTACAGCTCAATTCCTTCGCAAGTACTACGATCATACATCATGAAAATCCCTAACCCTAAGCCATATTATACAATATTTTTGCCACTTTAGGGTTAGAATGAGTTACAATATGTCCGCCCAAAATAAATAAAAATATGTCAGCCTCAAAAAAAATTGACTTGGGGGTTGTGCCCCCGAACCCCCATTCTTAAGGGTTGCCTCCCGCAAACCCCTGCTTGGGGTCCGGCTCGACCCTGAACCCTAGCGAGGTCAGGAGGAAAAGTGTATAGTACTTTCCTGATCAGTCACCACAAGCTAACAATCTCCCACTGGGTGACTAATCAATATCCGCACTAAAAGACCTCCCACTTGGAGACTAATCCTATAGCAATACCGCTACCATATGAGGCTCCCACTAGATCAAACCACCCTAGACTCAGTTGTTTCTTTATTTTGTTCAGTCTAGAAGACCAATTAAAGTTGAACATGAGTTCAACTTCTCCCTTGTGACTACCTTTGTAAACATATCTGCTGGATTATCATCTAAATGAATCTTTTCCAGCTTTAACTTCCCATCATCCAAAACTAACCGAATGAAATGGTACCACAACTATATGTGTTGTGCCTTTGAGTGCAAAGAAGAATTCTTTGCAAGATGAATGGCACTTTGGCTATCTATATGCAAAAAATTATCCATCTGAGGATGTCCCAATTCTTCCATGAAGAATTGAAGCCATATCATCTCCTTGGCTGCCTCTGTAGCAGCAACATACTCTACCTCTAGAGTCGATAAAGAAACCACCTTTTGTAGTCGAGAAATCCAACTCACTATTGTCCCACCAATAGTAAATACATAACCTGTAGTACTCCTCTTGCTATCTATATATCCTACCAAATCTGAGTCAACATAGCATTATACAGTAGTAGTAGAACCCCCAAAGTGTAAACACTTACTGGATGTACCTCTCAAATATCTAAGAATCCATTTGACTGCATTCCAATGCTCAATACCAAGGTTACTCATATATCGGCTAACGACTCCCACTACATGTGGAATATTTGGCCTAGTACATACCATAGCATACATTAAGCTCCCCTACAACTGAAGCATAAGGTACCTTAGATAGTTTAGTCTCATCTTCTGGTGTCTTGGGACACATATCCTTAGTCAATTTCAAATGACCAGGCAAAGGTGTGCTGACAGCTTTAGCATTCTCCATAGAGAAATGTTGCAACACCTTCTCAGTATAATCAGCCTGAGATAGAGACAACTTCCTATTTTTCCTATCTCTGCAAATTTTCATACCAAGGATTTGTTTTTCTACCCCCAAATCCTTCATAGCAAAAGATTTTGCTAACTGTTGTTTCAACCCCTTAATATGATCCATGTTAGATCTAGCTACAAGCATATCATCAACATATAAACATAAAATAATGTACCTATCATCATCCAACCTCTTAAAATAAACACAATGGCTAGAATTATATCAAGTGTATCCATTCTTGTTCATCAAAGTATCAAATTTAATATACCATTACCGAGGTGCTTGCTTCAAGCCATACAAACTTTTCTGCAATCTGCACACTAGATTCTCCTTACCCTTGACCTCAAAACCTTGTGGTTGTACCATATATATTTCTTCATTCAAATCACCATGAAGAAAGGTTGTTTTAACATCAATTTTCTCTAAATGCAAATCTTCAGTAGCCACAATACTTAAAACTGTATGAATAGAAGTCATTTTAACAACTAGAGAAAAAATCTCATCAAAATCAATACCATGTTTCTATGCAAATCCTTTTACGACTAATCTAGCTTTAAATCTTTTCTTACCTCCATCCTCTTCTTTTATCCTGTAAACCCATTTATTCTATAAAGCTCTTTTACCTACAGGTAACTTGCATAAATCCCAAGTCTGATTTTTCAGCAAGGAGTCCATTTCATCTGTCATTGCAGACTCCCATTGAAGCTTTGTATCCACCTGCATAGCTTCATTATAACATTCAAGTTCACCAGCATCAGTTAATAAGATAGAATACAAAGAAGGTGAAAATGTATGTGGAGGTCTACTTAGCCTTGTTGACCGTCTAAGATTCACTGGGGTGTGTGGTATTTGTTGTTGCTATTATTGTGGAGCCTAAGGAACTATTGGAACATCAAATTTTGGAGTATCATCCAGTACTACATAGTCATTTTCTTTCTTCTCATGCTGCTGCAACAGATGTTTGTACAATACTTTCTCATTGAATATGACATCCCTGCTTCTTAAAATTTTATGATTTTTAAAATCCCAAAGCCTATAACCAAATTCATCAATACCATATCCAACAAATACACATTTCTTTGACTTAGCTTCCAGCTTGGTTCTATTTTCAGAATCTATAAGTGCAAAAGCTTCACGACCAAAGGTTTTGAGAAAAGAATAACTCACCTTCTTACCACTCCATGTTTCCTCTGGAATACCATAGTCCAAAGGAGTAGAGGGGCCTCTATTGATTAAATAAAAAGAAATGTTCACAGCCTCTGCCAACATATTTTTGGGAAGCCTAGCATGCAACCTCATACTCCTTGCACTCTCCATTATTGCCCTATTCATGCGTTCAACCACTCCATTTTCTTATGGAGTCCTTGCTACAATTTTCTGCCTATGAATACCAGTAGAGGCACAATAATATTCAAATTATTTGCTACAATACTCACCACCATTATCAAATCTGGGGCATTTTAATCTTTTTCCAATCTCATTCTCAACCAAGCATTTCCATTTCTTAAAAGTTTGAAATACATTAGATTTCTGTCTAAGGAAATAAATCCATACTTTTCTTGTTGCATCATCTATAAATGTAACATAATATAGAGAGACACCAAGGGAAGATACCTAAGATGGACCCCATACATCTATATGCACAAGCTCTATTTTTTCATCTTTCTTTTCCTTCCCACTCTTTACAAAACTAATTCTCTTTTGCTTTCCATACACAACTTTCACAAAAATCCATATTAACACATTTCAAACTAGGTAGAACTTTCTTTGAATGAAGTAATTTGATACCTTTTTCACTCATGTGCTCAAGTTTGTTGTGCCACAATGCTGTGTCAAAATCTACAGCAACGGTTTGATGTTCTTCCTGCCCAACTGTAGCCACTATTCTTGAACATTCATTATCTTCTGAAACAATTAAAGTAGAAGGAACAGTATGACCTATAGAAAGATATAAGGTGCCTACTTTCACACCTTTTGCTACTACTAAGGAACCTTTTGAAACCTTCCAATTTTTATCATTAAAAGTAATTGTGCAACCCTCATTGGTGAGTTGCCCTGCTAAAATTAAATTTATACTCAGCCTTGGAACATGTCTTACCTCTTGTAGTAGCCAATTATTCCCATTGTGCAACTTAATCTTGATTTTCCCTTTTCCAACAATTTGACAGGGTTCATTATCTCCCAAATAAACTAGCCCAAAATCCCCTTGGATATAATCAACAAAATAACCTCTATGGGGTGTAGCACGAAATGAAGCCCCCAAATCTAACACACATGAATCATCAACATTTTCTAAAGACAAGAGCAAAGCATCCTCTTCAGATTTGTTACTTACCACATTTGCCTCCTTGTTTCCATCATGTTTGTCTCCTTGATCTTTCTTCCAAGACCAACAATCTTTCTTCTTATAACCTAGTTTTCTATAGTACCAGTAATCATTTGGCCCTTTGGATTCAAACCTCTTTCCCTTTGATTTTCCTCTTGATTTCCCATAATTTCCAGAGTTGTTTCCTCTATCTCTTGTTCTGCCTCTACTTTCTGCATTCAATACACTACCTGATGTGGATGCCCCTGAGCTTTTCTTATGAATTTCCTCACTCAATATAACACTAATAACATCATCAAACTTTAGGGTATTAGAACTAGAAACGGAATTACTAACAGCCATTACCAAGCCATTCCAGCTTTCTCGCAAAGAACACAAAATCAAGAGAGCCCTAACCTCTTCATCGAAAGTAATTTTAACTGAGGCTAACTAACTTGTAACTATATTAAACTCATTCAAATGGTTAGGGAATGATCCACCTTCTACCATTTTCATATTAAATAAACGCTTAATAAGAAATACCTTGTTTGAAGCTGAAGGCTTTTCATACAACTTCGCTAGGGTATCCATCAGATCTTTATCTTTCGTTGCTCCAGTAATATTGAATGCCACAGATTGTGCCAGGCATAAATGAATACTCCTCAGTGCCTTCCTGTCCAAAATATCCCAATCTTCCTGAGACATTGTTGCCTCTTTCTTGGCTATTCCCTCTAATGGCTGCCATAGATCCTTCTAATAGAGATAGTCCTCCATTTCCATCTTCCATAACTGGAAGTTCTGCCCATTAAACTTATCAACCTTCAATCTACCCTTGTCAGCCATTTCTCCCACTTAACCGAGAGACTCTCCCACTAACTCGTGAGACTTGCTTCAGAGAATAGATGAAAGAATGAACAAAAAAATAACCTCACTCTGATACCACTTGTTAGGATTAACAAAGTAGAAATAACAATTACATGCAAATATAACCAATATCAGAAAACAATAAACCACACAAGAGAACACAAGATACAAAAATTTAACGTGGTTCACCCAATCCCTGGGCTACGTCCACCAACAGCGAGTCCAATATTTTATTATCCAGTGATTACAACTTGATTACAATCTGTAATCCCTTATAGCTCAATTCCTCCACAAGTACTAAAATCATACATCATGAAAATCCCTAACCCTAAGCCATATTATACAATATTTTTTTCTCTTTAGGGTTAGAATGAGTTACAATATGTCGGCCCAAAATAACTAAAAATATGTCACCACAAGCTAATAGTTTACTTTTGAAATTAAAAGTAAGGGACTCATAAGAAAGTGTCCCAATCGGACTAATAGAGGTAGAAATAAACTTGTATCTACAAAAAATTATATAGAGAAAGGAAACAAAATAATAAAAAATAAAACTAGGTAGGTAATTGATGATCTTGATAGTTCTCAATTGACTTTCAATTTTAAAGAATTTTTTGGATCTAAAACCAAAAGTTACATGTGTATGTTTGGGTCAGGAAGAAAATTGGTATGAGAATGGGGATAGAAATAAATTTTAATTTATTGATAACCCACTTTTTGAATAGGAGGATGTTCAGTCAATTTTGTCTGGACCATGCCATGTAGGATTTAAATTTTTCAAAAGATGCAAGTTGCATAGCTATTTGCAAATTGTTAATAAATATGTAATTAAATTATATTAATAATAAACATTTTCCTCTAATAAGGGATATTACATCATAATCGTAAATCAATTTCAGCCAACTTGTCAAAAATAGTAGCCAACATCTAAAAAGAGACTTTGACCAAGTCATATAATAAATTAGTATAGCTCATGTAACAAATAGATCGAAAATAGCTTTAAATCACATTCGAAAAATAATACTACATGATTCATTGACTAGATAAATACAAGTTACAAATCTCATTAGAATAGACCATTGGGTTGGTTACAATGAAACAAAATGTACCAATTGAGAAGGTCGTCCTTACAAGAACTCTTGGCAATTATTTTCCACAAACACATTGAGGGAAAGAATATTGTCAGAGTGTGTTTCTTCCATAGCATAAAGAGATTATGATTCCAAAAAGTCTTTCATGTCATGAAACATTATGTAGCCCAGCACAAGGAAGACTAACCAAGGTAAATCTAACAGAAGTAATGGAATTGTGTAAAATAATATACATACTTCAAATGCTAACTGAAGATATCTTGATGTTCAAGAAAACTTATGCAACAGGAAACAACCTTTCCTCATTCATCTAAAAAAATCTCAAAGTTCTCTATTCCAACTCATATAGTACAATTAGAGATAACTCAAAAAATACAACTATTTATTTAGTTTTAGGATAGAGAATTATCAAAACTCAAAGAGCATCATTAATGTCTATTTCGTTTGAATACATATACAAGACTAACAATAAATTAGAATATTTCTATAATAGGCACATTCCTTACTTAAGTAGGATAAATCAACTACTCATAGTTCATAGACATGCTAACAAGTAGGGGTTGGTTCATGAAATTTATCATGAGAAATCGAGACATAATATTTCCATACAAATTTGATAATATGCTTCAAATTAAGAATCTAATTACATACCAATAAGATCACTCACTAGCAATAGAAGCATCCGACTATGTATTAACTTCCTTATAAGATACCACACAAATACTCTTTCATCCAAAATGTTTTTCTAAAATAATATAACTATAGTGTTACCCAACCCTAGATGATATAAGCTTAGCCCAAGCATGGTTATTGTTAATATAATGGAGTAACTAGATCCACTAAAATATTTAAATGCTAATCTATCCTCAATATTAAAGAAAAGACTCATACATCATCAAACACTTCTCATCCTATGTAATGAATTTAAAAAATCTATTAAGAAACATTATTGAAGTTTATTTTGATGCAACTAGGCATCTAGCTATATCTCACACTACTTTTAAGGTAAAAAATTATGTAAATTATTTTGAGATTAAGAATAATAGACACACTAGTTCACAAATTCCGAAGTATCTAACTATGTCCTAGGATAGTCTCGGTATTATATTCATGATTTTTTAAAAGTCTAGAGGAGCTATTTATAATTCTTATGAAATCGGAGCTATAATTTCTTCATAAATATTTTATACCCATAAGGGATAGGAAAAAGAACACCTATACCTTAGGATTCCTAAATGAGTAGCTATATGAGAGAATGCATATCTATTACAATATTCATAGGTCTTCAAAGGAATAAATTAATTTAGCTACATCTTCAACATTCATTCAATAACTAGTGATAATCACATATCAAATCTATTGCAATATTTTCTTGAAATTTATTATAGCAAGTGATGTATTTATCTTATAAATGTCCACTGAAATATTCATAATGGATTCAAGTTTTCTTTTTCTTTTGTTTAGTCTGATCTTTATAGGATTAGGGCTCAAACACACACAACACGTATATGAATTTTTTAGATTTAATACCTAGCCACTAGAGACAAACATTGAGTTCTCCTTTTATCACAATCTATGATGATCTCTAATAAGGGAAATAATAGAGACATATTCTAAATTTAAGATAGAAGAGGGGTTACGAAATGGTAAAGTGGATGAGAATAATATGGCTAATGGGGTTAAAGGTCTTTAGAAGGGTGGTGACAGCTCCAAGAAGAAGGAAGATTATTTTAGGGTAGACTAGATTAATTTAAAGAATCTAGATGCCCAAAAAGATTAATACTTGAGTAGGGTATGGACTATGGAAAAGGAATCTAAAAGATGAAAGAAGGGATGAGAAATTGAACTTAAGAAATTACTTCTGGAAGGATAGATAGACCAAGAAACTTTTGCATATCTATATAGAGGCATTGTCATGCCTAGGATTTTGCACGTATGGTGTCCTTGCATTTTATTTTTTATTTCATTTTGTGATCTGAATTTTGAGAATTTATTTTCTTTCTTTCTAGATTATTAGTATCTTTTTCATTTTCCATAGTGAGGGAATGGTTCAAATCCATTTCACAATGAGTTTTAGATGAGTTCTCCTTTTTTTTAATATAATTCATTTATATAGAAAACATCATATATAATGCATGCATGTCCTTTGATGATTATATCCATAAATTGTAATATTATTTGAGTTATTGTCGACCATTTGAAAGGGATGATCCCTCGCCATTTAGAAGAATTTTTTGATATGATAGTAACACTATTTTATCCTACTTGTTCACTTCAACAACATTTTCTCCTAGCATCTTTTGTCTAGTATTTTAGTGCTCAATAAATGTTGGTTACAATGCCCAATGTTTTTTTAAAAGTTGGTGAGTCTAGGTTCACAAATGCTAATCTATATTTATTAGCTCAAAATATTGTTGTAGAGAAAATGTCCTACAAGGGATACAAGTGGTTGTTAGACTTTAGGAAATCCTAGTTTCCTGTAGATGTGACCATTGTAAAGGAAATCACCTCAGCTCTACAAATATTAAAATATTAATAGTCTTCTATATTCACACCATGTGGGAGGGTTTTGCATTTCCAAAATGGTGATAGGTATGGTAAACATTATGCTCAAAAAATGGCATCATCTCTTTACTATTTATGGGTGTTGGATTTGACCTATAGTAGGTGTATGTTGTACCCAAAGAAGCATGCTAAACTTTAGTATGCATTAGATTATGGATTTTTGCAATCTTGGAAAGAGGTTGTTCACAATATCAGTGTTAAATGTACATGTTTAATTATTTTATAGAGAACTTCTTGACTTGAAATATTTTGCAAAGGCTCTTATTCCTTTCCATTTTTTTTAGTTGGGTGTATAAACCAATATTTGTATGGAAATTCCAACAATTATTCTATGATTAACGTAGATTATATTTAATAATTGCCTATTAGTTGACAATGGTTGTATGTGGGTCTTAGGTTCAAAATCTGTTAACTTTTTAAACTATTACACATAATAGTTCTCAACAATTTAGGATAATGCTTGACAATAAGAACCTTGCACACTATCATCTTCTAAAGCTCAATTGATTGCATACTAAAATCTAATTATTTACAATTTTTTCTAATCTAGGTATGAAGAAGCACTATTTTTGACATCAAGTTAGCATTAGTATGATTATGCTTATTTTCTAGATATTTCAAAAGTTATTTACATTAAGATGTTTTTTTCAAAATGACTCAAAATTACTTAATATTTTCTTGCTGTAGTTGTCCCATGTACTCATAATTTTTTGTTTTGATGCTCCTTGAAGGAATTGTCCCTCGATAGGAAACTTCGGGGAAATACCATTGATGTACATACTTAGTTTAGATAATCTTTGTCTTTCTATGAGATTTTAATTGGCTTGTTATGGAAATTAGCACCCATTCTCATTTCCATTAGGATCATGAAACATCTAATTTATTTTTATTTTTTCTATTTGGTGTATAAACACTATGGTATTAGATATGGAATTTATCCCATCTTGAAAGCTTAGATTATTGTCACAACTTCATAGAAATATACATTTTCCTATTGTAGTTTACGGATTGTGTGACATTTGTCTCTTTTGACATTTTCACTATTTTAGCCCCCATTTTCATTTTATTACATTGTAACTTCTAAAGATATACTTATTTTAGAAATGCATATCTAGATATATGTTTTAAATTAGGTTGATAATGTGCCTACAATTATATTCATTGCTTATAATGTAGAATGACATTGAGCTTAAATTTAGAGATAATTGTAAACTTAAAATGAAGTGCAAGAAGAAAATGTTGATTGATTGATTGATTGATGAGATTACAATATGTAGGATCCTTCTTATATAGAGAAGAAAATAATGAATGGAAAGCATATAAAGTGACATGTATCCAAATTAGATCTAAGTTCATGTAGGAGTAGGTAAAATCAACTACTTAGGTACAAGTAATGTTCCAACCTAGAAAATATAAAACATTATGTTAAAAAGGAAAGGACTGAAATATAACTAAGAACTCTTCATGAATAAATGACAGCTAAAGGGATTAACTAGGAAAAAATCATGACAAAAAATTATTTTAGCTATTAATAATATATATCCAAGAAAATAAAATAAAATCCAAGGGAAAAAAAATCTTGAAAAAAATTGCTAGCTAAAGATGAAAAGAATGTTAAAAAAATTCACATCTTAACTAGAAAAAGAGGGAGCTAAAATGTTACTTTTATCAAATATAATAGAGGAGAATCTCTCGTAGAGCCTAAACTTATCAGGAATGAATAAGTTTTTATTTTTAGTGAATTACTTTGAACAAAGATGGATTCAAATTTTGGGGTAATATAGTCTTCTTATAGTTTATTCCTAATAGTATTGCAAGTGAAGATCTTGTCAAATCTTGATGGCACCTATCATTGAGGAGATCAATTTTAATTCCTTTTAGATGAGATCAAACAAATCCCTAAGACCTAATAGATTTCATGTTGCCTTCTTCTAGAATTTTTGTTATTTTATTGAAAAATTAGTTATGGTGGCTTGTGGCAAAGCCTAAATATATTAAGTTTACTAATAGAAGTCATTTGTATTTTTATTGCACTAACACCATATAATTCTTTCCTTGATTCTTTTATTGAATTTTGAAAATACTCCTTTTAAGAAATCCATATAAAGTCCTCTTGAATTTTAGGAAGAACAATAAAAAAAGCACTTCATTTGCTCAATTTCAAAGAATAAAGTGGCTTAATCTAAAAAAGATCCACCTTTGAAGGTATAGATACTAGACAAAAAATTAGTTACTCAATTTCAAATATAAATAAAATAGCATAAGAATCAAGATTAATATTAGAAAATCATATGATGAAGTAATCAAAGGTTCCTCATGAAAACTCGAGAAAAAGTTGAATTATAAACAATTCAGGGAATTGAACTTAGAGTTGGAGTAGAAGTTGAATTTATTTTTTATACCTTCTTATTGTTTACATCATGTACAAAACTAACAGAGTAATAATAAAGTCAAATTTCATTGTAGTCATTTTATACATATAGCTCTTAATTAGAGAATAAACATCACTTTGAATGAAGTTTAAGTTGTACTAGGTACTTTAACATGTTTAATTTTCACACATTTCTATTAGCAGTTGGCCCCATCTTAGAAAGGTATAGGACTAATAACACATTTAATCATGACGTTGGTACAATCATCCCACATTTTGTGAGCATTCCTTGGTGTTCTGCCCAAATCAATAACTATGCTAGAGAGATACTCTCCACACAATTAGTTTATCTCAAGAGGATTTTCGCATCATTAATTTTGTTAGACACTTATCACTCCTTAGCTATATATGATATTTTTTTCAGTCTTTCTCTCCTCTCTAGGCTCTTTATGGTACTAAAAGACTCACAATATATTAATTAATTCAATTAAGTGGTGAATTATAATAGATGGTCATCCTTGTCGAGGTCACCAAAACTAGATTTTAAAATAAACTTCTTCTAAGTTGGTGATATCCTAGCCACCATTTTAGAAGTGCTCGGTATGAGTCACATCAAAGGTTTTATTTGAAAAAATATCAACAATGACATCTCTTATATTTTTTTGTAATATCTATATACCCTCATTAGAATGAAAAAGAGCTCCCTCTCAACTGTTGCATATCTCAAACCATCCTTAGTCAAAGAAACTAGTAGAATAGGCCAATGAACCTAGTTAGCTTGAGCACTGGCATAGAAAGCCTGAGAACTAGTACAAACAACAACCAAAGTAAGCTCCTTAGAACCAAGAGTGAAACCCCAATTAAGATAGAGGAATATATAAGCACCGCCAACAAGAAAAAGAGATCTAAATCTATCCAAAGTATCAAGATGACCATCCTTAAGAAATTGGATCCCACAACAAAGATAAACCAATAAAAGATAAGTCTACTAACAAAAAAATAGAACCCAAAGTAGACTCTAGGTCCATGAAAAAAATAGAGGTCTAAATAGTCACCCATAAAATAGAAACCAACAATCACACTGGTGAATGTGATAAAGAGAAGCACAACATCCTTAAAATAGAAGAGCTCAAAAAGCTTCATAGATAAAACATAGGTCCAAAAAGATTCTTGGCGATGAAAAAGACAAAGAATTATGAGCCCTCTCTATAGAAGAGACTCTTCCCATAGTTGCCACATCAATTTGTGCACACCACACAATAAGGCTAATAGCCACAACTACTTTTCTTATAGTAGTCACAAAAATGATTATTTCACAAAATCCAACAATGCCATGATTAGAAACAATGTCTCTAACAGAGTGCAAAGCACAGGTCACTCTCTAGATAAAATATTAAATACCTAAACAAATGCAATTCTCACAGTAAGGAAAATAATGAAGCACTCCAATCCAAGACCATGCACAATTTCCATGAAAAATATAGGGAAACTCCACCTCTTGCCATCCAAAAAACATATTCTTCATCATTATAACCACCCTCACCCTCAGCCATATCCAATACACCTCCTCCTTCGGAAACCTTAGCACCTCTACATCTGTGAGATGGTAGTACCATATCCTTCACAAACCCATCTATCAAAGACAATAAGTTTCCATAGTCCATAACAATGTTGCATGATAGCTTCTCAATTAACTATATTAATTTTTTGAATCAACATTTTGGATCATATTCCATGATCCAATGTTTTCTCTCTTCCTCTTGCTCATTATCCTAATGATGGATTGTGGAATGTGATCCAAAATATTAATTCAAAAAATTGACATAGTTAATCTAGAAGCCTTCAAGCAACAAAACCTCATCTATGCCTACATTGTCATCTTCCCTAACCTCTTCTACTCCAAAATTCCCCCCTCCTCCCATTGCATCTCTCTAACTCATGTTCCCTTCTATTTCAAATCTGCCAAGTTCAAATTTACTATAGTAATATATTAGGAATAAGTAATAAATAAAATTTAAAATAATAAAAAATTTAATTTTATATTAAAATCATAAAACTTAAAAATCCAAGCCAAAATTATTCTCAAATTCTAGTAAAAAATGTAATTCCACTAAATATAAAAGAGAAATATCATTTAACTATTGTATACACCTAAAAATGGTCATCTAGACTATTAGTCCCTTTTGCTAAATCATAAATTGCTTATTCTTGATCAAATCCTAGCTCTATCATTTATTCGATTATTTTCTATGGGCTAACCATCTTATCCTAAGTCTTTGTTTAATTAAAAGGAATATTTCCTCCCCTTTTAATAAATAAAAAGCCTCCACTTTTCTTCTTATCCTAAGTTGCACAAATAAAGTATTATTCTTATTTTATAAAAAGGGAAAAAGCACTTTTTGTCTCATATGGACACAAAAGTCAACTCTTATTTTCCTATTGGAGGATACTTGTGCACATGGATTGCTCCTCTTTCAAGCTCCACCATTGATTAAATCTTTTGCCTCTTAATCTCCATGGTCCATTTCTCCTCATTTCCTATAAAAGAAGAGCTCCCTTCTTCAATTTAGATCCCCAAATTTTTATGCTAATATTATGCTGCAGGTTTTCTAGGTACACTTTGGAGCTTTTGAAGATTTGGAGCATTCTTAGCATCTACATATCATTCTTGCATTCTTAACTTAGCTTCATATTTATGCTTTCTTAGATTAGCTTCATTTCTATGCTCTAGATTAGCTCACATAGATTAATTAGCTTGGGTTGTAACACTTGCATATTTCCTTTCATAGCTTAGCTTGCATTTCCATTTCTAGCATAGCATTGCATTGCATTTTCATTCTTGATTCTTGAGGATATTGGCATTCTTGCCCTTGTCTTCATTGAATCTCTCATTGCATGGTTTACTAGCAAGGTTATTGGCTTAATAGCTCTAGCTGAGAGCATTCTTAAAAACCATTGCACTCCATGCCTAGGGAGCTATGGATGATTTGTGATGGCTCATTCTTGAGTTTCCTTACATGTAATGATTCATAGAAGTGTGACACATTTATAGCACACAACTATAAATTAAATAAATCATTAAATTATATGTTAACTATTTAAAAATTATATAATATTAAAAAATATTCTAAAATTTTAACTCAAATAATTATAAACAAATTAGAGTCTATCGAAGAACACGAAAATCCTCTTTAATTAGTTTATTAAATATAATTCAATCCAATGCAATTATTTTAGTTTATAGTATACTTCTATTTTGAGCAGTGAAATATTAAAGGAATTGAAATATTAAACAGCTAATTTTCTACCAACTTTTAAACCGAGAAGAAAGCATGAGTGAGCTCGTGGTGTTTGTCTCTACTGTTGATAAGGTAGTATTTGTCTAATGGATTGAAAACATGATGTATGTTGTTTTGCGTCTGCAGTCAAAAAACTTACCTTGCCACATATTTGACGGACGGCTCGAAAGCCGTTTGGCCTTACATTTCTAACTTGGGTTTTTCTTAGCGGGGAAGATGGTGAAATTCTCAACTGTATGTCATCATAAACCGACACGCAATCGTATCCAGCTTGCCAAAATCCCTCATTATCTCAGCCCATCCTTCCAAACTCCTCCAAATTATTAGTTCGAGAAGCTCAAATCAGCTTTTGTATTATGCCCATAACTTTTGGTACTCGTTTGTCATTTATCCAACGGCTTTACCATATAAACTCCATTGCTCCACCATTACATTCCATTGCACAACAGAGCAGTACATTTTACTAGTTTTCTTTCAAATCAATGGATAAGCAGACTGGAAAACGTGAGAGGATGGAGGAGAGTGATGAAAGCTACCCAGAAGCTACCCAAACAAAGCGGCTTCACAGGGAGTCTACTGTGGATGATGTGTATGAAATCTTGAGTAAGATGGATAATGAGGACCTGGATTTGGGTTCTGAAGAGATAGAGGAACAGATGGTGTGGGATATGATGAAGATGTTACAAGAAGAAATTATATCTCCAAGCCCTTCCTGTTCTGATAGTGATGATACAGAGACAAGTAGTAATGGGTCTGATGAATTGGAGTCTAGTGGGGATAAAAATTGTAGTTTTAATGGCGAGCTGGATTATTTGTTAGGTGCCAGTGACGATGAACTTGTTATTCCTTGTAGCCCTTCTATGAGCAGTGTGAATGATTATGACTACGATTGCCTTGAAATAGAAGAGGCTGAACAGCAATTATTGCTGCAGATTTAGTTGGAGTACAGTGAGAGCATGGAGCAAGAAGGAAGTGGTCACTTTTGTGTTCAAAATCTTTGTATGGTTTCAAATCAAATTCAATCTGGATAAAATTTTTGCTGGGATGAAAAATATCAATAGCATTCCAAATTTGTACAGGAAAGAAACTTGTATTCCAAATTTGTACAGGAAAGAAACTTGAATATGTTTATGAGCTTAAGGAAGTATTTTTCAAAGATATTTTAAGAGTGATTAACATGCCAAAAAATTAATGACTTTTAATTTGCCGTTGAAATGGAATGACTAAAGAAGCCTCTTTCATTCCCTTCCTCTCTCCTTGATGAAAATCAAATTATAAATGAAGAGATAAAGTATTTGCAGTTTCTAACTACATACTGATTGGGATTTGAGACAGTTTGATAGTTTTGTTTGTGTCACAATTTATTTCTAAGACGACTAGTTTAGAAATTCAGCGTGTTGACGTGAAGATATCTATTTTTTTTATAATGAGAAAATCCTAGAATTAATAAAAGGTATAATAATTCTAATATTTTACATTAAATAACAGGTATAATAATTTTAACATTTTTATTATTCATTAGAACGGAATTCTTAGAAAGGGGTTATTTGGTTTAAGATATTATGTGTGAAATAATGATTAAGATGGAGAATGAGGAACTGTGTTTGGGATAGAGGAAGAAATGGTGTGGGATTTGATGAAGATGTTAGAAGAAGAAAAATTTCTTAGTCCTTCGTATTTTATGATATAGGAATAAGTAGTAATGGATCTAATGAATTGGAGTCTAGCGGAGACAAAAATTCTAATTTAATTGGTGAGCTTGATTATTTGTTTGGTATCATGATCTGGATATTTCGTTTAGCCCTTCTCTGAACACTGCACATGATATGAACATGGCACATAATTATACTTAAGGAACAAGTGCAGCATATAAGTGTCAACAAGGGATACTCATACAAGAACATGATGTACATTGATAAAGTTTTTTATTTAACTATTACACAAATGCTAAATTAACAACATAGAAAATGAACAATATCAAATATCAAATATGTAATCACGTCCCCATATAATTGATGGACTCCTCGAAACACATTTGGCGTTATAAACTTGGGTTTTAGACAATGGGATTCCTAACCTATCTACGTTCTAAATTTGTTGGGATTAAATTTTTTTATACCATTTCAAATTTATTCTGGAATTTTATTTTTATACATGGTTAGAGTTCAATGAAGCACATTTTGGTGATTGCTTTAAGAGGTAGCAGCCTATAAAGAAATTGACAACAATTAACTTGCTCTTGAAATGGAATAAATAAAGCAGCCGCTTTCATTTCCTTCCTCTCTCCTGGATGAACATCAAAGTTTAATGTAAGACATAAGATATTCATAGTTTCAAATAACTTGCTGATCGATTGACATTTTAGACAGTTTGATACATTTGTTTCTAGCATTATTTGTCTATAAAAGGATCAATTTAAATATTCAGTGTGTTCCAGTCAAGATGTCTGCTATTTATAGTGAAAGAATATTCTAAACTAAATAACAGTTATATTGATTTCAACAATTTGATTATTTATTAATCTTACAAAGGAATTTGTTAGTTGGGAATTTTTTTAAGGAGTATAAAAATATATTATTAAATAAAAGTTAAAAAGATTATTTAAAAAAACATGATTATATATATACACACAACAAAATGCTTAAGGTATTGTAGAAGAATATAATGTCAACAATTTATACTAATACAAGAATATGATGTTCATTGATAATGTTTTTTATTTTATCACTACATAAATGATAAGTACAAACAACATAGAAGATTAATCACATCAAACATCTAATCATGCATTTGGCATTTCAACAATACGATGTCAATATATGACAATGTCTAACAAAAATAGAATATTATCTTATCCATTCTAATTAAAATGCATGGTATAGAAATTGAGGTACAAAGTTTCATAAATCATGTTGAAATTATGAACAATTATCTATTAATGGTAGTTTGACACACTCTACTACAAAATTGGCCAAAATAATTGATTGAAGAATCAATATGACTATGTTGGTATTGTTGTCATTGATGTCAACTTCTTCTTCTTCTTCTTCTTCTTCTTCTTCTTCTTCTTATCATCTGTGATTATTTTCTATAATAAATTTTTAGTAGATTGCTCCTCATATTCTTCATGCTGAGAATCTATTGTTGAAATTTTGGCATGTTTGTGATGACTCTTTGGAGACATCTACTTCATTTTGTTGTGGTTTGGAACATTGTATAGTGGATTTTGTGATTTGGGGTACTGTTGACACTCGTGTTGATTTGGGGCATAACCTATGGACCCTTCAGGAGAAATTATCGATTGTTGAAGCTCTCAAGCAGACATCAAGTGATTTCAAGCAATTGAAAAAGGATAATGAGTGTAAGATTGCATACACTAGTGGATAACCTCGACAAGGCACATCAAGAAAAACAAATCATTCTGTTGGAGCATGATAAGAAGCTGTAGCTCACGAGACCTAGTAGAAAGATGAAGGGAAACTTTAAGAGGAAGGTTGAAAATATTTTGGTGGAAATGGAAATGACTCAGTTGAAGCTTGAGCCATTTGATGTGCTCAAGGAACTTTCTTAGTGTGTTCTCTATTTTCCTCATTGTTTACTGTCTTAGTCTATTTATTTCTTGTTATCTTTTTACTAGTTTTAGGCTACGTTTCCCTCTGCTTCTCTTTAGGGTAGCATTTGTTTGAAGGGCATATTCATCATTTGAACTCCAATATGTGTATTGATAATCTATAATGCTCTCTTTCACTTAAAGGGGTTTTGGTCCGTTTTAAACATATTTTTCCCATAATAAAAAACTTGAGAAAAATGAAACGTTTTCCAAAAACTAGTTCTACTATGTACATCTATGTGTTCATAATGAAAGATAAGGAAAACATATTTCCTTTAACTAAGTGCATAATACTATAAGACTTATATCAAGGAAAATTTACCTTGTTATATTCCTTGTATTGACAATGATGTTTTTGTATCTATAATGTATTATTTTTCTGACATTAAAATCATATGTGATTTGATCTGATCTATAATATATTTCTAGTGTTCTTGAGTGTTTCAAAGAATATGAACCATCTTGGATTGTAAATATAGATCATATATAATTTTCCTTATATTATTTTTTTCTAATGATGTTGTGTGGCTAGAAGAGGCAGTATAATGAAAACATGTATGAATCTAATTGTTGAAAATTTATGATAAACCTTGTAGGAAAATAATTAGTACAAGAATGAATTTTATCTTTATGGACATTTTATATATAGTTAAAGAATTAATCACACTTAACAAGATTACCAATTTTCCCCATACCAAAAAAGAACACAAATAATATTGTTATCTAAATCTTGACCATATACCTTTCTAGTCATAATACAAATAATTATTACATCAAATATCTTTTAACTATCAATTTATCAAATAATTAAAATATATTTCAATTCTTTAAATATCATTTTAAATTATCATTTTTGAAAAAGTTAATTGAGTTGAATTTATATATAGGAAAATTATTATAAAAAAATAAATTGAATAAATTAGAGTTTATCCAAGTACATGAAAATCTTCTATAATTATTTCATTGGTCTAATCATAGAGAACTTGTCCTTTTATAATTTAGTTCTACTTCTTATATTCTAAAACCGAGAAAGAGTGGGTGCGTGGTATTTGTTTCTATTGTCGATAACAAGGAAACATCGAAAATATAATATATTTTCTAAATAATCTCATTAAAACATTGATTCGAACGTTCTAGATTCTCACACGCTAACCGACGGGCGATATCGGCTTAAAGCACGATATATATTATCTGTCGTGGAGCAATGAAAGCTACGCACGGTTCAAAAAATTACTGTTGTCGGCTAACACAACAAAAAAATGGGATTGATTAATTGTGTCCCGTTTCACATTGTTGAGTACGCTGAATCACAGACAAAAAAGCGCGTCCTCACATCGCTCTCAGCTGTCGGACTCCTCGAAACCCATTTGGCGTTACATGATATCTAACTGGGGTATTTCTTTGCGTCGGAGACGATGGAATTACATTGTAGACATCATTCCCAGTCTGTCATGTTTACATGTTTACATTATAGACACGGAATCGTATCTGGCCCGCTAAAATTCCTTGATATCTCAGCCCATTTGTTCAACCCCTTTAAATCATTAGTCAGAGAAGCCCAAACCCATTTCTGTATTTTGCCCACAAAGTTTTCCCGTCATTTTGTCATTTCTCCAGCTGCTTTTGTATATAAACTCCACCGCTCTGCTATTCCATTTCATTGCACAACAGAGCAGAGTACATTTTAGTAGTTTTCTTTGAATTCAATGGAGAAGCACGCTGGATCAAAACGTGAGCGGATCGAGGAGATCTGTGAAGAAGCAGAAGCCAGCCCAGCAAAGCGGCTTCGCAAGGAGAATAATGTGGATGTTGTGTGCGAAATCTTGAGTAAGATGGATAATGACGACCTGGATTTTCGACCTCAAGAGAGAGAGGAAGAAATGGTGTGGGATATGATGAAAATGTTAGAAGAAGAAATATTGAGTCCAAGCCTTTCCTGCACTGATAGTGATGGTAGAGGAATAAGTAGTAATGGATCTGACGAATTGGAGTCTAGTGGGGATAAAGATTGCAGTTTTAATTCGGAGCTTGATTATTTGTTGGGTGCGAGTGATGATGAACTGGGTATTCCTTGTAGCCCTTCTGTGGACACTGTGAATGATCATGAATACGATTCATGTGCCTTCTTCGGATGCATTGAACGGGATGAACGACAATTCTTGTTGCAGATTTGGTTGGGCTACTGTGAGAGCGTGGAGCAGGAAGGAAGTGATCTCTTTTCTGTCCATGATGTTAATAGAGTTTTCAATCAAATTGAGTCTGGATTTTGCAAGGGCTGACATATGTAACAATTTTGCTGGAATGAAGAATATGTTAGCACTACAAATTTTCCGGAAAAGAAACTTGTATATGTCTATGAGATCAAGAAAGCATGTTTGATTAACCAAATTGTTGATTTTGACTTACTCTTGAAATAGAATAAGGAATGCAGCCTCTTGCGTTTCCTTCCTCTCTAATGAATGGACATGACATTGTAATTGATGACATATATTATTCAAAGTTTCAATTTTCTTGGTCATAGATTATATAACTTTCTTTCTTTATGAATAATATTCGCATCACATCTCACGATATATTATTCAACTTTTATTTTATTATTAATTTGTTAACTTCTTTTTACTAGAGAATATGATATTATTAATATAATTTAACAAAATAGTCCACTATCATATTAGGTGTGACACTACTTATAAAGTTTTACTTTAGTACTCACTAAAAGACATTTTAGACATTTTATAGATTTATTTTTCATTATAATTTATTTATTTGATGAATAGTTAAAATGTTAGTGCATTGGAATAAAGATCTTTATGATTTATAGTTACAAAAAATCTTATCTCAAAGAAATTTAAAGAAAGATTTGTTAGTTGAATATGTTTTCAATTTATTTATTTAATTTTTTTTTAATTTTTTTTTTCTTGTAAGGATTAAAATTATATTATTAAAAATTCTAGAAATATAACTTAGAAATTTTTAAACATAAAAAATTGTCACTAGAAAATACAAAGATGTTTACCTATGTCACAAAATCAACAACAAAAAAAAATCTAAAAAAAGGTCAATATTAAAAATAATAATCCCATATCATTTTTAAGAAGTTGAAGGAACTTTGAAGATTGATCAAGAGATAGGAAATCCCAACCAAATTGTCCCATCTATGATTATCCTAAGAAGTCCTTTTAGAAAGACTATTTGCAACAACATTCTGCTCATAAAGAATAAGAAAAGGGAAAAAAAAATTGTGAATGTTAATAAAATTGATGCCATAAAATAATTTAATGACTATGAAATTTTACATTTTAAAAAAGAGAAATTAAATTTATAGAATTCATCTTATTAATAATGTATTCTTATCCCAACTTCACATGCTTTTTTTATAGCCACAAGAATAGAATGAGCCTCTACTAATTATACATAACAAAAAAAATATTCAAACCTTTACTATCATGCCTAATATTGCAAATATTAGCTTCACTAGGATTACCCTAGGAAAACCATCCACATTTATTTTAAAAACACCACTTAGGAAGAAAGACCATTTTCAAGCCTACAAACCTTGTGCTAATATTTGGACCATTTTCAAGCCTACTAACCTTGTGAAAATACTTGAACTAATATTTAGAGGGAATTTATCCAAATAGGTAACCTAAATCTACTATTTCTAAAATTAAAATTTACTACAAAAATAAAAAAATTAATCAAACTAGACCTCTTTTATTAAAGTTTATTTTAAGCATCTAGAATCTTTTTCCAGACTTGTCCAATGAGACTCTAACATCCCTGGAATACCTAACAATTTTAATTCAATGAAATTTGTGAAAGGATAGAGATATCATAAATATCTTGACCAACTAAGATAAAACAAGAAACACGTGGAAACTCTATGTTAGTCTAAAAATGTAGAAAAATAGTATGAATAAATGATTAGTTCCATCCATGTTACCAACACCTCTAAAGACTGTAAAAAGATGCCCTAGAAAAAACATGAGATGCATTACTCATTGAAACATGAAAAGAACATTTTTAGAAGGGTTTCAAAATCCCTTTATTATAATATTATTCATGATAAACACTTATTTCAAAAAAATATAGAAATATTAAGAAGTTATGAGTGAACCACACAAATTTATTTTAAATCATTTTTCATAAAAATAAAATCTTCATATTTATATTTTTCTTTAATTAATTAATATACCCTAATTGATTGATATACATCACTCTATGAGCTCTCAAACCCTAATTTTTCATGTACTTCACACACATAAAGGTTATGCATATTATTTTATTTTCCTTGTCTTGTTTCTTACTAAGAAACTATTATTGCAACACTACATTAAAAATCTTCCTACTACTTATAAAATGTATTCTTTTGTTTTCAACTCATACTCTTAATGTTTTGTACCGTATACTTTGTTGTAGACCTTTCTAACTTATTTATTTCATCAAAAAACAACTATTTGATATAAAATGTCTACACATAATTTTCATGTGGGTTCTAAGAAAGGATGAAAAAGGATTAACAATTTTTTTCCTCATTGAAACATTTAGTTTAAATGCCTATTCATAGTAGTGGAAGTAATATTTTAAACCCTACGAGGATAAAATTTTCTTGTTAGAACATGTTTTTATTCAAGATGATACTATTCTTATTCATAGAAGATTTTATGTAATCTACAAGGCTATATATTTAGGCCAACAAAGTGTCTATGAAACATCAACAATTATATTTTTAAAAATATTAATATTGTTCAGTATAGTTGTGTGTTTGTGTGTGTGAGTGTGTCTGCATGTGCATGCTCGTGCATGTGTGAATCGATAGATAGATATATATGTAGATATCACCATCAAACCATAGATATAAAACTCAAAATTATTCACATATCAAGACCAACTAACATCTCATAAAATTTTCATGAATCAATTTAAATACGAAAGAAAATGATTATACCAAACACTCCTCAAATGATGTTACTGAAACTAATAATTATACCTCAAGATCCATATTTCTTGTGAAATAAGATTTTTAGAACTACTAAGTATAACTCAAGATCCATATTCATGAGAAAATATAAATGTAATTCATTTGAGAAAAAAGAGTTACACATTTTAGATGATTATGTATCGAGTAGACTAACAGTATCGAATGCGATTGATCCTCTAGAAATGTCAAGTTGGATAGACCTGGTGAAAGACTTCTTAGACCTTTCACTAAAACCTTCTCTAATGTCCATCATGAACACACATACATATTCAAGTGAAAATCTTCTTAGACCTTTCATTGAAACCTCAAAAGAGGAGCCATTACAAAAAATTACCACAACCAATGTCTCCAAGCATCCATTAGTACTTACAAGTAATCGTACACTCTAAATATAATATTTATTATACTAATATAGTTTTGAATAAATTATGTACAAAATATCCCCAACCCATTATACATTCAAATAAAAAAGCATCCATCAAAAACATTGACTATACTTATGTATTAAACAATAAGTAATATACACATTTAGAATTTAAAAAAATTGTAAAAATTTGAAAATAAAAACTTTGAGCCAAAATAATTCTCAAACATAAGTGAAAAAAAAAAGTAATTTTACAAAAGATAAAAGGGCACAAACGGAATGCATTTAAAGAATGCCCATATACCTTACAACTTACACTACCAAAATTATTACACCAAATATCTTTAATTTAACTATAAATTTAACTAATTATTAAACTATATGTCAATCATTTAGAAATCATAGGATACTATTGTTTCTTACAGTGAAACGAAGTGAATCTATCTATGAAATTCGTAATCAAATAATAATAAAAAAATTAGAGTTTGATCCCAGCCCAAGAGAATTTTCTTTAAATATTTTTATTCCATTGAGGGCAATCCAATGCAAAAAAGCTATTTTATAGTTTGGCTCTGCTTTGGGGCGCTGACGAAATAGTCTATGCAATGTAACGCCAGAAAAGAGAAAAACAGAGAAATCATTTTCAAAAAGTTGTTCGAACAAGAGTGGGCTCGTGGTTTTTGTCTTAACCATAGAAAATTTAGTGTCAAAATATCTGATATACTCTAAAACCATCACACATGAGCATTCAAACCTTGTAGATTCTCACTGGCTAATCGACGGCATTATGACTGAAAGCTACGTACTCTAAACACACAAAAATAATGTAGCTTATTGTTAAAAAGATAGCATTGCCAGCTAACACGTTAGAAAGACGTTGATTTATGTTATCCCGTTTCACATTGTTGACTACGATGAAGTGCACTAAAAAACACGCGACTCCGCATATTTTACGGATGACTCGAAAATTATTTGGTGTTACACATATAACTTGGGTTTTCTTGGTGAGTATGACAATGGAATTCCCTCCAGTCTAGTGTGATGTTTAAGCGGGTTGATCTTCCAAAGTAGACATCATAAACCCCTCGAAATCTCAGCCCATGCTTTCAAACTCTTTTAAATTATTAGTCCGAGAAGCCCAAACAGGTTTTAGATTTTGATAACAAAGTTTGGTAGCCGTTTTGTCATTTAGCCGACTCCTTTTGTATTTGAACTGAATCTCTCAGCCATTACAGTTCAGCATGGTACATTTTAGTAGTTTTCTAGGAATTTAATGGAGAGACACGCTGGAAAACGTGAGCGAGTCGAGGAGAGCGATGAAAGCGGGAGGATCTGCGAACAAGCAGAAGCCAGCCCGACAAAGCGGCTTTACAAGGAGACAAATGTGGATGTTGTGTGTGAAATAAGAAGTAAGATGGATAACGAGGAACTGGATTTGGATCCTGAAGAGATAGAGAAAGAAATGGTATGGGATATGATGAAAATGTTAGAAGAGGAAATTATATATCCAAGCCCTTCCTGCACTGATAGTGATGGTAGAGGAATAAGTAGTAATGGATCTGACGAATTGGAGTCTAGTGGGGATAAAGATTGCAGTTTTAATTCGGAGCTTGATTATTTGTTGAGTGCCAGTGATGACGAACTGGGTATTCCTGGTAGCCCTTCTGTGGACACTGCCAATGAATATGATTACAATTCGTGCGGCTTCTTTGAACGCCTTGAAATGCAAGAGGCTGAACAGAAGTTATTGTTGCAGATTTGGTTAGAGGATAGTGAGAGTGTGGAGCAGGATGAAAGTGATCTCTTCCCTGTTCAAGATCTTCGTATACTTTCCAATCAAATTGAAGCTTCATAAAATTTGTGCTGCATTTCAAATTTATTCATTCCGGAAAGAAAGTTGTACATGTTTAACACTTAATTGTTGTACATGAGGTTTTACTCTTGAAATGAAATTAGTTATACCACCTCTTTTCTTTCCTTCCTCTCTCGGACAAACTATTTACTATTTTAATTTTTTGATTTAGATTATGCGAATATTTTCATGAATGCTCTGTGACCATTTCTTATAATTACCATTTGGATTATAATCATACTATGGATTATAATTTTATTGTGTTGCCTCTTTTTTGTCATGGAAATATTACTAATTGGGTCATCAAGAAAGTTTAAATAATTATAGTTATAGATGTTATATTCTCTTCAAATTGGGTTATTATTCATCTATATTGGGGATAAATTATAGTAATTATATTTTATTATTTATCATGCTATGTATCATATTGTGAGGGTGTTAGAAAAATTAGTGATATTGACATCACAATATGAAATAACATTTTGTTTTATAAAATAAAATATTATAATTATAATCATGGATGGTCTTATATATAAGCATGATCTTTCAATGGAAGTGAGAAGGTATCTACTTCTTACTTTTGCATATGACAACATTGTTGTAGAAAATATTTACTATATTATATACTATACTTTATAACATATTTTACTATGTGAATGTTAACTAACTATTTACTTGGTTTCACATGTTAGTATCATGATCATGCAAACTAGTGTGGATACACCATAAGCTTGTTTAATCAATATTATTGAATAAGTAGACTTTTTTGTTTAAACGTGGACAAATTCAATGTTCTTTAATGCAAATTCCTATCAAGAAATTGTTCACCCTGGCTTAACTTCTCTAGTTCATCACTTTTTCAAGATTCTCCATACCTAGGTAATTATGTCCTTGATTGTGTATGGAAGCATATTTTGTGTGAATCAACTAGTTATTAATAAATATGTTTGAAGGATTATGCATCTTATTTTATCTACCCATATTATTTGTTTTCCTTTTTATTTAGATGTTGTCTCATGTCATCTTGGAATGAATGTCAACAATTAGCGCATAGTTTTCATCATGTGAAAAATGACATCTGCTCATATGGTTATTGTGGTGGTTTTGTTTACCTTTTGTTAATTAATGACTTAGGAAAAATCTTAGACCATTAAATATATTTTTTAAGCAATAATAAATCGGTCAGCGTGTCAAGTCCACAATGTTAAAACTACATGAACTTCGAACAGTCTTTAATTACAAGTATAAGACACTCTTTGGTAAGTAAGATATCACTTTCTATTAATGTCTCTTTATTTTCTTTTTCATTGATGTTTGAAATGATCTAACTATGTGCCTAATACTATTAAAGTGAACAAAACCTTCGTGCATATGTGTTTTCCTTGGCATGGAAGGAAAAATTATGGTACGATGATGAGGATAATGATGATTGAGTGATTTTCACAAGCTATTGAAAAACATGAAGTCAAATTGTCTTTGGAGATGTCGAATACATCATAGATTCTTAAGCTGGTCGACATCATGGCCTGCGAAAATAAGAGATATTGGCAGGCGAAAAATGGCTTCTTGTCGACATATTTGTGGCTCTGTTGTGAAAGCTCGATAGATGGAAACATCATAATATTTGAGTATTTTAATTTAATGGATCTCGGTTACTCCATCAAATACATGGAAATTGACAAGGCGTGTTTTTATCAAAGATGTTAGAAACATCTTGTGTGTAGCAGCTGGCTTTCTTATCTAAGGAAATACATGATATTTATTTATTCCTTGAATAAGGAGAATTCTTCAACTTAAAAGAAATATTTCATCATAATCTTGGTTTGTTTGGATTTGATATTGTGGATCTCTTCGTTCTAGTGCATTCTCCCAAATTCCCATCAGTATATACCTTCCACAAAATGCTAAAGCAATTAAGTATAATTTTATATTTGTTAAAAAAAGTGGAATTATGACACGTAATTTTAAATTTATGATTAAATGGTATTTTATCATTGGTTTTCAAAGAACAATACTTGTGATGTAGATATATTATTGAAACTAGATATAAAATTACTTTATAAATGACTACCACAAATTAAATTGTGATATTATTCTCGGTAGATTTCTATTTATAAGTGTGTTTAATTTATTGATTTTGTCCTTCATGTTTGTGAAATCTATTTTTTTAAAATATTTTAGAAATAATTTTTGAATATTTATTAATAGATTTTTTACATTTAGTAATAGATCTATTTTACAGTTTAAGGTTTTATTAATATTTTGTTGAATGACTATTTCTAAGGAGCTTACTATGGTTTGGGTGCCTCCTTAGGTTAATGCTTAGTAGTTATTCTTGATAGTCTTGGTAAGATGCTTTTTGTGTTGGAACTCTATGCATATCATGGTTTTTATATTATTAATATGTTTAATTCTAAAAGGGAAGGTAATACCAAGAACATTAATGGTATGATACTTTAGGCAATTTTTGGTCACGTTGTTGTTTCTCTGGGGTGATGTTTTGAATTGTTATTTTATATCTGGGATGAGGGCCCTTTCCCTTCTTATATAATCAAAAACATTTCAAGGATACATTTGTATGTATGAAATTAGCACACTGATAATAACTTTATGAGGTCTATCTTTTAATTATTAAACAAAGGGTATTTCTTTAAAGAGGTCTATGAAGTGAAATAATTACTAGCTTAGTTTAATCAATTACATATATAAAAATGCAAGATATAATAAATAAAATATCCTAAGATTCATGTGTCCTAGGTAGAGTTCATATATTTTTATCACTCCTCCTGAGAATAATAAATTCTCCTCCAATGCATTCAAATCTATTAGTTCTAATGAGAATAATAGAGTTCTTTGCATCTAAAGGATGATAAAATAAAATAATAACTAAGTATGAAATGATATCTATAAATGACAACAAAAATTATTTTTTATTGCATGGTTGACTTACAATAATCTTTTAGAAGATAAAAAATACATGTCATCATGAATTTCCAACTATTCTTCAATAACTAGGATTAAATATTTTCATTAATGAAGTACACAATAGAAACAAAGTACATAGTATTTGAGCTTTATTTATAGGGATGTTTCATTTGGGGGAGCTAGGTTGGGATGCTTTTTCTAGAAATTTTTGCTAGGTTCTAGAATTTGTTCTAGTGGTGACTCTACATTTTCTAGTGCATGTTGTAAGGAGATGGATTTGGCAGTGGTCACCACCAAGATTGAGGTTTATTATCTCTTTCTTCTATAGTGTAGAGGTGTGTGCTCTTGAGTTCAATGGATATGTGGGTTTTGGTGGATGTTGGATTCCCTATTGGAATGGAGTCTAGTTTTGTAGCACGGTTAGTAGGTATTTATGGTGTGCTAAGGGCTATTATATCTAAATGGGTTATAATAGAGAGGGTTATGCTTCCTATGTGACTTCTTTTATAGAGAGATTTGGATCATTGTGGGGGTCTCTTTTTTCTTCTCAGATCTTTGGATTTTCCTCTTTATTCCCTCTTTCTCCTATGGGTCTTATAGAGGTGACTACCACTGGTTCTTTTTCTTCCATTAATGGGATTATTGAGGTGGTCCTCACTATGTGGGATCCTAGAAATATTTATGAGATATTTTTAGGTACTTATCTACTCCTCTTTGTTCTTGTGAATAGGTTTGTTTGTAGTCATTTCACTTGTAAAATATTTTAGGGTTCCTTTCAAATATTGTTGGTTATTTTTATTTGGGGAACTCTTTGACCTTTATTTTTGTTGAATCTTGGATGCCTTATAAAATAAATCTTTTTTTAGATATTTTTGGTCCCTTTCCTTGTAAAAGATTGTCTTTTTTCAAGGTAGTCGTGAAGGTAAAAGGTTGTGGAATTCCTTTAAAAATCTAGTGTACATGTTTTCTCTTTCCATAGTTGTATTGAGTCTAGTGCATGGTTTTTTATTTTGAAGATGGTTTAGGGTTCATTGATAAACACTTTTATTCTAAGTATGTGAAGCTTTTGTGGAGTTGGATCCCTTGTTCCATCTTGTTGGTTACTCTGGTCAAAAGCCTTATTTTCTAAAATGGGTCTTCCATTTTCCAATATTTTTGGTCTAACTACTCTTGAAATTGTCCCTATCATCCTCTTACTTGGCTCTTTTATAATGTCTTGGGCTCTCTCTTGAGTTCTCTAATCAGAAATAAGTACATAATGGTTGACACCTATTAAGAATAATTGACCTTACTATATTCCTTTTATTGAAAATGATTTTTTTCTATCCATAGTTGTATTTTATTTCCAATACTAAAATCATGTGGAATGTGATGTGATCAATTATTTTATTCTATCATTCTTCAGAATTATGAAGAAAATGAAACACCTTAGCTTGTAACATATATAGTTTTATTTATCCATTTTTTCTATTGATGTTGTGTGGCAAGAAGATGTGGTGATGATAACAACTTGTTTGAATATAATTGGCAAAAATATATAGAAAATGTTGTAGGGGAATAATTAGTATAAGAATGGATTTTTTATTTATGGGAATTTTATAACTAACAGAAGAATTAATCACACTTAACTATAAAGATAGAGTAAAAGTACTGTAAGCATGTTATGGAAAGGTATCATTGAAATTTTTTATTTTCCCATTTAAATTGGAATGAAAGCTAATGTGAAATTTTCCTTATTTATGCAATTTTCAAAGTGACCCATAAAACATAATTTATTGTAAAAAGATAAATATTACTACAACAATGCCAAAATAATTACATAAAAAGTCAAATAATCTAGACCAAGCCATAGGGGCCTATCAAGGGATTAGATTAGCTCACCAGTTGAATTACAAGAACATGTGGGTCGAAGGTGAGTCTAACAACATCATAAAGTGCTTTAAGGGTGGGCATAAGCCTTCTTGGACTATTGAGGATTGGATTAAATTTTCAAAAGATATCATATCTTCTTTTGAAAATGTCATATCTCCCACATATAATGTGAAGCTAACAATGTTACTAACTAGTTCATGAATAAGGGAATTGGATGTAAGGGATTTTTCATGTAGCCAAGTTAGGACAATTTGGAAGCTGATATTAGCATGCCCTTTCTCTGGGATAGGATGATGAAAGCGAGCAATGGATTTATATTTAATGGTGGAGGTTAAATTTGAAATGAATGGTGACATCATCACTTGGTGGGGTATCATTTCCAAGGATATTGATCATGTTTACAACACTCAAATTTATCATATCAATAAAGATTCACATAGATTCTCGGTGTTTTTAACCCTCTCATGGCTATTTTGTTTCTATTTCTCTATCTGTGAGTTGGGTATGTTTCAGAGTCCCGAGGAAGATATGGGTGGACATCAAGAGAGATTTGAGTTTGTTGATTGTAACAACCTCAGGACCAAATACAAAGTGTGGAAATTTTAAAGGAATAGGGCCATAGAACTTACCTAGAGAATCTTCACGGTTTTGACCCTAAAATCACTGAGTTTTTGATAGGGTCTCAAAAGATTACAATATTGTGTCATTTGAGAGGAAGGTGTTTATCAATGAGAATGTTATCACCCAAGTGATTATAACCCCATATGAAGGGATGAAGCTTTATTGTGATTCAAAATTCTTTGACATGGCTATCCACAAGTTTCCAAAAATGGAGGAGTGGGAGAAACTGGAGGATAAGGAGAGGAAAACAACTTACTAGAAACCATCCAAGATCAAGATGATTTGGAACAAGGTACTCAAGGTTATTATGAAATATTTAACTCTATAAGGAAATTTTAATAAAGTATATGGTCACTATTTTCATTTTTTAAATTATTTTCATCATAATGTGAGGTTTTCTCTACCTTTTAATTTGTGGTCTTCTCTAAAAGCTAGTTTTAAAGGGAATAGGAAAATCCCTATGAAAACCCCTATTTTGCATGAGGTTTTGTTGGTCCTTATTTTTTATCATTTCAAAGCACTTCTTGCTCCCTCTAACCCGGTCATACAGTCTAAGGATGATAGTACTATGATGGAGATAGACACTAAATCTAAAGAGGTGGAGGAGACAGAGTATGAGGAGGAAGATGCTGAGCTTTCCTTATAAATAAACAAAACCCCAAAGAGTAAGATGAATACTAGAAAGAAGGGAAAAGGGAAAGATACAGATTTTGATGAAGAAGAATATATCCCTTGTATTGAAATTAAAACTACACCCAAATATACTTCGAGAGTGAGCTCATCGGGGAAGGTAAAGAAGAAGCATAAAGTGTTGAAACCTCGTGGAAATAAGGACCCTATTCTTTCTTCACCTTTTATGGTGAATCCAATGGTTAAGCATGACACAGATAAGGGAAATAGGATTTCATTGGATGAATACAACAATAACTATTTGTAGGTTGAGAGTTAGGTAGACTTGTCCCTTATTTCTAGAGAAACATAGTCACCTAAGATGGATACTGCTAGGGAGGAAAAAATAGATTCTAAGGTGGATTGAAGACCCGATTTCAGGCACTTTAAGCATGACCGTGAATATTTTTTTAATGTTCTCAGTATGGCAAGGGAAAACACAATTGATTGTTTCTCTATTTTTAAGTAGGTATGGAATGAGATCAACAACAATAAAATCAAATGGAGAGCTATGGGAAGTAAAATTAAACTTCTTGAAAATTTGGTTGCAAGCAACATTATACATGGTAGTACTAGGGGTACTACTGACACTGGTGTTGATTTAGGGTAGAACCTATGGACCCTGCAGGAGAAATTATTGATTTTTGAAGCTCTGAAGAAGACATCAAGTGATTTGGAGCAATTGAAAAAGGATAACAAGTCTAAGATTTCACAGATTGGTAACCTTGACAAGGCACATCAAGAAAAAAAAAATCATTATGTTGGAGAATGATAAGAAGTTGGAGCTTGCGGGACCCAATAAAAAGACCAAGGGAAACTTTAAGAGGAAGGTTGAAAATATTTCAGCAGCAATGGAAATGACTCGGTTGGAGCTTGAGCCATCCGATGCACTCAAGGAATTGGCTTGGTGTGCTCTCTATTTTCCTCATTGTTTACTGTCTTAGTTAATTTTTTCTTGTTATCTTTTTACTAGTTTTAGGCTACATTTTCCTCTATTTATCTTTAGGGTAGCATTTGTTTGAAGGGCATATTCGGCCTCTAAACTCTAGTCTATGTGTATTGATAATCTATAATGCTCTCTTTCGTTGAAAGGGGTTTGGCTCCCTTGAAAACCTATTTTTACCATAATAAAAAACTTGAGAAAAATGAAATATTTTCCAAAAACTAGTTCTACTATGTACACCTATGTGTTCATAATGAAAAATAAGGAAAAAATATTTCCATTAACTAAGTGCATAATCGTATAAGACCCATATCAAGGAAAATTGACCTTGATATATTCCTTCTATTGGCAATGATGTTTTTCAATCTATAATTATATTATATTTCTAATATTACAATCATGTGTAATATATATATATATATATATATATATATATATATATATATATATATATATATATATATATATATATATATATATATATATATATATATATAATGAATTTGATCTTTATGGACATTTTATATATAGTTAAAGATTTAATTACACTTAGCAAGATTACCAATTCTCCTCATACAAAAAAAGAACACAAACAAAATTGTTATCTAAATCATGACCATATACCTTATAAGTCATAATACAAATAATTATTACATCAAATATCTTTTAATTAAAAATTTATCAGGTAATTAAAATATATTTCAATTCTTTAAATATCATTTTAAATTATCATGTTTTGAAAAAGTTAATTGAGTTGAATTTATATACATGTATAGCTGATAGGAAAATTATCATTAAAAAAATAAATTCGAGTTAAGTACAAGAAAATCTTCTATAATTATTTCATTGGTCTAATCATAGAGAACTTGTCCTTTTATAATTTAGTTCTACTTATATTTTAAAACCGAGAAAGAGTGAGAGCATGGTATTTGTTTCTACTATCGATAACAAGGAAACATCGAAAATATAATATATTTTCTAAATAATCTCATAAACACATTGATTCGAACATTCTAGATTCTCATTCGCTAACCGATGAACATGACATTGTAATTAATGACATATATCATTCAAAGTTTCAATTTTCCTAGTTATAGGTTATATATAGCCTACTTTTTCTATGAATAATATTTGCATCACATCTCACGATTTATTATTCAATTTTTATTTTATTATTAAATTGTTATCTTCTTTTTACTAGAGAATATGTTATTATTAATATAATTAATGAAATAGTCCACTATCATACCAGGTGTGACACCACTTATAAAGTTTTACTTTAGGTTTTACTTTAGTATTGCTCACTTGCTAACCGATGGTATTATGACTGAAAGAACAATGTAGTGGGAAAGCTACGTACTCTGAACAAAAAACATGAAGTAGCTGATTGTTAAAAAGATAGCGGTGCCAGCTAACACGTTAGAAAAATGTTGTTTTATGTATATCCCGTTTCGCATTGTTAACTAAAAAACACGTGACTCCACATATTTACGGACGACTCAAAAATTATTTGGCATTACGCGTATAACGTGGGTTTTCTTGTCGAATAAGACAATAGAATTCTCACCTGTGTGTGATGTTTACGCTGGTAGCATCTTGCAAAGTATCTTTCTTGCCAAACCCTTGGATATGATCTCAGCCCCCGCTTTCAAAATCTTTTAAATTATTAGTCCTGAGTAAGACAATGGAATTAAAGTTACACATATAATTTACGCGGGTTGATCTTCCAAAGTAGACATCATAAACCACTTAAAATCTCAGCACACGCTTTCGAACTCTTTTAAATTATTAGTCCGAGAAGCCCAGACACGTTTTATATTTTGATAAAAAAGTTTGGTAGACGTTTTGTCATTTAGCCGACTACTTTTGTATTTAAACTGCATCTTTCAGCCATTACAGTTCATTGAAGAACAAAGAAGAGTACATTTTAATACTTTTCTTTCAAGTCAATGGAGAAGCACGCTGGAAAACGTGAGCGAGTCGAGGAGAGTGATGAAAGCGGGAGGTTCTGTGAAGAAGAAGAAGCCAGCCCGGCAAAGCGGCTTTGCAATGAGATAAATGTGGATGTTGTGTGTGAAATCAGAAGTAAGATGGATAACGAGGAACTGGATTTGGATCCTGAAGAGATAGAGGAAGAAATGGTATGGGATATGATGAAAATGTTAGAAGAAGAAACTATATCTTCAAGCACTTCCTATACTGATAGTGATGATACAGGTGTTGGGATTGGAAGGCTAACGAACATTTGTTTGTTGTGCCTTGTCTTTTCAGCTGCTCAGATTGAGCTTATAAATAAGACTCTTGTAGTCATTTGTAAACATTCTTTTCTGAGATTAATATAATTTCTCTGCTCTTAGTGTGGACGTAGCCACTATTGTGGTGAACCACGATAAATAGCGTGTTCATTGTTTGTTTGTAATCTGCTCTTTTACTTCTGTGTTTTCTAGTTTTATTTCAAATTCTCAAATTCTACAATTGGTATCAGAGCGAGGTTAATCGTTGGTTGAGTTTTTCCATTTCAGAATTATGGAAGAAGTAAGAGTACAGAAATTTTCTGGGAAGAATTATGGAATATGGAAGATTCAAATGAAGTCTTTGTTAGTGAACAAAGAGCTTTCGCTAGCACTTGAAGGAAAAGCGAAGAAACCCACAACCATGTCGGATGAAGATTGGGGAAAGCTTGATGAGAAAGCCATGGCGATGATCTTTCTTGCATTAGGCGATAATGTGCTATATAATATTTCAGACAAAACTATAGCCAAAGACGTATGGGATAAATTAGCTTCAACATATGCACAAACATCCGTTGTGAACAAAGTCTTCATCATGAAGAAGTTGTATAAACTTAAGATGAGGGAAGGTGAAGCCATGACAAATCACCTCAACGAATTTAACACCTTGATCAACCAAGCAAATTCAGTTGGCATGACACAAGATGATGAGAATAAGGTTGTTCTATTGCTATGTTCTCTTCCTAATAGCTGGGATGGACTTGTGATAGCCATAAGCACTTCAGCATCAACTACCAAGAAGCTGATTTTTGATAAAGTTTCAGCTACCTTGCTCTCCAAAGATTTAAGGAGAAAGAATGATGAGTCCTCTTTCGGTAATGCTCTCACAATGGTGAGCACCGAAAATAGAGGAAGAAGCCAATATAGAGGCAGATCTAACAACAATCGGAGGTCCCAATCTGCAAGAAGATCGTAGTCAAGAGGGAGACAAAATGGTTGTTGGTTTTGTGGGAAGGCTAGGCATGTTAAGAAGGATTGCAGAAAATATAAGAAGGCACAAGAAAAAGTATTGGACAGCCAAGAAAACATAGTTTGTGAAAAGGATCTGGGCATCCTAATTTTGTCAACAAGTGATACAAAAGCTGATGCATGGGTAATTGATTCAGGAACTTCCTTTCATGCTTCCTCTCTCACGGATGCATTTACAAATTATCAAGATGGTGAATTCGGAGAGGTATTTTTGGGTGATAACAAAGCATGTAAAATTGTTGGGAAAGGAGATGTTGTCTTGCATCTTGAAGGAGGAGCAAAATTACTTCTCAAAGATGTTAGACATGTTCCTCAATTAAAGAGGAATCTGATTTCTGTCAGTCAATTATACACCCAAGGATTCAAAACTGAACTTATGGATACATGAAAAATAGTCAAATGTTCATTGGCTATTGCTAAAGGAGACAAAACTGGTAGTCTCTATATTTTGAAACCCATTGATAAGGTGGGAGCTGCTTTGACACTTGTGGACAACGATGTTGCACTTTGGCATCAAAGGCTAGGCCATATGAGCAAGAAAGGCCTTGAGGTAATGCTGAATCGTGATCAACTACTGGGTCTCAAATCTGCAAATTTAGAATTTTGTGAGCATTGTCTTCATGGGAAACAAAAGCAGGTCAATTTCTTGAATGGTGGACATGATAAAAGGACTACACCTTTGGAGTTAGTGCATTCAGATGTCTTCAAACCTACAGAGGTAACCTCTTATGGAGGCACAAAATATTTTGTCACCTTTCTTGATGATAGCACCCGAAAGGTATGGGTTTATATGCTTTCTTGAAAATCAGAGGTATTCTCTAAATTTAAAATTTTTAAAGCTCTTGTGGAAAATCAGAGTGGTCATAAAATTAAGTGTTTAAAAATGGATAATGGAGGTGAATTCTATTCGTTGGAGTTTGATAACTTTTGTGCAGATCATGGTATAAGATGAATTAAGGTTGTTCCTTATTCGCCTTAAGAAAATGGGGCAGCAGAATGGTTAAATAGAACCATTCTTGAGAAAGCACGATGTATGCTTTACAATGCTGGTTTGGGCAAAGAATTTTGGGTGGAAGCCTGTAATACAATAGTCTATTTGATCAATAGGACTCCTTCATCTCGTCTAGAGTTTGGCATTCCGGAAGAGGAATGGCTGGGAAAAAAGATTTCATATTCACACATCAAAGTTTTTGGTTGTGAAGTTCATGTTCATGTCCCAAAAGAAAAGAGGACAAAGCTAGATTTCAAATCACAAAAGGGCATTTTCATTGGCTATGGCAAAGATCAGTTTGGTTACAAAGTTTGGGATCCGGTTGAAGAGCGAATCATTCACAGTCGTGATGTCATTTTTAATGAGCAAAAATTCCCAACTCCTGTAGACATTGATAAGTGGAAATGATTACATTTTCTTCATAATACCTTCAAATGGTATTGATTCTACTCAGCAGGGAAGAAGTTCTCTTCAAACAACTCCAACCTCTGTTCTCATTCCTCCTTTTCAATCCTCAACATGAAGCTCACGGCAGGGACACTTCTCTGTTACATAGTCCTCATGGTAGTAGAGATCCTCAAGACGGCAATACCTATCATGAGACTAGTCACAAAACCAGTCACGACAACATATGGTCTAAGCTTGTTGACTGCGGTGAATTCTCTCACCTTATTACCCACCCCTACACTCATGGAAATGAGTAGTCTCCACACAGTAGGATAGAAACTCATGACACTAGAATAGGGTCTCTCGGTTTTGATAACAGAGAAATAGGCTTTGACAGCATTAATGATAGCGATGACTTTAATAATAGAGGCGTGAATGATTCCTACCCACACACAACTCATTCACAGTGTCACACGAAGTTACACCCACAATAGGTTCCTCTTCGTAGCTCCCTCTATCCTGATTTTGGGACTCTGCATACACAAGACAGCATAGACCAGCGCAGGCACATGGACGGTTCACTTTTAGTGACCAGCATGGACATTCCACAGAGGACATAATAACCACATATCTTGATAGGGATCAACATGAATACGACATGGATGATAGAGCTAAAGTAGCTCATGATAATCTATAGACAACTCATGATATGAGGGAAAGTAGTGACAGGAATAATACTCAGAATAGGGGAGTCTTATCATGCCATAATAAATCAGGTATACAGAGGACATGCTCCTTTCCCATTTCCAAGGGCAGTCCTCATGAATTACTCACTGAATCAAATACCAATAGAGATCCTTCACCTAGAGAAAATGATGATAATCAGTTAAAGAAAATTCATTCTCGTGAACCAGATCATCCTGAATTGAGAAGATCCTCATGACAAAGGAAAGTTCCTTCAAAATTCTCTGATTATCAGCTATTATTTGCTGAAGAGGCAAAGCTAGAGCTCTTAATTTCTGAGCAAGTTGAACCTGCAAATTTTAAAGAAGCATGTCTAAGCAATGATAAAAACAATTGGTTTGTTGCTATGACAAATGAAATGAGTTCACTTGAAGCAAATGACACTTGGGATTTGGTTGCTCTTCCACCAAATCGAAAACCACTCAAGAACAAGTGGGTCTATAAATTGAAAGATGAAGGAGGAGGTCACAAACGGTTCAAATCTCGGTTGGTAGTAAAAGGATATGCTCAGAAACATGGAATTGATTTTGCTGAAATATTCTCTCCCGTTGTGAAGATGACATCCATCCGAATAGTATTGGGATTAGCATCCATTTGGGATCTTGAATTGGAACAGTTAGATGTTAAGACAATGTTTTTACATGGAGACATTAATCAGGAGTTGTATATGCATCATCCTGAAGGTTTTGTGAAAAAGGGGTAGGAACATCTCTTTTTCCAGTTGAAGCGTAGTTTGTATGGGCTCAAGCAAGCCCCAAGATAGTGGTATGTCAAGTTTGACTCCTTCATGCTTGAACATAATTTTATCAGATGTGAATCTGATCCATGCATTTACTACAAGACACTCCGAAATGGTGAATTTGTTATTCTTCTTCTCTATGTTGATGACATGTTAGTAGCGGGAACAAGCTCTAAAATTGTTAATAAGTTGAAAACTAAATTGGCAAACACATTTTCCATGAAGGATTTAGGGGCAGCCAAGAAGATTCTTGGTATGACCATCACTCAGGATAGGAAGAAGAAAGTAATCACATTATCACAATAAGAGTATATTGACAAAGTTATTCAGAGATTTGGTATGGCTGATGCGCATAGTGTTTCCACTCCACTTGGTTCACATTTTCAATTATTAGTTAATTCATGTCCACAAACACAAGAGGACAAGGAATATATGGAGGATATTCCTTACAAATCTACATTTGGTAGCATTATGTATGCTATGGTTTCGACACGTCCCGACATTGCTCATGCAGTGGGAGTTGTAAGTAGATTCATGAGCAATCCTGGGAAGACTCATTGGGAGGCTGTCAAATGGATATTAAGATATCTTAAAGGCACTTTAGATTTGGTATTATTTTTTGGTAGCAACAATGAACAATTACGGGGATTCATGGATTCAGATCTTGCTGGAGATTTGGATAAGCGTAGATCTACTACCGGTTACACATTCATGTTTGATGGAGCTGCTATTAGTTGGGCCTCAAGGCTACAACATTCTATTTCTCTTTCTTCCACTGAAGCTGAGTATTTGGCACTTTCTGAAGGTGCTCGAGAAATGATCTGGTTGTAGCGATTACTTGGTGAAATGAAGTATCAACAAAAGGATTATGTTATTTTTAGTGACAGTCGCAACGCCATATTTATGGCTCACAATCATACTTCTCAATGACGTTCAAAACACATTGGCATCCATGCTCACTTTGTTCAGCACATGGTTGAAGAGGGCAGGTTGAAGGTTGAAAAGATTGATACTAAAATCAATCCAGCAGATGCATTCACTAAAGTTGTAACCAAAGAGAAGCTCGAATGTGCAAGAACTTCTCTTGGACTTGTTAAGCTGAAGTAGATTAGCATGTAGAGCAGGGGAATGCTTGATCAGCTGGATTATTCATTCACTTTTGGTGGGAGTTTGTTGGGATTGGAAGGCCAATGGACATTTTTCTATTGTGCCTTGTCTTTTCAGCTGCTCAGATTGAGCTTATAAATAAGACTCTTGTAGTCATTTGTAAACATTCTTTTCTAAGATTAATATAATTTCTCTGCTCTCATTGTGGACGTAGCCACTATTGTGGTGAACCATGATAAACAACGTGTTCATTGTTTGTTTGTAATCTACTCTTTTAATTCTATGTTTTCTAGTTTTATTTCAAATTCTCAAATTCTACAATAGGAATAAGTAGTAATGGGCCTGATGAATTGCAGTCTACTAGGGATAAAGATTGTAGTTTTAATGTTGAGCTTGATTATTTGTTGAGTGCCAGTGATCACAAATTGGGTATTCCTGGTATCCAATAAATATGATTATGATTCATGCACGTCCTTCGAATGGCTTGAAATGCGAGAGGCTGAACAATAGTTATTGTTGTAGATGATAGTGAGAGTGTGGAGCAGGATGAAAGTGATATCTTCCCCATTCATGATCTTCGTATACTTTCGAATCAAATTCAGGCTCCATAAAATTTGTGGTGCATTTCAAATTGATACATTCTGGAAAGAATGTTATACATGTTTAGGACTTAATTGTTGTACATGGGGTTTTAGTCTTGAAATAACATTAATTATACCTCCTCTTTTCTTTCCTTCCTTTCTCAGACAAACTATTTACCATTTTAATTTTTTGATTTAGCTTATGCGAATTTTTTCATAAATGCTCTTGATCATTTCTTATAATTATCATTTGGATTATAATTTTAGTATGGATTATACTTTTAGTATTAATATATCAAATTTTTTTTAGGAAGATACCACTTATTTATAATGAGAGTGAATCTTATTTTTAACAAAATACATTCATAACATTTCGATTAAATTCATAAAATTATTGGTTGCAGATATTTTCAGTTTAATTTTCTTTAGTTTTTTATTTATGTAAGAAGTATAAAAATGTATTTTAAGAAAAATTAAAATAAATTATTAAGATTTTTAAATATCAACTTGATATTGAAATTTAAAAAAATGAAAATCTATACACTTTTAGTTCACTAAATCTTGAGACAAAAGAAAAACTTACAAATTATAAAATGCCTAAAAAAATTAACAAAATTATTACATAAGAGGTCAATTTAAGACAAAATTGATATTTTTTCTTAAAACTTAAATTATTGTTTTAATTATCTTGAATTATAAATTAAAATTTTAATGGTTATTTTTTATTCTTTTTTCTGTTTCTTCCCACAAATGAGGAGGAAAAGCTCAATTAAAAAGAAATGATTGCTCAACAAGGATTTTTTTTGGTGCACAATTCACCCACCTTTTGCTAGCTTTTAACAAGTATTATTTTATGTGCCCTAGATTAAATATAAAAAAAATATGTTCATGTGCCCTACATTAAATATAAAAAAATGTGTACATGCATTTGCCCTAAATATTAGTGTAGGTAGAATCAAATCAATTTGTGTATAATATATGGTGAAACCCACTTCAATTTTCTTGAGTGCCAAAGTTCATTATACAATTCAATGATGAAAAATCTTTTAATATGGAAAATCATAAAATTAATATTGTTTAAAGTAAGTTTTCTTTCTCTTGGCTGAAATGGTATGCGTTTTAGTGGGTTTCCTATCATCTATGGATAGAGTTAGAAATGAAAGGATACTATTCTTATTTTAATATCATAGAGTTTTGAGAATATCGGTACATCTATGTTCGAGAAAGATGGAGTGACATATTATTTTTTTTTATAAAAAATTCGATAGACAGAATGGAGTGTGCACCTCCTTTCCTTGGCCCACCCACAAAATACACAAGTGATTGATGCCAACCCATGGTGGAAAGTGACAAAGTGAATTCTTTGCAAAAGAGGCTAAAATAAGGGGTTATATTTGATATAACATAGGTCTAGTGTTTTACCAAATTGAGGCAAAATTTTGAGAAATCCATTCTCGATAGCACCAAGACTTCTCATATCAGTTCTAGTGAATCATCTTCCACAAAATTATAAGAATTACAATTGAAATGTGTAAAGATAAGAAAGGATTCATCAAACAACTTCATGTTTTATTTAACAAAACAAAGTACAATTTCTATTTTTATCTTTGCAAAATTTCTCCTAATATTTCTTAATGTAGTTCGTGAAAGAAGATAGGTGAGCATCTAACAAGTACAAATAAGAACAAATTTATGAATAAAATCCATATTCTATTTATCAAAACAAAGTATAATTTCTATTTTTATCTCCACAAAATTTCCCCTAACAATGTGGTTGGTGAAAGAAGATAGGTGAACATCTAATGTGTATAAACAATATGTAAAGTTAAAAAAAAATTATTCTTTTTAATTATTTCCATCTACATCATACTAACAAACTTGTTTGTACCATGCTTTGCCTAATGATTTTTCATGCCAATATGATAATATAAATTATGGCCTTCATATTTAAGCCTTTCTAATAATTTCTTGAAGGAACCACCACACATTTATCTTCCAACAACATGTGCACCAAGTGCCACTTGAGATTATTTTGGAGAGGATAGAGTGATATATTTGTAGTGCAAGAGGATGACTACCAACCACCATTGCAACACCTATAATAATACTAAGGCACATTGATGTAGGAACAAACAAGAATATACATTGTAGAAATATTTAAAAAAAATCCATTAATAAAAAATCTAAATACTTATGATCATTCTTACCCATAACATCCACATTTAAACCTTCCTGATATTGAGTCTCCTCTTTTCTCTATTTTTGGGGCTTTTGAGTTTAAGTTTAAAAAATGTCATATTTTATCTTGGAAGGGGTATGTTTCTCACTCTCCCTTGTTATAATACCCATGCTTAATCATCTTCTAAGGATCTTCAAATGGTAGAGCCTCTAAGGTTTGAGTTGTGTCAATTGTTCTATCTTGTTGGTTGCTATAGTCAAAAGCCTTATTTTCTAAAATGGATCTTCTATTTTCTATTTTTTTGGTCTAACTACTCTTGAGATTGTCTCAATCATCTGCTACCTTGGCTTGTTTATAATGTCTTAGGCCCTCTCTCAAGTTTTGTAATCAGAAATAAGTACATAATGGTAGATAAATATTAAGAATAATTGACCTTACTATATTCCTTTTATTGACAATAAATTTTTTCTATCCATAGTTGTATTTTTTTTCCAATACTAAAATATGTGGAATGTGATGTGATCCATAGTTTCCTCCTTTCATGTTTTAGAATTATGAAGAATATTAAATACCTCAAATTTTAAAAAATGTAGTTTTATTTAACCGATTTTTCTAATGATGTTGTGTGGAAAGAAGAGGCAGTGATGATAACAACTTGTATGAATATAATTGTCAAAAAACTATAGAAAACCTTGTAGGGGAATAATTAGTACAAGAACGGATTTTTTTATTTATGGGCATTTTATATGTAAGCGAAGAATTAATCACACTTAACTAGAAAGATAGAGTGAAAGTGCAAGGACTTTATGGAAAGGTATGGTTGAAAATTTTCATTTTCCCATTTGAATTGGAATGAGAGCTAATGTGAATTTTTCCTTAAGGAATTTTGAAAGTGACCCATAAAACATGAATCATAATAAAAGGAAAAATGACCTACCTAAAACCATAGGGGCCTATCAATGGATTATATTTGCTCACCAATTGAATTAAAAGAACATGTTGGTTGAAGGTGACTCTAAAAAAATTATAAACTGCTTTAAGGGTGGGCATAAATCTTCTTGGACTATTGACTATTGGATTAAATTTTCAAATGATATCCTATCTTCTTTTAAAAAATACCATATTTCCCACATCTATCATGAAGCTAACCATGTTACTAAGTGGTTCATGAACAAGGGATTTGGAAGTAAGGAATTCTCCACGTGGCTTGGTTAGGAAAATTTGGAGGCTAATATCAACATGCCATTTCTATGGGATAGGATGTCGTAAGTAGTCAATGGATTTGCATTTAATGATGGAGGTTAAGTTTGAAATGAATGATGACATCATCACTTATTGGGGTGTCATTTCCAAGGCTATTGATCATCTGTACAACACTCGAACTAATTATATCAATAAAGCTTCACATAGATTCTAGGTGTTTTTTACCCTCTCTTTGCTATTTTATTTCCATTTCTCTCTCTATGAGTTGGGTATATTTCAGAGCCTTGAGGAAGATATGGGTGGACATCAAAAGAGAGTTGAGCCAGTTGGCTACAACAACCTCAGGACTAAACACAAAGTGTGGAATATTTAAAGAAATGGGGCCATACACCTTACTTGGAGTGTCTTCATGGTTGGGACCCTAAAATCAATGAGTTTTTTACATGGTCTCGAAAGATTGAAATATTGTGTTGTTTGAGAGGAAGGTCTTTATCAATGAAAATTTTATCACTTAAGTCTCTCATCTGAAGGGATGAAGTTTTATCATGACTAGAAATACACTGACATGGCTATCCACAGGTTTCCAAAAATGGAGGAGGAGTGGGAGAAACTGGTGGATAAGGAGAGGAAAACCACTTATTATGGACCATCCAAGATCAAGCTGATTTGGCACCAGGTAGTCAAGGTTATTATGGAATATTTTACTCTTTAAGGGCATTTTACTTGAGTGTATGGTCACCATTTTGATTTATTATATCATTTTCATCATAATGTGATGGTTTCTCTCCCTTTTATTTGGGGTCTTCTCTGAAAGATAGTTTTAAAGGGCATAGGAAAAACCCTATGAAAAATCCTATTTTGCATGAGGATTTGTTGGTCCTTATTTTTTATCATTTCAAAGCTCTTCTCACTCCCTCTAGCTTAGGCACATAGTATGAGGATGATACTACTATGAGGGAGATATAAAATAAATCTAAAGAGGTGGAAGAGACACAATATGAGGTGGAAGATGGTGAACCTTCCTCACAAATCAAGAAAACCCCACATAGTAAGGTGAATACTAGAAAGAAGGGAAAAGAGAAAGATACAAATTCTGATGATGAGGAATCTTTCCCCTGTACTAAAATTAAAATTAGCCCCAAATATACTTTGAGAGTGGGCTCGTCGGGGAAGATAAAGGAGAAGCATAAGGTGTTGAAACATCATGGAAATAAGGACCCTATTATTTCTTCCCCTTCTATGGTGAATCGGGTCGTTAAGCATGATGTACAGATAAGGGAAAAGGATTTCATTGGATGAAGATAACAATAAGAATTTATAGGCTGATATTTAGGTATACTTGTCCCTTGTTTTGATAAAAGCATAGTTGCCTAAGGATGATACTCCTAGGGAGGAAAAAGAAGCTTCTTTGTTGAATTTAACGCCCAATTTCAAGGACTTTAGGCGTGACCATGAAGAATTTTGTGATATTCTTAGTATGGTAAGGGAAAACAAAATCGATTCTTTCTCTATTTTTAAGTGATTATGGTATAAGATCAAGGACATTAAAATAAAAAAGAGAGTTATAGGAAGCAAAACCAAAATTCTTGAAAATTTGGTTGCAGGCAACACTACACATGATATTTCCTTCAAATGGTGATGACTCAAAGCCACAAGAGAATCAAGCTCACCGCTGACTCGATGAACAAACTGGTGGATAATCTTGACAAGGAACATCAAGAAAAATAGATCATTCTGTTGGAGCATGATAAGGAGTTGGAGCCCGCAGGATCCACTAAAGAGACCAAGGGAAACCTTAAGAGGAAAGCTGAAAATATTTCGGTGGCAATGAAAATGACTCAGTTGGAGCTCAAGTCGTTTGATGCGCTCAAAGAATTGGCTTAGTGTGCTCTTTGTTTTCCTTTTAGTTTACCATCTTCATCTTTTTTTTCTTGCTATATTTTTTGTTGTTTTAGGCTACCTTTTCCTTTGTTTATTTTTAGGGTAGCATTTGTTTGAAGGACATATTTTCCCTCTGAACTCTAGTCTATGTGTATTGATAGTCTATAATGCTCTCTTTCATTGAAAGGGGTTTAGGTCCCTTCAAAACTTCTTTTTATCGTAATCAAAAACTTGAGAAAAATGAAACATTTTCCAAAAACTAGTTCTACTATGTACATCTATATATTCATAATGAAAAATAAGGAAAAAAGATTTCCATTAACTAAGTGCATAATTGTATAAGACCCATATCAAGTAAAGTTGACCTTTATATATTCCTTAGAAACTATTGACAATGATATTTCCTATCTATAATTGTATTATTTTTCTAATATTAAAATCATATGTCATGTGATCTGATCTATAATATATTTCTATTGTTCATGAGTGTTGCAAAGAATATGAACCATCTTGGATTATATATATATCCACAAATAAAATTTATCTAAATCAAGACCATATACCTTACAAGTCATAATATAAATAATTATTACATAAATATCTTCTAATTATAAATTTATCAAATAATTAAAATATATTTCAATTCTTTAAATATCATTGTTTGAAAAAGTCAATTGAATTAAATTTATATATATGTATAACTTATAGAAAAATCATCATAAAAAATTAAATTGAATAAGTTATAGTTTATCCAAGTACAAGAAAACCTTTTTTAATGATTTCATAGGTGTAATAATGGAGAACTTGATCTTTTTATAATTTAGTTCTACTTCTTATATTTTAAAACCAAGAAAGAGTGGGTGCGTGGTATTTGTTTCTAGTATCGATAATAAGGAAACATCGAAAATATAATATATTTTCTAAATAATCTCATAAAAACATTGATTCGAACGCTCAAGATTCTCACTCGCTAATACATAAAAGAAGAAGATTTATTGAAGCAAAGACAAAAACCCGCGTCCCCACATTGCTCTAAGCTGTCGAAGACGATAGAATTAAATCTGTGATGTTTGCGCGGATCGACCTTCCATATATTTATAAATTTATATATGTGATGTTTCCAAATTTGACTAATTATTAAACTATATGTCAATCATTTAGAAGTTATAGAATATTATTATTTTTAAAAGTGAAACGAAGTGAATCTATCTATGAAATTCGTAATCAAATAATAATAAACAAACTAGAGTATTTCCCCAGGCCAAGAGAATTTTCTTTAAATATTTTTATTCCATAGAGGGCAATTAAATAGGCTTAGCGTGCTCTCTGTTTTCCTTTTAGTTTACTATCTTAGTTTTTTTTTCTTGCTATTGTTTTAGTGGTTTTAGGCTACCTTTTCTTTTGTTTATCTTTAGGGTAGCATTTGTTTGAAGGGCATATTTTCTCTCTGAACTCTAGTCTATGTGTATTGATAGTCTATAATGCTCTCTTTCATTGAAAAGGGTTTGGGTCCCTTCAAAACCTCTTTTTATCGTAATCAAAAACTTGAGAAAAATAAAACATTTTCCAAAAACTAGTTCTACTATGTCCATCTATATATTCATAATGAAAAATAAGGAAAAAAGATTTCCATTAACTAAGTGCATAATAGTATAAGACCCATATCAAGAAAAATTGACCTTTCTATATTCCTTAGAAACTATTGACAATGATATTTTTCTATCTATAATTCTATTATTTTTTTAATATTAAAATCATATGTCATGTGATCTGATCTATAATATATTTCTATTATTCATGAGTGTTTCAAAGAATATGAACCATCTTGGATTGTGTGCGTATATCTTACAAGTTATAATACAAATAATTATTACATCAAATATCTTCTAATTATAAATTTATCAAATAATTAAAATATATTTCGATTCTTTAAATATCGTTGTTTGAAAAAGTCAATTGAATTAAATTTATATATATGTATAACTTATAGAAAAAATATCATAAAAAATTAAATTGAATAAATTATAGTTTATCCAAGTACAAGAAAATCTTCTTTAATTATTTCATAGGTGCAATAATGGAGAACTTGTCCCTTTTTATAATTTAGTTCTACTTCTTATATGTTAAAACCGAGAAAGAGTGAGTGCGTGGCATTTGTTTCTATTATCGATAACAAGGAAACATCGAAAATATAATATATTGTCTTGGTAAGTAAGACAATGGAATTCCCTCGTGTCTGTGATGTTTACGCGGGTTGATCTTCCAAAGTAGACATCAAAAACCCCTTGAAATCTCAGGTCATGCTTAAATTATTGTTTCGAGAAGCCCAAACAGATTTTATATTTTGCTAACAAAGTTTTGTAGCAGTTTTGTCAATTAGCCGACTCCTTTTATATATAAACTCCATCGTTCTGCCACTTCATTTCATTCCACAACAGAGTAGTGTACATTTTAGTAGTTTTCTGTGAATCTAATGGAGAGACACGCTGGAAAACGTGAGCGAGTCGAAGAGAGCGATGAAAGCGGGAGGATCTGCGGGGAAGCAGAAGCCAGCCCGGCAAAGCGGCTTTGCAAGGAGACAAATGTGGATGTTGTGTGTGAAATCAGAAGTAAGATGGATAACGAGGAACTTGATTTGGATCCTGAAGAGATAGAGGAAGAAATGGTATGGGATAGGATGAAAATGTTGGAAGAAGAAATTATATCTCCAAGCACTTCCTGTACTGATAGTGATGATACAGGAATAAGTAGTAATGGGTCTGATGAATTGGAGTCTAGTGGGGATAAAGATTGTAGTTTTAATGTTGAGCTTGATTATTTGTTGAGTGCGAGTGATGATGAATTGGGCATTCCTTGTAGCCCTTCTGTGGACACTGCCAATGAATATGACTATGATTCATGCGGCTTCTTCGAATGCCTTGAAATGCAAGAGGTTGAACAGCAGTTATTGTTGCAGATTTGGTTGGAGCATAGTGAGAATGTGGAGCAGGATGAAAGTGATCTCTTCTCTGTTCATGATCTTCATATACTTTCCAATCAAGTTGAGGCTTCATAAAATTTGTGCTGCATTTCAAATTTATACATTACGGAAAGAAAGTTGTACATGTTTAGGACTTAATTGTTGTACATGGGGTTTTAGTCTTGAAATGGAATTAATTATACCACCTCTTTTCTTTCCTTCCTCTTTTGGACAAACTATTTACCATTTTAATTTTTTTATTTAGATCATGTAATTTTTTTTATGAATGCTCTGGATCATTTCTTATAATTCCTATTTGGATTATAATTTTAGTATTAATATATCATTTTTTTTGGAATAATGTGATAGTTGTTTCTATCACAATTTATATTTTAAAGGAATAGGAATCAAGATATCACTCATTTATAATGAGCGTGAATCTTATATTAAAAAAAAATACATTCAGATAGCACTTTGATTATTGATTAAAAAAGTCCTAAAATAATTGGTTGAAGATATTTTCAATTTAATTTTTCTTAGTTTTTTACTTTTTGCAATAAGTATAAAAATGTATTATAAGAAAACATAAAATAACCTACATCTAGATAGCACTTTGATTATTGATTAAAAAAGTCTTAAAATAATTGGTTGAAGATATTTTCAATTTAATTTTCCTTAATTTTTTACTTTTTGCAAGAAGTATAAAAATGTATTGTAAGAAAAAATAAAATAAATTATTAAGATCTTTAAATATCTACTTGTTACTAAAATTTAAAAAAAAACAATCTATACACTTTTAACACTAAATCTTGAGACAAAAGAAAAACACAAAAATTATGAAATGCCTAAAAAAATGTAGCAAAACTATTACATAAGAGGTCAATTTAAGACAAAATCGATATTTTGTCTTAAAACTTAAATTATTGTTTTAATTGCCTTAAATTATAAATTTAAAGTTTAATGGTATTAAATTAAAAATTAAAACTAGAGAGAGCAATGATAAGAGATAAATTGTTTTGGCATGTCTTTAAAGAGAAAAACCCCATTGAAAGACATTATTTTAGGCATTGTATCCATAATATAATTTCTTCTCTTTTATTTCAAGCAAACATTCTCTTTTCAAGGAATGAAAATAAATTTTTCACGACATTGATTATTTTTTAATCCTTTTTATTTTGTTTTTTCCTTTGAATGAGGAGGACAAGCTCAATTGAAAAGAAATGATCTCTCAACAAGGATTTGTTTTGTTGCATAATTTACCTACCATTTTCTAGCTCTTATCAAATATTATTTTATGTGCCCTAGAATAAATATTAAAAAAATGTTCATATGCCCTACATTAAATATAAAAAAATGTGTACATGCATTTTCCCTAAATATTAGTGTAGGTGGAATCAAAACAATTAGAGTATAATATATGGTGAAACCCACTTCAATTTTATCGGGTGCCAAAGTTCATTATACCATTCGATGATAAAAAAATCTTTTAATATGGAAAATCATGAAATCAATGTTATTTCAGGTAAGTTTTCTTTCTCTTGGTTTTAATGTTATGATTTTTAATGGGTTTCTTCCCATATTTGGATAGAGCTAGAAATGGAAGGATAATATTCTTATTTTAATATCATAGTATTTTGAGAATATTGGTAAATTTATGTCTAGAAAGGGGGGTTACATATTCTTTTTATTAAAAAAAATTGATAGACAAAATGGAGAGTGCACCTCCTTTCCTTGGCCCACCAACAAAAGACACAACATATTGATGCACACCCAAGGTGGAAAGTGAAAAAGTCAATTCATTACAAAAGAGGCTAAAGTAAGGGGTTATTTTTTACATAACATAGGTCGTGTTTCACCAAATTGAAGCAAAATTTTGAGAAATCCATTCTCGATACCACCAAGACTTCTCCGATCAGTTCTAGTGAGTTATCTTCCACACAATTATAATAATGTCAGTTGAAATGTGTAAAGATAAGAAAGGATTCATTAAGTAACTTCATGTTTTATTTACCGAAACAAAGTACAATTTCTATTTTTATCTTTGCAAAATCTATCCTAATATTGCACAATGTAGTTGGTGAAAGAAGATAGGTGAACATCTTACACATACAAACAAGAAAGGATTTATGAACCAAAGCCATGTTCTATTTATCAAAATGTAGACACCTAAGAATCCACTTGCCAATTAAAATTATTTTTAGTTGACAAAAGACCTAATGACATCATCCTTAATTAATTAATTATTTAATTAATTCATTTTTTTTGTCATTATCCATTCATATATTTTAATTAAAGCCATTTAATTAAAGAACCCCTCCCAAAAACATTTAAACCTAGTTTGAATGTTTATTCCTCCAATTTACTAATTGTTTAATAAATTATGTCCCAAAAACCTTTAAATAAATTTATTATGTATTTAATTCTCAAAAACCCTAGATATCTTCTAGAAAACCCTAAACCTATCCTCATTTTTCTAATCACTCCCTAACCCTGCTTAAAGGGTGATTCCTAACCCGCTTAGCCTAAACCCTCATCCTTTGACTTTGGGTCAACCCCCTCATTAATGAGCCTTACATGCTCATTAATGGCCCCTTACACCCTCATTAATGGCTCTTAAAGCCTCTTAATGAAGGCCTATGTCTCTTCTTCCACCTTGGTCTCCTAGCACACTTCCCTAGTGTTGCTCACACATGTGTGAGCAACCCTTAACCCTTATCCAATAGACCATACCTCTAACCACGTCCCCAACTCTAGCCCTAACCCTGACTCTAAGCCTAACTACTCTTCCTAACACAAGCCCTTCCTCAAAATATATAAATAGCCTCCCTTCGAAGAGAAATTTTCCAATTCACATATCATTTTCATATCATTGTTACTATGTTCAATTTCATCTAGACTTAGCATAATTTCTAGTATTGTTAGATTTAACTCATTTTTATGCTTTTTAACTCATCCTAGCTTAGATAAATTATATTAATATAATTTATTTTAAATAATAATAACCATTTTCATTCATATCATATGCATCTTTTGGTTAAAATCAACCTTCACATTTAAAACTTCCTGATAATGAGTCCCCTCTTTTCTCTACTTTTTGGGCTTTTGATTTTTAGTTTCACAAATGTCAAATTTTTTGTTGAATGGGCTCTCTTTCTCACCCTTTCTTGGTATAAAACTTATGCTTAATCATCTTCTAAGGCTCTTCAATTGGTAAAAATACATAATAAATCACACGGTTTGATATTCCCTTGGAAAAAGTGAAGGATTAACTATAGTTACAAGCAAAATCTTTGCAATGGCTAAAGATCCACATTAGAGGAACTTTTGTCTATTCTAGATACCCTCCCTACATTAGTGAAGAGTAAAAAAAATTGCATCCCATTCAAAAATTATAGAGTTGTGGTCTGCATAAGCTACATGACTTTCCATGATTATAGTTTCTCTTTTAGAATACAAAGCTATCTCCTCTGCAAATATAGAATCATTTTCAAGGATAATTGTACCACACTCTTCATCATCCACATGTGCAAGGATATTGTGTCCCTTTACTCACCTTGTAGGCCTAAGTTCTCCACTTTGACATGATTTTTTTATAATCTCCACCTTTTTATTAGTAATATGTTGTTTAAATTATTCTAACTTTTCTCTAGCCCTACTATTTCTTGGGCAGTTGGGGAAGTTTTGTGTCACATTTTAAGGTTTTTTTTGGTCATTTTTTGTAACATTTGATTATTAGAGTATTGGGTTACTTATATTTTTAGATTTTATTTGGTATAAAGTTTTTGGTTAAAGTGGTTCAGAAATGATTGATATTAATTTTTAAAAAATACAAAATAAAGGAATAAATATTCATGTAGGTATTGTTAAAAGTGTAAGGGATTGTGTATGTTTTATCATAGTATGTTATAAGGTGCATCCAATGACCTTCGGATTAGATATGTGCAAATGGTAATAATCCATGAGAATTGTTGATTGTGATTTCAAATAAGTCACCAAAGAAAGTCAATGCATAAAGTGTTTGAATTTTTTAGAAAGTACATATTAATTTGTAATAATACGGGTTTAAAAAATATACTTTAAGCCTTGGCTTGCTTAGGTGATTCATAAAAAATTAATCAATATATTTCTTGTATTGAAACATTGTGAAGTTCATTCATGAAATCATTGGCAGCTATAATGAACCCTTAAGAATGACTATAGAAAGTTATGCCTTCGAAGAGAATTTTGATTTTTCCATTGATATTAATAGAAGTTCAATAGCATTGCATGAATTTGTATTTTATGATGAATTGGAATAAATAATTGATGTAACAAAAAAAAATGTAGCACTTAATTTAGGCCACTAACTGAGTTGGATAGCTCAAAAAGTTAATTGAAGAATTAATGCAAAATTTAAAGAGAAAAAGGTTGAGAAATTAGATAGAGTAAATGTTTATAGGAGTAACCAACTTATTACTACTGCAAATTTGCAAACTATTAAGAATGCAATGGAAAAAATGAAATCAAAATATTTGGATATGCTTAAAGAGAAGGTGTGGCCACTAAATTTGTAGACGAGGAATTAGCTATCTCTAAGGAAATGTAAGTATAGGGTAAGTTGTTTATGTTAGGATTAACAATGAAGAAATAACAATTACCTACAAATATAACCAATATCAGAAAATAATAAACCGCACAAGAGAACACAAGACACAAAGATTTAATGTGGTTCACCCAATCCTTGGGCTACATCCACCAACAGTGAGTCCAATATTTTATTATCTAGTGATTACAACCTGATTACAATTTGTAATCCCTTACAGCTCAATTCCTTTGCAAGTACTACAATCATACATCATGAAAATCCCTAACCCTAAGCCATATTATATAATATTTTTTCCGCTTTAGGGTTAGAATGAGTTACAATATGTTGGCCCAAAATAACTAAAAATATGTCGACCTCAAAAAAAATTGTCTTGGGGTTTGTGCCCCCAAACCCCCACTCTTGGGGGCTGCCTCCCCAAAACTCCCACTTGAGGCCCAGCTCGACCCCGAACCCCAGTGAGGTCAGGAGGAAAAGTGTACAGTACTTTCCTGATCAGTCACCACAAGCTAACAATCTCCCACTTTGTGACTAATCAATATCCACACTAAAAAACCTCCCACTTAGAGACTGATCCTATAGTAATATCGCTACCATATGAGGCTCCCACTGGGTCAAACCACCCTGGACTCAGTTGTTTCTTTATTTTGTTCAGTCTAGAAGACCAATTGAAGCTGAACATGAGTTCAGCTTCTCCCTTGTGACTACTGTTACCCTAATTTTCATATCCATGCAAATTTGGCTAAAATCTATTCTAAAGTCTCTATTTTACTTCTGCCGAGCATCTCTGAAAGTTTCATGGCCTCATGTTTTGTTTCCTGGCCTCTGCAATTTTTTCAAGTCCCTGGTCTGTAGGTCAAAATATTAATAAAAGTAGCCATTGTGTTGAAACCTTTTAAAATCCTCAGAAAACCCTAAGGCCCTGTTATGTTTCCTTGTTACTTTATCGGCAACTTAAAATCCTCAATACCCATGTGCGCTTTAATCTCATTGGCTAGTCGCAGGTTCTCTAAGTTTCTCGGCAGTTACTTTTTCCATTCAGTGACTTAGCGAATACAGTGATTCTCATAATCGCTAAGTATTTCCCAGTCACCATTTAACTTCTTGCGACCTAGCGACGGTTAGCTTTTCTCCAGTCACGTATTCACGTGGAAGTTTGGCGGTCACTTTAGTGGGGTCCCAGTTATGAGGATCTAATGATTGGCATATCTTCACATAGGCCATTGTCAGAGTTTGAGATCTTCAGACAACCGTTGATTCTCCTTGGTGACAACTCTTCAAACAAGTGGGTCCACTGCAACGTGTATACAAAGAATAGCTTTTTATTGGTCCACATGGTAGTGATTTGGTAGCATGTCAGTGGGACTAGGTTCTTCCAACGTTCAGAAGTCCTGACAGTTGTCAGAGGATCAACGACTGACATATGTTCGCAAGGGCCATTGTCAGAGCTTGAGATCTTAAGATGACCGTTAGATCTTCCATGTCTGCAGTGCTTTAGTGTGTCAGTGGGACCAACGCCACCTCATCTGATTTGGTAGGTTCTGATTGGTCGACATGTGTCGAGTCATTTTTTTGTCAGTAGGACCAAGTTTTTTCAAGCGGTCGGAGGTTCTAACATCTCAAAGGATCTGATGGCTGGCGTATAAAAGAGTTCTTTGTGACTTAAAGAAGAGAAAAGTCAAGGTGGGTCCTCATGCTGATTTGCTTGCGTTTCATTGGCTATTGACTTCCATGGTGGTCTTGACTTGTCAGAGGGGATTTTAAGTCATTTTTTTAGCATATCATGGCCATTCATCTGCTGGGAAGGGTTTCTCATCAATGATCACATTTTAAAATGACCAGGCTAGCTGTTAACATTCAAATTTGAATTTTTGTGCTAGTTTCTTGCTAGGGTTTTGCATTCTTTTAGCCATGCATGACGTCAGTTAGCTCAGGAATTGATTTCTCAAGATAGTTGTGGTTGAGAGGATGATGGAGGTGACCATTGGCTAGTGTTACAGGGTACTATGTCGTGTTCCTGCACCGGGAAGTAATGAAGAGAGTTGGTGCCACCTTTGCAAGCAGTACCTCTTCTAGGGAAATAAGATCAGATTTTTGAAGCCTTCATGGCTTAGTGGAGTTTCAAGTGGGTAGATGGGTCAAATTTGTTGTGTCTGTAGGTGGACTTAGTCTAGGATCAACACACAAAGAGAAAGATCTAATTTGATGACCGGTTCTCAATGATTTTCATGATGGGTCAGTAGTGTACCTTTAGGGTTTGATACTTTTGTAAAATCTGTAACCCTAGTTAGGTTAGTTTTGACTCTTGCCTATGTGCAATTGAGGAGGTATTTATTGTTTTTTGTAGAGCCTTACTACTCGAGAGGTTCATTTTGTAAAGGAGAGAAGCCCACTTTTGCAAGGAAGTCATCTTTTCTCAGAAAGCCATCTGTGGTATTTGTTCTACCCTCTGGTTCTTCTACTTTCTATAATCTCCCATTGATGGTTAAGGCATTCTTGAGGTACTTGTGATATTTATTTTATCCATGTCTTCACTGTCTTGATTATCTCTTATTGGATTGAAGTTTATGAATGTTGTTAATGGAAATTGGGGTTCCTAGTCCCTCTCATTTTTTGTGATTTTGTGTGTTACTGTGTCTGATCTGATTTAGATGTTTTGTGGGTATACTACAACGCCTAGTAGTCTTGTCTCATTCCTACACCTAGTTGCAGAAAAGGATGTTTGCTTGTAGGTCATAAGTTGTGTCTTTTGTTCAGACCCTCCTACGAAACACTTATGCAAGCCTATCTAGTGAGTTGTGACTTATTAGACCTTATTTCTCCATTGGTTTCATTCCTACATACTGAGATCCAAACCCTAATTTTGGTGTATCACCTATTAGGTAGTTTGCTTTCAAGTCATTTCCCTTACAAGCATTCCTTCTATCCCTTTCCCTCCAAAAGTTTTACTTTCATGTCAAGAAGCAAATTAAGGTGATTATCCAAGAGGAACCAGCCTAGAACCTAGAGGTTTCATCTTAGTTAGCATAGGTCCCACAACCTGGAGATGAATCCAATGTTATACTAGGTTATCAAGACCAAGAGAGCTTGAAACAAAGGGTGCAAACTTACTGTATAACAACTACCTTTGTAAACATATCTGCTAGATTATCATCTATATGAATCTTTTCCATCTTTAACTTCCCATTATCCAAAACTGACCGAATGAAATGGCACGACAACTATATGTGTTTTGTCTTTGAGTGCAAAGAAGAATTCTTCGCAAGATGAATGGCACTTTGGCTATCTATATGCAGAAAATTACCCATCTGAGGATGTCCCAATTCTTCCATGAAGAATTGAAGCCATATCATCTCCTTGGCTGCCTCTGTAGCAACAACATACTCTACCTTTGGAGTGGATAAAGAAACCACCTTTTGTAGTTGAGAAATCCAACTCACTGTTGTCCTACCAACAGTAAATACATAACCTGTAGTACTCCTCCTGCTATCTATATCTCCTACCAAATCTAAGCCAACATAGCCTTGTACAGTAGTAGTAGAACCCCCAAAGTGTAAACACTTACTGGATGTACCTCTCAAATATCTGAGAATCCATTTGACTACATTCCAATGATCAATACCAAGGTTACTCATATATCAACTAATGACTCCCACTACATGTGCAATATCTGGCCTAGTACATACCATAGCATACATTAAGCTCCCCTACAGCTGAAGCATAAGGTACCTTAGACAGTTTAGTCTCATCTTTTGGTGTCTTGGGACACATATCCTTAGTCAATTTCAAATGACCAAGCAAAGGTGTGCTGACAGCTTTAGCGTTCTCCATAGAGAAACGTTGCAACACCTTCTCAATATAATCAGCCTGAGATAGAGACAACTTCCTATTTTTCCTATCTCTACAAATTTTCATACCAAGGATTTGTTTTGCTGCCCCCAAATCCTTCACAGCAAAAGATTTTGCTAACTGTTGTTTCAACCCCTTAATATGATCCATGTTAGATCCAGCTACAAGCATATCATCAACATATAAACATAAAATAATGTACCTATCATCATCCAACCTCTTAAAATAAACACAATGGTTAGAATTACATCGAGTGTATCCATTCTTGTTCATCAAAGTATCAAATTTAATATACCATTGCCGAGGTGCTTGCTTCAAGCCATACAAACTTTTCTGCAATCTACACACCAAATTCTCCTTACCCTTGACCTCAAAACCTTGTGGTTGTACCATATATATTTCTTCATTCAAATCACCATGAAGAAAGGCTCTTTTAACATCAAGCTGCTCTAAATGCAAATCTTCAATAGCCACAATACTTAAAACCGTACGAATAGAAGTCATTTTAACAATTGGAGAAAAAATCTCATCAAAATCAATACCATGTTTCTGTGCAAATCCTTTTATGACTAATCTAGATTTAAATCCTTTCTTACCTCCATCCTCTTCTTTTATCTTGTAAACCCATTTATTCTATAAAACTCTTTTACCTGCAGGTAACTTGCATAAATCCCAAATCTGATTTTTCAGCAAGGAGTCCATTTCATCTGTCATTGCAGACTCCCACTGAAGCTTTGTATCCACCTGCATAGCTTCATTATAACATTCAGGTTCACCAACATTAGTTAATAAGATAGAATACGAAGAAGGTGAAAATGTATCTGGAGGTCTACTTAGCCTTGTTGACTGTCTAACATTCATTGGGGTGTGTGGTATTTGTTGTTGTTGTTGTGGAGCATAAGGAACTACTGGAACATCAACTTTTGGAGTATCATCCAGTACTACATAGTCATTTTCTTTCTTCTCATGCTGCTGCAATAGATCTTTGTACAATACTTTCTCATTGAATATGACATCCCTGCTTCTTACAATTTTATGATTTTGAAAATCCCAAAGCCTATAACCAAATTCATCAATGCCATATCCAAAAAATACACATTTCTTTGACTTAGCTTTCAGCTTGGTTCTATTTTTAGAATCTATAAGTGAAAAAGCTTCACGACCAAAGGTTTTGAGAAAAGAATAACTCACCTTCTTACCACTCCATGCTTCCTCTGGAATACCATAGTCCAAAGGAGTAGAGGGGCCTCTATTGATTAAATAAAAATCAATATTCATAGCCTCTGCCCACATATTTTTGGGAAGCCTAGCATGCAACCTCATACTCCTTGCACTCTCCATAATTGTCCTATTCATGCGTTCAACCACTCCATTTTCTTATGGAGTCCTTGGTACAATTTTTCACCTATGAATACTAGTAGAGGCACAATAATCTTCAAATTATTTTCTATAATACTCACCACCATTATGAGATCTGAGGCATTTTAATCTTTTTCCAGTCTCATTCTCAACCAAGCATTTCCATTTCTTAAAAGTTTGAAATACATTAGATTTCTGTCTAAGGAAATAAATCCATACTTTTCTTGTTGCATCATCTATAAATGTAACATAATATAGAGAGACACCAAGGGAAGATACCTGAGATGGACCCCATACATCTGTATGTACAAGCTCTAATTTTTCATCTTTCTTTTCCTTCCCACTCTTTATAAAACTAACTCTCTTTTGCTTTCCATACACACAACTTTCACAGAAACCCATATTAACACATTTCAAACCAGGTAGAACTTTCTTCGAATGAAGTAATTTGATACCTTTCTCACTCATGTGCCCGAGTCTATTGTGCCACAGTGCTGTGTCAAAATATACAACAACAGTTTGATGTTCTTCCTGCTCAACTACAGCCACTGTTCTTGAACATTCATTATCTTCTGAAAAAATTAAAGTAGAAGGAACAATATGACCTATACAAAGATATAAGGTGCCTACTTTCACACTTTTTGCTACTACTAAGGAACCTTTTGAAACCTTCCAATTTTTATCATTAAAAGTAACTGTGCAGCCCTCATCGGTGACTTGCCCTGCTAAAATTAAATTTCTAATTAGCCTTGGAACATGTCTTACCTCTTGTAGTAGCCAATTATTCCTATTGTGCAACTTAATCTTGATTTTCCCTTTTCCAACAATTTGACAGGGTTCATTATCTCCCAAATAAACTAGCCCAAAATCCCCTTGGATATAATCAACAAAATAACCTCTATGCGGTGTAGCATGAAATGAAGCCCCCGAATCTAACACCCATGAATCATCAGCATTTTCTAAAGACAAGAGCAAAACATCCTCTTTGGATTTGTTACTTACCACATTTGCCTCCTTGTTTCCATCATGTTTGTCTCCTTGATCTTTCTTCCAAGACCAACAATCTTTCTTCTTATGACTTGGTTTTCCACAGTACGAGCAATCATTTGGCCCTTTGGATTCAGACCTCTTTCCCTTTGATTTTCCTCTTGATTTCCCACAATTTCTAGATTTGTTTCCTCTATCTCTTGTTCTGCCTTTGCTTTCTGCATTCAATACACTACCTCATGTGGATGCCCCTAATCTTTTCCTATGAATTTCTTCACTCAATATAACACCAATAACATCATCAAACTTTAGGGTATTAGAACTAGAAATAGAATTACTAACAACCATTACCAAGCCATTCCATCTTTCTCGCAAAGAACACAAAATCAAGAGAGGCCTAACCTCTTCATCAAAAGTAATTTTAACTGAGGCTAACTAACTTGCAACTGTATTAAACTCATTCAAATGATTAGCGAATGATCCACCTTCTACCATTTTTATATTAAATAAACGCTTCATAAGAAATACCTTGTTTGACGTTGAAGGCTTTTCATACAACTTCACTAGGGTATCCATCAAATCTTTAGCTTTCATTGCTCCAGTAATATTGAATGCCACTGATTGTGCCAGGCATAAATGAATACTCCCTAGTGCCTTCCTGTCCAAAATATCCCAATCTTCCTGAGACATTGTTGCCTCTTTCTTGGCTATTCCCTCTAATGACTGCCATAGATCCTTCTGATAGAGATAGTCCAGCATTTCCATCTTTTATAACTAGAAGTTCTACCCATTAAACTTATCAACCTTCAATCTACCCTCATCAGCCATTTCTCCCACTTAACCGAGAGACTCTCCCACTAACTCGTGAGACTTGCTTCAAAGAATAGATGAAAGAACGAACAAAAAAAAACCTCGCTCTGACACCACTTGTTAGAATTAACAAAGTAGAAATAACAATTACATGCAAATATAACCAATATCAGAAAACAATAAACCACACAAGAGAACACAAGACACAAAGATTTAATGTGGTTCACCCAATCCTTGGGCTACGTCCACCAACAACAAGTCCAATATTTTATTATCTAGCGATTACAACCTGATTACAATCTGTAATCCCTTATAGCTCAATTCCTCCACAAGTACTAAAATCATACATCATGAAAATCCCTAACCCTAAGCCATATTATACAATATTTTTGCCACTTTAGGGCTAGAATGAGTTACAATATGTTGGCCGAAAATAACTGAAAATATGTCACCACAAGCTAATAGTTTACTTTTGAAATTAAAAGTAAGGGACTCATAAGAAAGTGTCCCAATGGGACTAATAGAGGTAGAAATAAACTTGTATCTACAAAAAAATATACAGAGAAAGGAAACAAAATAATAAAAAATAAAACTAGGTAGGTAATTGATGATCTTGATAGTTCTCAATTGACTTTCAATTTTAAAGAATTTTTTGGATCTAAAACCAAAAGTTACATGTGTATGTTTGGGTCAGGAAGAAAATTGGTATGAGAATGGGGATAGAAATAAATTTTAATTTATTGATAACCCACTTTTTGAATAGGAGGATGTTGAGTCAATTTTGTATGGACCATGCCATGTAGGATTTAAATTTTAAAAAAGATGCAAGTTGCATAGCTATTTGCAAGTTGTTAATAAATATGTAATTAAATTATATTAATAATAAACATTTTCCTCTAATAAGGGATATTACATCATAATCGTAAATCAATTTCAGCCAACTTGTCAAAAATAGTAGCCAACATCTAAAAAGAGACTTTGACCAAGTCATACAATACATTAGTATAGCTCATGTAACAAATAGATCGAAAATAGCTTTGAATCACATTCAAAAAATAATACTACATGATTCATTGACTAGATAAATACAAGTTACAAATCTCATTAGAATAGACCATTGGGTTGGTTACAATGAAACAAAATGTATCAATTGAGAAGGTCGTCCTTACAAGAACTCTTGGCAATTATTTTCCACAACCACATTGAGGGAAAGAATATTGTCAGAGTGTGTTTCTTCCATAGCATAAAGAGATTATGATTCCAAAAATTCTTTCATGACATGAAACATTATGTAGCCCAGCACAAGGAAGACTAACCAAGGTAAATCTAACAGAAGTAATGGAATTGTGTAAAATAATATACATACTTCAAATGCTAACTAAAGGTATCTTGATGTTCAAGAAAACTTATGCAATAGGAAACAACCTTTCCTCATTCATCTAAAAACATCTCAAAGTTCTCTATTCCAACTCATATAGTACAATTAGAGATAACTCAAAAAATACAACTATTTATTTAGTTTTAGGATAGAGAATTATCAAAACTCAAAGAGCATCATTAATGTCTATTTCATTTGAATACATATACAAGAATAACAATAAATTAGAATATTTCTATAATAGGCACATTCCTTACTTAAGTAGGATAAATCAACTACTCATAGTTCATAGACATGCTAACAAGTAGGGGTTGGTTCATGAAATTTATGATGAGAAATCGAGACATAACATTTCCATACAAATTTGATAATATGCTTCAAATTAAGAATCTAATTACTTACCAATAAAATCACTCACTAGCAATAGAAGCATCCGACTATGTATTAACTTCCTTATAAGATACCACACAAATACTCTTTCATCCAAAATGTTTTTCTAAAATAATATAACTGTAGTGTTACCCAACCCTACATGATATAAGCTTACCCCAGGCATGGTTATTATTAATATAATGGAGTAACTAGATCCACTAAAATATTTAAATGCTAATCTATCCTCAATATTAAAGAAAAGACACATACATCATCAAACACTTCTCATCCTATGTAATGAATTTAAAAAATCTATTAAGAAATATTATTGAAGTTTATTTTGATGCAACTAGGCATCTAGCTATATCTCACACTACTTTTAAAGTAAAAAATTATGTAAATTATTTTGAGATTAAGAATAATAGACACACTAGTTCACAAATTCCCAAGTATCTAACTATGTCCTAGGATAGTCTCGGTATCATATTCATGATTTTTGAAAAGTCTAGAGGAGCTATTTATAATTCTTATGAAATCGGAGCTATAATTTCTTCATAAATATTTTATACCCATAAGGGATGGGAAAAAGAACACCTATACCTTAGGATTCCTAAATGAGTAGCTATATGAGAGAATGCATATCTATTACAATATTCATAGGTCTTCAAAGGAATAAATTAATTTAGCTACATCTTCAAAATTCATTCAATAACTAGTGATAATCACATATCAAATCTATTGCAATATTTTCTTGAAATTTATTATAGCAAGTGATGTATTTATCTTATAAATGTCCACTCAAATATTCATAATGGATTCAAGTTTTCTTTTTCTTTTGTTTAGTCCGATCTTTATAGGATTAGGGCTCAAACACACACAACATGTATATGGATTTTTTAGATTTAATACCTAGCCACTAGAGACAAACATTGAGTTCTCCTTTTATCACAATCTATGATGATCTCTAATAAGGGAAATAATAGGACATATTCTAAATTTAAGATAGAAGAGGGGTTACGAAATGGTAAAGTGGATGAGAATAATATGGCTAATGGGGTTAGAGGTCTTTACAAGGGTGGTGATAGCTCCAAGAAGAAGGAAGATTATTTTAGGGTAGACAAGATTAATTTAAAGAATCTAGATGCCCAAAAAGATTAATACTTGAGTAGGGTATGGACTATGGAAAAGGAATCTAAAAGATCAAAGAAGGGATGAGAAATTGAACTTAAGAAATTACTTCTGGAAGGATAGATAGACCAAGAAACTTTTGCATATCTATATAGAGGCATTGTCATGGCTAGGATTTTGTAGGTATGGTGTCCTTGCATTTTAGTTTTTATTTCATTTTGTGATCTGAATTTTGAGAATTTATTTTATTTCTTTCTAGATTATTAGTATCTTTTTCATTTTCCATAGTGAGGGAATGGTTCAAATCCATTCCACAATGAGTTTTAGATGAGTTCTCCTTTTTTTTAAATATAATTCATTTATATAGAAAACATCATATATGATGCATGCATGTCCTTTGATGATTATATCCATAAATTGTAATATTATTTGAGTTATTGTCGACCATTTGAAAGGGATGATCCCTCGCCATTTAGAAGAATTTTTTGATACGATAGTAACACTATTTTATCCTACTTGTTCACTTCAACAACATTTTATCCTAGCATCTTTTGTCTAGTATTTTAGTGCTCAATAAATGTTGGTTACAATGCCCAATGTTTTTTTAAAAGTTGGTGAGTCTAGGTTCACAAATGCTAATCTATATTTATTAGCTCAAAATATTGTTGTAGAGAAAATTTCCTACAAGGGATACAAGTGGTTGTTAGACTTCAGGAAATCCTAGTTTCCTGTAGATGTGACCATTGTAAAGGAAATCACCTCAGCTCTACAAATATTAAAATATTACTAGTCTTCTATATTCACACCATGTGGGAGGGTTTTGTATTTCCAAAATGGTGATAGGTATGGTAAACATTATGCTAAAAAAATGGCATCATCTCTTTACTATTTATGGGTGTTGGATTTGACCTATAGTAGGTGTATGTTGTACCCAAAGAAGCATGCTAAACTTTAGTATGCATTAGATTATGGATTTTTGCAATCTTGGAAAGAGGTTTTTCACAATATCAGTGTTAAATGTACATGTTTAATTATTTTATAGAGAACTTCTTGACTTGAAATATTTTGCAAAGGCTCTTATTCCTTTCCATTTTTTTTAGTTGGGTGTATAAACCAATATTTGTATGGAAATTCCAACAATTATTCTATGATTAACATAGATTATATTTAATAATTGGCTATTAGTTGACAATGGTTGTATGTGGGTCTTAGCTTCAACATATGTTAACATTTTAAACTATTACACATAATAGTTCTCAACAATTTAGGATAATGCTTGACAATAAGAACCTTGCACACTATCATCTTCTAAAGCTCAATTGATTGCGCACTAAAATCCAATTATTTACAATTTTTTCTAATCTAGGTATGAAGAAGCACTATTTTTCACATCAAGATAGCATTAGTATGATTATGCTTATTTTCTAGATATTTCAAAAGGTATTTACATTAAGATGTTTTGTTCAAAATTACTCAAAATTACTTAATATTTTCTTGGTGTAGTTGTCCCATGTACTCATAATTTTTTGTTTTAATGCTCCTTGAAGGAATTGTCCCTCGATAGGAAACTTTGGGGACCATTGATGTACATACTTAGTTTAGAGAATCTTTGTCTTCCTATGAGATTTTAATTGGCTTGTTATGGAAATTAGCACCCATTCTCATTTCCATTAGGATCATGAAACATCTAATTTATTTTTATTTTTTATATTTGGTGTATAAACACTATGGTATTAGATATGGAATTTATCCCATCTTGAAAGCTTAGATTATTGTCACAACTTCATAGAAATATACATTTTCCTATTGTAGTTTACCGATTGTGTGAGAGTTGTCTCTTTTGACATTTTCACTATTTTAGCCCCCATTTTCATTTTATTACATTGTAACTTCTAAAGATATACTTATTTTAGAAATGCATATCTAGATATATGTTTTAAATTAGGTTGATAATGTGCCTACATTTATAATCACTCCTTATAATGTAGAATGACATTGAGCTTAAATTTAGAGATATTTGTAAACTTATAGACATAAGTACTCCCCACCTTGATCATGGTATATTGGATGGAGAAAGACATAAATTTTCATATTACTTATCATTTATTATAGTTTTTGTTTTTAATTTAACTATTTCAAATTGATTAATTCAAGAGTAACAGGAATCCTAGGGCAAAAATCCAGAGCAGTGGGATGAAGATGATGTGATCCTAGAAGCCATAATGGAGTATGCTAGATTTTATCTTCCACGATGGGTTTTTGGTTTTTGACCACAATAGAAATAGGAAAAATATCCAGCTTTGATGGTTTGATTGTGGATACTCTACTTTTTGGGGAAATTATATGTATTTGGTTAGTCAAAATATGGCATATGGCTATAATAGATGAGCCATTTTATTTCAGGATCTTATAGATTTTAGTTCATAATTTTATATAGACCTAGAACAATTACAATAGCTAAATTTTGGTATTTGGAATTGAAGATTGGATTTGAATATTTTATGATGGTTGTTTAGTGTAAAATTTCATATAGATTATTAGAAATTTTAACAAATATTATAATATATATTCAGGCTCCTTTTCTTTTGCCCAAAAAAAATTAATTAATTTAGTTTTTCTCACATGAACTATCAGGATAATAACAAAAACCACCATTACCTAGATGTATGGAGAAAGTGTCTTCCTATGGAACCCTCTTGATCTAAAATACACAATTATATTCAACCATAAAAAATACCAACCTATATGATAAAAATAAGATACAAAATTTATTAGCAGTGACAACTATGTATCATTTAGTTTATAATGGTCACTCCCCATATAAACAAGCCTTAGAAAACTATTCAACTTCTTAGCCATAACTTCGTGTATGATCTCAAATATATATTACATATCATATTGTTATATGCATGAATAATATGATTAGCTTATTGAATTTTTATGTTAGTGTTATCAATCAGGATTGCACCTATAGTGGGATGTGGTATCTAGCTATCCTATTGGAACATGGAAACAATCTTAGGTTGTGGGTAATCCTATGGCAAAAGTGGATCTCTAGGATTAAAAGGCCTATTCCTTCTTGTTCTCACCTAAAACTAAACATTTTTGGAAAAGCGATATAAGGATATGCGTGTGAAATGGAAAAAATAAAAATAATTGGTGATGCACAAATGTAATTATTAGACTTGCAACCAACAACTTCACTGAATTACCCATACAGAGAACACTAAAAAATCACAAATCAATGAGAAAAAACTTGCAAAAAGGAATCTCATGAAAGGTCCTGATATTCTAATTTATGAAGAAGAAAATACTTTAATTCTTTCTCAGATTCAACATTAAAAATGTGAGACATAATCAGAGATCTACAACCATGGGATATCAAACTATACATTCAGAACTTAAATAATATTGATAGAATATAGGTAAAAATACAATATTTAATCAAATAACTCACAAAAATAGATGGACACAAGAAGATAATGGAGAAGGAATCAATATTTGCATATGAATAACACGGAAATTTGCTACAATCTGCATGCCCGAAACAATCTATCATAATTTGCAAGGTGAAAATTTATGAGAAAAAGTTGGAACCCCAAAAATGAGGTAAAAATATATAATTTAAGCCAAGAAACATGAAATGGTTGGATAGATGATAAAAACAAGGAAGAATAGGGGTCAAACTAGCTGAAACATGTAGTTGACCATCTCAAAACTCTCCTAAATCCAAGTCAAACTTATGTGGAACTAAAAACTGATGTATAACTATGCCAAATTACCTCAAATCCCTCTAAAAATCATGAAAACTCAAGGGGTCAGATGTAGGAAAAATTCTCTAAAATAAAAGAGATCAACTAAGAGAAACACCAAGATAATTGATCCAAAATGCCTCTGAACTATTCTATCACTGAAAATAACCTCAAAACTGCTAAAAACTGTTGAAAACTGATTGAATCTGGAAGAAAATAAAAACCCCCCTCTGGCCTGTATCTACATGTGAGAAAGAAAAAATTGCCTCTAACCATTGTAAAATGGACCCCATGTCTAAGAAAAGATGACAAAAATACCCCTCATGTTGCCTCTCCAAAACATGCATATAAGCCACTTCAAGGGATCTCCAAACATGTGAGAAAAATTAAATCTCCCCTTCTACCAATACATTTCACGCAAAATAAAATTACTTTCCCCGAAATGGAACACATGGAGAATAAGAATCTCAAACCCCCTTAACATTACTATCTCCAAAAAGCATATTACACCTTTTCTCTTATGAAATAAGAAGATAAATATAAACTTCTTTATCAAATATTCCTGCATGCAAAAAATAAATATAATAATAAACTTTGAATCAATATTTATTAAGTTAAAAAAATTAAAAACTTAATAAATATTAATCTTAATTAATATTTATTAAACTATATGATTTTTTATCTTAATAAGTTTTAATTCGAAGTTGTTTTATTATATTTATTTTATCCGCAGGGATTGCATTTGGAAAGAATATAAGTAGAATTTAAAAAAGCCCTTAGCCAATGAGGATTTAGGGCACCAAACCCTAAAATCATTTTATCAATTTTCATATTGTAACTTTCATACTTCCTTTTGATCTTCTTGGGGAAAGTCATTCTGCTAGGCTGTCAATTGGGGTTTTTGAGGAAAACTTGGATTTCATGCCACCACTGATGAAGAAATGCTAGGGCTATATATATATTAAGTTTATCTTCTTTTTCCTTTTGATGGATTCTCCTAAACACAGAGTGTGACTCAGCTCCTCTTGTAAGCTGTTTGACTTTTTTTCTTTGCATATTCATTTTGTTTAAGACAATGAAAAGTATTGGTTCCTTCTGTTTCTTTACTTCTATATCCCAAAATGGTTTTCATGTTTCCTCATTCCCTTGTTGTTTTGCACGTTCTTTTTTTAAGCCTTTGGGGATCGGCTCTAAATCTTTATTCATGCAAAAAATCTAAGTTTCTATAATGCATATGTTGTGACTAATTTAGGTATTTCTTGATGCCATTGTTATAAACATTGGCACCCTGAAGAAACATTTAATAATTGTTTATTGTTGCTTGCTATGATAGTATCTATTCTTTTTTTTACATGTCATCTATGTATGCACCCAAAAATGGTTGCCTAGACTTTGGGCCCCATTTATTGAATTTATCAATCCTGAATCAATTTTATCAATAATCAACATTTTCAACAATATCAATCTCTTGATCAAGTCTTGATTTCGATCATATATTGGATTTTTATCCTATGGGCTAATCATTTATCCTAAGTCTTTATTTGATTAAAAAGAATATTTCCTCCCCTTTTGATTAAATAAAAAGCCCCCTTTTTCATCTTATCATAAGTTGCACAAATAAAGCACTATTCCTATTTTATAAAAAGAAGAAAACACTTTTTGTCTCATATGGATATAAAGTCAACTCCTATTTTTCTATTGGAGGATACTTGTGCACATGGATTGCTCCTCTTTCAAGCTCCACCACTCATTAAGACTTTTGCCTCTTAATCTCAATGGTCCATTTCACCTCATTTCTTATAAAAGGAGAGCTCCCTCCCTCATTCTAGGTCACTTGTTTTATGCTAATGTTATGCTGCAGGTTTTCTAGGTCATTTGGAGCTTTCTTTGAAGACACTCTTGCATCCAAGATTTTTGTTGTTGCATTTCATTTAGTTTCATATTTTCTTCCATAGTTGCATGATAATGACATTCTTAGTGTAGATTTCCTTTTATGCAATAGATTAATCTCACATAGTCTAAATAGGAAGGGTTTGTAACACTTATTCTTTCCATTTCATAGCTTAGTTGCATTGCATTTTCATTTCCATAGACTAGTTTGCATTGCATTTTTATAGTGATTCTTGAGGATATTGGAACTCTTGCCCTTGTCCTCATTCAAATCTCTCATTGTGTGGTTGACTAGCAAGGTCATAAGCTTGTAGCTCTAGCTGAGAGCAAACACATCATAGTCCCTTGCAACTCCTTGCATAGAGAGCTATGAGCCACTTTGTGAGGCCTCATCCTTGAGCAACCTTGCATGTAATGGTTCATAGAAGTGCACCATTTTAGCGTGTACATTTGTGGCACCCACTGTGGGGCAAAGTAGATAGACTTTGTCCTTCTTTTTCTACATTTTCATCATTTTCTGTCAATTTTTGCCAAGTTTTTAGCTTAATTTTCGGTCTCTATTTTTTTTTCTCAAACTATGCTACGATACTTTCCAAAAGTATTGCATGATACTTCTCTGTATGTGCGCACGATACTTCACCTATCAGAAGTATCGCTTGGCTATTGTGAATTCTATCGCCTGGTGTCGGGCGAAGTATCACCTAGCATAAGGTGAAATATCACGCAGACTAAAAAGTATCGCCCTAGTATACTATGAAGTATCATGTGATACTGGTGTCTATACTATGTCTGTACCTGACAGTGAGCTATTTTTGGGCTATTTTATCTATGTTGCAAGTTTCGGGTTGTTAGCTATCTTTTTAAAATTTTCTAAAATTTCTGGAAAACGGGTGCCCATTTTTTTTTGAAATTTTGCAAATGGTATCAAAAGTTTAAGTGCGATATATCATTGGAAAGGTCTTTCCAAGCCTAATCCAACCATGATGGTTTCATTTTCAGATTTTATCATTTGATCAGTTATTTTTGCAGATTATCTGATTTTTCATGTACTGATCATTGTTAGATTTTGGATTTTGATTCTCCTAACTCTTGTTGGTCTAACAAGTTGTGGTTGTAGGTGCTTCTTGCTTGAAATTTTCTAAAATCGCATGTCAAAGAGGGCTACTAATGGTTTTTACAGGGCTGCCCTAAGCATAAAAACCAAATCAAGTGCTTGTTTAATTGCTTTCTTTATTAAGTGCGGCATATACTAGTTGTTTCCTTTATTAGGCACTTAATACCTTGTTGTAGGAATTTTGAGGTGGTAGGATAGTATGCTCTTCACCCTTGTGGTGAAATAGAAATCTTGACCCATCTTGAGACTTTGAAAGCAAGGGGGTAACTAAATCTTTGCTTGGTGTGTTTGGGTGAAATTTTTGAGATAGGGGAGTATGCTCTTCACCCTTGTGGTGAACCAAAAACCTTGAACCTCAAGAATTGATCCACTTTTTGTTTAGATTTAGAATCCTTTAGTGGGCCTGCTCTTGAGCAATCAAGAGGAATGACCCAAGTGGGGACAAGCCTTTTGCCGGCTATTCCAACTCACTATAATCTCAAGGCTATCGAGGACACAAAACCTTGGTATACATAACACTTGTCTTCGCTTGATGTGAGTAGCTCATGGGATTGCGACCATGGGGAAAGCATTGAGAAAGAATACTTAAGGTACTCTTGAGGCCACGAGGTCCTAGTCCTTTATGAGGAGAAAGAGGGGTGTTATGAATGGAAGCCCTTACTAAGAACCATAGGTTAGAGGCCACCTTATTTAGCCACTTATCTTCTTAGTGCAAGGATTGATCCAAGTGGACTAACCCGAATCACCCCAAGATACTCACCATATGTGTCCCTTTGGTTGTGTTGTTTGACACTTCCATGACAAAGCCAATATCTCTTGTGGGCAATCACTTGGTGTGAGGCAAGGGGGCATCAAGTTGTGGGCTAAGTTGGTAAGTATTGAGCCTTGTCTTGTAGGTAGATATTGTTTGAAGTGTCTTCGATTGTGTGATACCAGTGTAAACATTCTCAACATACAAACAATCGGTAGCATTCATAGGGTGCAATTTTATTTTTGATATCATAAGTGTTTGTCTTGGCAAGGTTGCTTTTGCCCTTGTTTCAAGTGTTTGAAGACATGTTTGATCCTCTACTATTTGCAAACCTGTCTAAATGCTGTTAAATTTGTGATTGACATTAGACATTTTCACCCTAACATTCAAAAAATCCAAAATCAGACCTTAAAACTCAAAATTTTGCACAAATTGGTCAAGATCAACATCAATATCACATTAGCCAAAGAGAAATATTGCATTAGAAGGTTGTTCTTGGTGAGAAAGTTTATCTCTAGAATTGTGAGCTACATTCTTGGAAAATTCTCGTACTCTTATTGTCCAAATAATTTTCATTTAATCTCAATTTCAATGATATTTTGGCCTAGTCCAACCTCCTGATTCAAAAGTGCAAGGATATTCATCCTTTGATTTGAAGCACCTCTTTGATAGTGTTGGTAAAGCCCCTTCTTCTATCTTTTCATTTCTCTTTGGACAATAGAGAACTTTGACTATCCTAGTTTGGTGTTGACATTTTGTGAGGTCATCCTATTACCAAGGGTCTTCTATTTTCAGTCTTCCTTGGTCAGTCTAGATCTTAGATCCTAGGTGTTGTCATGTTGCTCAACATCTCAATGAACGTTATGGTATCAATTACACAAAATGGCTCTTAGTCTTCTTCTTTCTTCTCCATTTCCCATGTTCTTCTAAAGTCTTCTATTCCCATGGGAAATTCTTCTTCTTCTTCTTCTTCTTGATTCTTTTCCTCTTATTATCTAGTCTACTTTCTTCTATTCATCTATTCATTTCTTCCATGCTTGATTTCTCCTCTTTTGGAACCATGAATCTTGACTATCTAGCTTTGGAGCCTTTATTGAGAATGGATGATCTTGAACTCATTTCTCAATTTGAAGAATTTTGTTCCTCCAATGGTTCTTCTAAATATGGCATGGGTGATAAACTTATAGCAAAAATAAAGGAAAAGTCAATTAAATTAGATGCCTTTGCTAGAATCATACTCATGATCTCATCCAAATATTCTTCATCTTCTAATCATTCCACACATTCTAAATCTTATCATGATTCTTCTCAACATCATTTGAATTCCTCATCTTCCAAGTCTTATCATGACTCTTCTAGACATCATTTGAATTCCTCATCTTCCAAGTCTTATCATGACTCTTCTAAACATCATTCGAATTCCTCATTATCCAAGTATTCTTCTTCCACTAGATCTTCAATTTCCTCTTCTTCACGATCTCATTCTTCTTCTACTTCTTCAAAGAGTCTTACTTCTCTTCACCATAAAGAGCAACGTGATAGTCCTTGTGATGTCTCTTCCACAAAGAATGATACACCCACTTATGATGACTATGATGACTATGATGATGGACAATGTAGTGATGCCCATGAAACTTCTATTCTGAAGCATCATCCTCGTGGTACACTTGTGCTTTCTAAGGGGGAGTCGTATTGGGTAGACTGTGATGGTGATCTATATGACTCTAAATTTGAAGAATTCTTTGATGATTTTTGTGAGCAATACAATATTCCTACTGAGGAAGAGAAAATCTACCGCACTAATTTCAAACGTCAAAAGAATCTCTCCTCTAAAAGTTCTCATGCTGAAAATAAAGATGACACTCTCAAGCAAGATCATGTTAATGTTGAACCTTTGTCTTGTGATGGTTCCCTTCCATCCTCTACTTCCTCCAATACCCACACACTTCCTAAAGCTTCTAAGTCTTCCAAATCTTTCAAAAATACTTCATCCGATTCAAATCCTAAGGCTTTTCATGCGGTCCCCTATAGTTATCCAAAAGGGCTACCTCTTAAAGAAACTCAAGCTAACCTTCACTTGGCTGCAAATAATTTCAATGATGCTAAACCTAAAGAGCCTAAGTCTTCATGTGTTACAATGCCTACTTTAGCTAGTGCTTCACCATCTCTTCCAAAGTCTTTCATGCAATCCCAACATGCTTCCTTGTCCTTAGAAGTGGCTCCATGTCAAGAGGACTCTAAAAATGATAAAGAAAATAATATAAATAAAGATCAAGATCAGGAACCCTCCATATCATCCAATTCTCTTCATGATGTATCTCCTCCATTTCATGGTTCTTTTGATCCTCTACGCTCTTCTGCATTCATTCCACCATCTCCTAAGCAAGATCAAGCTACTACTTACACCATTGAGCTTATTGACAATCAAAATAACCTTACTACACTTGCGCTTTCCAAGAATGATACTTCCATTAAGGTTATTAAAAATGGTGTTGTTACTTCCGATGTTAAGCCTATTGAAAATAAAGAAAAAAATGATGTGCTTATGCTATCCAAAGATCCTTGTCAAGATCAAAGTATTTCATCTTCTTGTTCTACCACTCCATGTTCACTTCCGCTTTCTACTCTTCCTAAGTCTTCGCAAGCTTTGAATGATCCTATCAAAGAAACTGCTCCTATTCAAGATGTCCAGGATCCTGTTGAAAATTCTAATGGTCATTCTAAAGATGATGATATCCTTGGTTGTCATATAGATGCTGATGAACTTATTGATTATCATTTTGTATCTTCCACTTCCATCCTTGGACCTCTTCCACCAATACTAAGGGCTTCATGTCTTCCTTCCATATTGGGTCCTTATATCCCTTCACTTTTCCCTCCTAATTCTCCTAATTCATCATCTATCTTGGGTCCTTATGTCCCTTCGTCTCCTATCTTCCCTCAAGATCAACATAGATGCATACCCTTGAATCATTTTCATTCATCCACCCATCTAAACCAGTCATATACTCCTTCTTCCACAAGTCCCAAGTCTTTTGGAAGTAACTTGAATGTTCAATACAAGAAAAAGAAGCAATACAAGAATCCATCAAAAAAAGAAGATCACCATGTCTCCTCTAATTGACATGGAGGCATAAAGTCAAAAGAGATATCTAAGAAGAAAACTATAAGAAAAGTATGGGTTCCAAAATCCATAATTGAAGATATTCTCTCTAACACATCAATAGAAAATAAAACGCTTAAAGCTATATGGATTCCAAAGTCTCTCTTGAAAAAGTCTCATGCTGAGCAAAAAGTGAAGTTGACATTCAAGCTTCCAAAGGCTTCCACTTCATCTTTTTCCAAAAACATTCTTCCATTCCATGCGCCTGAACCACAACCTCTACTAAACATTTTCCATAATCCTTCTCATATTCCTCCATTCACATTTGAGAATTATAACAGGCATACCAATCCTCTATTCAAGGAGTCAGATAGCAATAATGAACCAGAATATGGTTCGTACTTGGACTAGAATATGGTTTACGTTTCTTCCATTTTTCCTGTCACCCTTCAAGGTGTGTATTGACGTTGATCTTACCTTCCTTTCCATCTACCTTTTCTCATTCCTTCCATTCATTATCCTTCTACCTTCTATCATTTTTTTTTCCTCATTTGCCTATTCCTCATGCGTTTTCCTTTCCCTATCATCATCTTTGAGCATATCATTTTGAATCCTTGACATATCATGGTTTATCCTTTCAAGGAGCATTATCTAAAAAGCTTGCCTTCTTCCAAAAAATAGAAAAAAAATATTCAAAAAATAGAAAAATTCTAAAAGAAAAAAAGAAAGAGATGAAAAAAAATTTGAAAATGTGCCATGGTGAAAACCTGGAAATAGGTGCCTTGGTAGCAAAAGTAAAGAGAAATAAATTTGTCCTATGGTGAAAACCACTCCCTTGTGGGACCATGGATAAGTACCATGATGAAAACCTAGCAATCAGGTGTCATGTGTAGTTCTTCTACATATTTCATCCATTCCATCTTCTCTCTTTGATCTTGACAATGTTGATCTATACATGAACATTTGGCTATTTTGTGAGCTATCTTACGATGATCTTGTTTTCATTCCATTCATGTTTAGCCTTCATATTCATTTTCCTTTATTCATTCTAGCCTTTCACTATCCTTTTCCCCTCTGGTCTTGATCTAAAAAAAAAGTAAAAGACGATGCTATGAAGCCTCTTGACATGTCTACTCCTTTGGACTGCATCCTTCCTTCTTTTCCAATGTGCTTTTGTGACTTATCCTATGCTAGCCTCTCATTGCTTGTCCAAATGCGCTTTACATGACAACAATTTTTCCCTAGCTTGGGTACTCTTGCAGAGTTTGACCTTGAGGATTTCTTCCCTTCAATCTCCTTCATTCTCATGTCTTCCATCTCATTCACTAGCTTGCTTATCCATCTTGTCCCTCACCTTCCTAGACATTGGAAATACATGATGTGATCTTGCTTGGGAGTTTGATGCCCATTCTGTCTAGGGGCATTCTTTGTACATATTTTATGATCCTGAAAAAATACAAAAAAAAATTTGATATATGATGCTGAAAAAATCCTAAAAAGCATAAAAAGTCTTGAAAAAATACAAAAAAATCAAAAAAATTCAAAAATTCAAAAAATAGAAAAAAGTGCCTTGGTGAAAACCTGGAAACAGGCGCCTTGGTAGCAAAACATCCATAAAATGAAAAAATGAAAAAAGATTCCAAGTGGTGAAAACCTGAAAATAGGCGCTACTTGAGGCCTTTGCACTCCTATTTCTTAGCATGCATCCTTGACACTTAGCCACTTTCCATCATGCCTTGACCTTATTTGACTTGGTCTGGAATTGGTCTTTCTCTTTGTCTAGGGGGCATAACTATTAGCATTGGTCCTTTAGGTGCGTTTGTCTCTTGGGGCATTTCACAAATAGGTGTTTTTCAACACCACCCCCAAACAGGTGTTTTTCAACACCACCCCAAACAATGTTTTTCAATACTACCCTTGCGTCGAGTGTTTCTTAACACTTATCAGATGTCTTACCCAATAGTCCAAGTGTAATGTGATATTTCTCACTAAGCAGATGTGATAACCAAAGTCTGACTCTATGACCAACACACACATAGACACTTAAACAATCAACTCACTTGAGATATGTTGATTTTATTTTCTTTGTGTGCTATCTATGAGGATTTCTTTGATGAGTGGTCTCTCCCTGAGAAGTTTTCGATGATGCCTAGCTAGAAGACTGAGGGTATGAGAACATGTTTTATTTTTTTATCTGCTTGTGGGTATATTTTGTTAGTCCTAACTGTCATGAGCATTTATGCTGGTCTTACTTGACACTATGGGTTGACAAGGTCTTATCCTTGACTGTTTTACGAGTGCATGCTTCTAGTTATCCTAACTTTCATGTGTCTTGATGCAAGCATAATCTCACCATATCAAACTTAGGTGATCTCACTGCACTAGTCATCTTGACCTACATGTCTTTGATGCCTAGGTGAGATTCCCACATTTCTATCTGATATAGATCATATTCAGATTCACATAGTCATACTAGTGTGCATTGTATGATCTTATAGCGCTACCTAATGCTTGATGATGATAATTAGATGTCTATAAGCGTTGTGACCTTGCAAGTCAACCACTTTCATAGTAGCTTGCATTCTTAGGTTCATGATAGTTTAGTTTTTGCATCTTGCATATGGAGAGAGCTCTCCTTTTTATCATCTACAGACTAGTTGGTCAACTGTGCTCCTTTTCTGATTCTTCTTGATCATATCTTTCATTTCTAATCTTTCATATCACATCATTTTCTATCCATTTTTGGACTCGAAATCAAAATCTGAGGTCATCTTGATAGTCAAAATCGCATTTCAATTTTCACCTTCTTCTGCGCAGTTGGCTAAATCTTTTGAGGCCTAATCCTTCGATCTTTGTTGGGGCATCATCATTTTTTCATTTCCATGTCTCTCAATTTTCTAGTCTTTCATTCACCCTATCTCTTTTCTTCTAGCTCATCACTGGGGCATGTTTCATTGCCTAATGGTTATCCTGTTATCATTTACCTTCGATTGTGATTTCATTCTAATTTGATCAAATCTTTATCAATTTGCTATCTCTCCTCTACCTGATTTTGATTTCAATTCCGAGGGGGCAATATTTATGGGATTCTCATCCCCGATTCCTTGATTCTCTTGATTCAGACATCTTTTGTGAGCTTTTGCTCAAATTTGAGATTCTTATCTCTTACTTTGAATGTGATACCGAATCGACCTCATGTTCAAAGGCTTTTGTTTATGTTTGTCTGGGTGTGATCCCAAATCAACCTCACATCTGAGTTGTTTTGTGATCCCAGATCGACCTCACATTTCAATTCTTCTTTGACTGCATGTGTTCCCAAATCGATCACACATTAGTCAAAGAGGGGCAAATGTATGCACCCAAAAATGGTCACCTAGACTTTGGGCCCCATTTATTCAATTTATCAATCCTGAATCAATTTTATCAATAATCAGTATTTATGGGATTCTCATCCCCGATTCCTTGATTCTCTTGATTCAGACATCTTTTGTGAGCTTTTGGTCAAATTTGAGATTCTTATCTCTTACTTTGAATATGATCCCGAATCGACCTCATGTTCAAAGGCTTTTGTTTATATTTTTTCGGGTGTGATCCCAAATCGACCTCACATCTGAGTTGTTTTGTGATCCCAGATCGATCTCACATTTCAATTCTTCTTTGACTGCATGTGTTCCCAAATCGATCACACATTAGTCAAAGAGGGGCAAATGTATGCACCCAAAAATGGTCGCCTAGACTTTGGGCCCCATTTATTCAATTTATCAATCCTGAATCAATTTTATCAATAATCAATATTTTCAATAATATCAATCTCTTGATCAGGTCTTAATTTCGATCATATATTGGATTTTTATCCTATGGGCTAATCATTTATCCTAAGTCTTTATTTGATTAAAAGGAATATTTCCTCCCCTTTTGATTAAATAAAAAGCCCCCTTTTTCATCTTATCCTAAGTTGCACAAATAAAGCACTATTCCTATTTTATAAAAAGAAGAAAACACTTTTTGTCTCATATGGACATAAAGTCAACTCCTATTTTTCTATTGGAGGATACTTGTGCACATGGATTGCTCCTTTTTCAAGCTCCACCACTGATTAAGACTTTTGCCTCTTAATCTCAATGGTCCATTTCACCTCATTTCTTATAAAAGGAGAGTTCCCTCCCTCATTCTAGGTCACTTGTTTTATGCTAATGTTATGCTGCAGGTTTTCTAGGTCATTTGGAGCTTTTTTTGAAGACACTCTTGCATCCAAGATTTTTGTTGTTGCATTTCGTTTAGTTTCATATTTGCTTCCATAGTTGCATGATAATGACATTCTTAGTGTAGATTTTCTTTTATGCAATAGATTAATCTCACATAGTCTAAATAGGAAGGGTTTGTAACACTTATTCTTTCCATTTCATAGCTTAGTTGCATTGCATTTTCATTTCCATAGACTAGTTTTCATTGCATTTTCATAGTAATTCTTGAGGATATTGGCACTCTTGCCCTTCTCCTCATTCAAATCTCTCATTGTGTGGTTGACTAGCAAGGTCATAAGCTTGTAGCTCTAGCTGAGAGCAAACACATGAGAGTCCCTTGCAACTCCATGCATAGAGAGCTATGAGCCACTTTGTGAGGCCTCATCCTTGAGCAACCTTGCATGTAATGGTTCATAGAAGTGCACCATTTTAGCGTGTACAATCTACAGGCTACGACTCTAACATATCTGGACATATAAGACTTAAATATAATACTGGGTGAACATTCATGGTTGAATCTTCAAATATGTTCCTTTTTTTCACTTTTGTAGCAGAGGATATATTATTTTTTAAGTTTATACTTGAAACCTTTGTGAGTACACAATATACCTCTACTCCATTACATTTGATATGGGTATCTCAAATAGATTATCTAAATTTGGTTCTTTGAACTAACTCATGATAACTATCACTTATATTCTGGAATAACTCTGCTCCATTCTCTATTAACCATGATCTATAGTTACATTCCTTTATTCTATAATAAAGGCCTCTAAGTGCTCAAACCTTAGCCAAATCTTGAGCATTTGAAGTTGCTTCTTGAACATTGTATCAACTTTGATGACCTTTGCTTAATGATAACAAATGTAGTACAATGGTTTCTCTTCATAATATTACTCAATATAGGTATTGTCCTATTGATATGATTTTTATACAATCGGATCATGATCATTCATTAAAGCACTATCTTAATGGGATATGTATGAAAAAATGAATCATAATTGACTCTTTTGAAATATGATAGCTCTATAGTTACTGTGATCTTTGGAAATTATCATTTTCTTTATAGCTAAACATAGAATTGTAAACTCGTATATAACTCTTTATGTTCATTAATACCAATTAACCAACAAGTGAAAAACACGTGAGTGTCATTATCCTTCAAGAAATACCAGTCTATGTATAATATGTTGTTCCATTTTCTTGAATAGAATTGTCTCTACTAGAAAGTGTTTATTGAATCTTGACTATGAAAATAGTGACATGATGATGATAATACCTGGTATCTGGTCATAGTTTCTTTTTTTTTTAATACAAAAACCTTTTGAGACATAACCTATTGTGTAAGGGAATTGTCTTTTATAGCTCTCATCACATTGCATTGACACTCTTTAATGACAATGCATCTTTTACTATTTCAATGACATCCATGCTTTAGTATTGTACTTGTTTTTTTTATCTGTTCCTATGGCACTCACACATCTGGCTTGAATATATATGACTTTTCAATGTCTAAAAAATAAATAAACATATACAATCTAAAACCCTAAATAGACATTTAAAACCCTCGCAAGTTCTATATACATGGTTGTGCTAGCACACATATTTTATGACTTTACCATTAAAATCTTACATCTATAATTATTAATCTCTTCTCCTTGATGAATGCAAATGATGTCATTATTTTACCTTGATTTTAAAATCAATGTTCCCTTTTTTGCATTCCATGACATTACACTCATTTTTCATTCTTGAACCATGTCAATTGCCATGCCTCAAGGCCAAATAAATCATCACACTAGTTGCTAATTAATATTTGTTATCATCTTGGTTTTATGTTGTACCTCCTATAAATGATATGTTAAACCAACTATGAATGAAAACCCTATTTGTCTTTGTAAATAAATCTTGGTCTTTGAATAATGATTATATTCATAATATAAATGTTTCACTTTGATTTCTTTTGTCTACAACTGAAGCTGTTGATCTCAATTCTAGTGATGACCTAGAGTGTGCTCCTTTTTTCCTCTAGTAAAAAAAAATTGAATACTTTCTACCTATAACTAATAGATTTAACATTTTGGCTTTGTTATTGACTATAACTTCCATTAATATGCATCTTCGATCTTTGTGTCTTCCCATTACAACCCTTGGTAATTTTAGCATCTTTGTAAACAAACATGTGTCTTCTAATTAATTTGTTCACTTTAATGGTAGTATGATTTGATATTACTATTCTATTGTTGACATTGATTACAAATTTGAAGTGCATAATGACATGATCAATAATGGTATAACTTAGACATATGACTGATTTATTCATTGCATTGAATGTATACATCTATATAGGTATAACATGAAATAACTCATTAGATAAAACCTGATGCTCTTATTTCTCTAGTATTTTCCCTTTTTTATTCCATGTTACTGATTGTCCTTGTATGGAAGTCAATCATTAGAGATTAATTTAAAGTCTTTCATTCCTTAGTCCTTGACTAATGATATTTTCACTATATTTTGTAGGTACATTGGAGATTTGGAAGCTCTTGTACACTAGTTGACTCCAAAAGAAACACAATCTATCATCATGCTCAGACAATAAAAGACCTTTCCCCTTTCTCTACATCTTGACTTCCATTCATTGTACACTCTATTCTACATTGTTTTTGTATGGATCATCCACAGTTTGTGTGGATTTGTTTTTGTTCTTATATTTTTCAGCATTGAAAAATATGAAAATGTAATTATATCTTGTATTTGATATACTTTAAGTTATTAATTCTCTTTGCAAGAAAGATGAAACTTTTTAAATCACATTTTACTATCAAATAAATAAATATATTTCTTTTTTGCACCTCTTTCATTTCTGTTTGAGATTTAGAATAGTGAGCTGAATTTCTTTTGTAACATGCATTCCACATAAAATAAAAAATTTCCTTATCTTCCCAATAAGAAATGATTCAAAAAAAGAGCACATTAAATTTTCTCTTTAAGACAAACAATTGGCTAGAGCCACAACATAAAACTGTATATATGTATTATAAATTGGTAACATTTATGGTGACATTTCAGGGGTGTTTTCCTACTAAAAAGAAACATACCAATTTACCTTTGCATTCTATTGGACATAGAGTCAACTCCTGACTTTGAAATGAAAGCCTTCTCAAAACTAAAAAATGAAATTACATAAAAGCTTACTAAAAACTGAAACACATCAAACTAACAAAAAATAAAAAAGGGTTGTTGGCTATTGTTTCCTTGTGCTAGGTGCATGTCCTCTATAGGAAATAATAAGATGAAAATATTTATATTTCTCATAAAACATGTCATCCTGGGACATTAAGATATTGTCCAACAACTTTTGAGGACTAAAAAAAGAAACTAAACATGTTATTTTTGTGATAATACTATTGAAAAAATGTTTCATCTTATAGTAGTTAGCCATGGATGACTACTACTATAAGAATACATGTTTGTTTGATTGTGTTTTCATTGGAACAACATGACTAATTGATTGTACTCAAGCACACTTATTGAATTCTGAAACTAAATTACCACACATGTTGAAAAAACAAAACTAACATATTCTAAGCTATGAGATTTAGATCTCCAGCTCATAGGAAACCATTACAAGTTTGATCAACGTAGAAACCTATTTTGTTTATTATAGAATGCTTGATTATCTCACAAGTAACCAATAGAATTTTAATTAAGAAAACAAACTTCATAAAATATTTTAGCTGCTCACGATGAATTAAATGAAACATAGTTGCCCACTCATACTCATCATTCTATAAATTCTCAGCTAGAACCTCACGATCAAGTTCAAGCATTATATCAGGTGGTCTATTAGCCTTTGATCTAGCTATGTGTCTAATAGGATAGCCTATTTTGAATGCACAAATATTGGAATTTAAATACTAACCTACTCTTGATAGGCTATATTATTCTCATTATTAACATGATTATCCTTCTTTGACTCTTTATCAAACTTCATTTGATCACCATCAACTTGATGGTTGAACTTATATACGCTAAGCGGAGAAAATTAAATGATAGACTTCTCTTTTTGGACATGGTATTCTATATCATCAAGATGAGAAATTTCTTTTTCTATGATGCTATAAAAGTGTGCTTCCTAAAGCTCTTCACTGGTATTTTCATCCATATCACTAAACTCGTGAAAAACTTGAAAATGTCTTCGATTCCATACAGTCCTCTATCTATTGTTTCTTGGTTTTCAAATATTTAAAAGTAAACTTATGTTCTTCATGGTGTCTAATACATATCTCAGGTTTTAATAGCTTCAAACTCTCATCATTTTCTTCAATAAAATCTAAGAGTTTAGTAAATGAAATAGATACAATTTCATCCTCCCATTGAATATAACCAAGTAGCTCATCAAACCAAACATCCATAGTATGTGGGTATGTACAGGATCATGGTATGCCAAACTAGGACCTTAAGTGGTAATGAAAATTTGGAAAATCAAGTTTAGGCAAGTTGACATAAAAATTTGAACAAGTTATAAATATTATATCAAAAATATATTAGAAGAGAATTTGTAGAAAATTGAATTTAGTTTCTAAGATGCTAGGCCTTTTTTGAAAAAAAATAATTCTATATGTTGAAATTTTCAAATTTCAATGTAGTAGTATGGAAATTTCTGGAAAAAAAGAAGAAGAAGAAGTAGGTGTATGTCTGACCACCTTAAATACAATCAAATTATAATTTTCTTTTACAAGATTCTAGATATAAGTAGTAGACTCATGTTTGGATGTGACACATAATTTTTTATAAATTTTTTCCAAGTAAATAGTTAATTATGATTTTTCTTCTACAACTTTTTGAGAATACAAAAAATCTCATGTCTGACCACCTTAACTTAGTCTAAACTTCATCAAATTGTAATAATTGTTTATTATTATTGTAGTAGGTGAAGCATAGACTCTGTATATTTTAAATTTCAAAAATTTTATATTTTTTGAAAGTTATAGTTGTTTTTCAAAGAGTCTATCAATCAGGACTTATTTTTCACATTGCCACTTTTTGGCATACCATGATCCTGCACATACCCATGTCCATCATTTAAAAATTGCATTTCAATATTATACACTCCTTCAATTTAGTGCAACAAATCTATCCTATCTTCTTGATCAACATATGTATGCGCCATTTGGAGAAATATCTATGTTTTCACAATATACTTCCTTTTCTTGCACTACAACTTGGGAAAATAGATTTTTATTCAACTAATGAGGATATATCATGCTTAGAGAAGGATTTTCTAGAGGCATTAAATCTTTAACGAACCTCCCATAAGGTATAAATTTATTAGGAATGAATCCCTCACATTTTGGGAATGCATTCTCATAACTTGGAATTTCACAATCAAAGGATTTAGAAGACTTACCCAATCTAAAAATTGGAATCTTGAATTTAGAAACCTTTTGTTTTTCAAACAACAATTGTGTCCTCTCATCATTTTTGTGTAACTCCTCTATTAAAAGTGCTAGCCCATTTTCAAGACTCGAATAGAAATTTTCCATTATGGAGGGCTTCTTCTTAGGGTCCTTTACTATATCTGTAGGACAACATCCTCCTAAATATGAATCATGTAATTACCTAATGTATGATATTCATATAGAGTTAAATTTTTTTCATTAGTTGTGATTAATTCATAATGATTGTCAAAGTCATTTTCTAATGAAGGAATGCCAAGTTGGTAAAGTACATAAGCTAGTTGATAAAATGAAATAAAGGAAAGGGTAATTTAGGTTAAGGAAAAGGAAGTTCACACACTAAGAAAGGAAGAGAAAGGAAAATTGAGCGTCGAGCACCAAGTTGTAACAAGTTATAAAAGTTACTGAACCAAGAGAACATATAGTTATCAAGTAGAGAGAAAAACATATTACCAAGCATCACATGCTGACACAAGGAGAATCTACAAATACATTGAATCTAGACACAGAGAAGAAAATCATTTACAAATCTTGAGAAAATTGTGTGATAGAGAATTGGATATTTAAATATGATGATTATGCATGATTACAAGGTGAGATTCACCAATTAGAATTAAATGTAATATATGCATTGGAGAAGTAACCAAAGCTAGCACAGTTTAAGGAGATGATTCTAGAACACTTTCACCACTTCTAGAATTGAGTATAAAATGGATCCAAGTGACAAGATTAGTATCTATGAGATAAATGTAATGTGTAGACGCAAAGGAGATATTTTAGAAAGAAGGTGATGAGCAGAGAGGCCACCGAGTAACAGAGAAATAAAGAGAAAATTATGAATGTGATTCATAGTTGAAGTTACCGAGTAAATAATTGATATTGTGAGTGAAGCACAGTAAGAGGTCAAAAATTATTAAGCATATTGAGTTTGATAAGCATAATATTGATGCAAGTATTATAGACAAGTTTATGTACTAATTAAAGTGTAATCAAAGTTGTAAAGTCTCTTAACTAAGAAGATCCTAATAGATCTTATATTGTAAATCCTTTAATAGGGTACAACTCTTATATTAGAGTTGTAAAATCCTTTAGAAAGGTAGACTTAATTGGTCTTTAGACTCTTAATAGGGTTAATACTATTAACGGGGTAAGCTATCATAAATAACTAACATTGTAGCTCTAACTGATTATACTTTCTACTATAGTAGGTGTCATCCCCACTGAAATTTTTATCATTTAACATGGATTTATGCGATACAAAAAATAATGGTGTTATGAGTTATATTTAATGTTAATGCTTCACTAGTACATTTGAGACCTTTTTCTGATGGTTGAACGTCTGAATTGAGACAGTATACTATCGATTAAGCGACACCACCCAGCGTCACAGTTTTGCAGTCAAAAAAACCAACAGTTTTGTTAGGTGTCATACTTATGACAACCACGGTCATCAAAAAAAGAAGGTGCCAACAAAGAGAACCTATCTTCAAACCTATTTTTGGCCGTCTAAATTGGGATGCCTATTCATCGCAAAAAATAAAAATGATGATGACCCATTAGAATATTCTGACGAGTAGCCATCATTTGTAACTTGTTCACCAACAGAAATGATATTAATGCAACAGACATTTGTCAGAATTTTATGACAGATATCTATCATTTATGGTTTGTAACGATGACTATGTTGTACATGTGATGGACATGCATTGGACATTTACGACAGATGTCTATCATTTATGGTTTTTTTCCAACAGCGATGCTACTAATGTGATGTCTGGATGTTGAATGTTTGCTATAGATAACCATCATTGTTGTGGGGCCATCGTAGTTACGACAATAATTAGTTTTTTAAAAAATATATATATTTGTTGATTTATAACTGTGTTCTTGCAGATCTGGTTCCTAGTCATGATTTGGTTATGGATCACTCAGAGATAACTTTGTAGTAGATTCGGTAGTAGTTCATGGATTATTGAGTCGAGTCTAGAGACTTGGATTTCAAATGGATCCTACTTAATCAAGCTCCAGCACAAGAAGTTAGTGCGACAATCAGAGGTGCATTCTTCTTGATGTGTTCATGGGATATATGCGAACCTGATTGCATTTAGATCTGATTTGAGTGACTTCTTGACTTCTTTAGAAGGGCTTCAAAGTCGACGTGTTCTCTTAAACTAACTGATAACTACTAGAAACACACCAAGAAACCCTTTACAATAGATTATGTTCTTTATATTGAGTATTAATGAAGTGTAAAAAAACTTAATAAATATGCTAACTTTATATTTTAAACTTTAATAAAAGGGAATAATTTAACCAAGATCATTAACTAGTTTATCCATTAGAAAAGTAACTTACATGATGATTTTATGTTGTTTTATATTCTATTAATTTATCTTTAAGGCCAAGGTATGTGATCTTGGTTCCATGCATTTTAATTTCTTTATATTTAAATATCATATTACCAAGGAATCAACAACTATTGAATTTGGATTGTGAATTTAATTTAAATCTCTATTATAATATTTTATTAAAAAAATATGAATTCATGAACTATATATAAGTACTAAAATTTTGGTGAAGAAATGTACTTAGTGGTAAGTCTTCATGACATGTCATAATATAATATTTAATAAAAAATTTCATAATCAATACAAGTTTTACTTTTATAATATAAGATAAACATGAAGTATATAATTGAAACATGTTTCAATAATTGATACTAATTGAAGAATATAATATATAAGTTAATAAACTTCTTTATTCAACTATTACATATATTCTAAATAAAAAATAGAGAAATTAAATCATATCAAACATGTAATCATTTCATTATCATGTGAAGAATATCATATCAATACATGATAAATTACAACATAAATAATATATTATTTTATCTAGTCTACTTGAGATATATGATAAAATAAAAAGATAAAGGTATGAAAGTTTATAAATCAAATTGAAATTACTAACAATTTCATAATAATTTTAGTTTGACACACTCATCAACCTAGGTAGAACATAAGACCACCTGACCTCTCCTCAAAGAAAATCAACCTCGAAAATGAAAAGAGATCCTCTCCCTAAGGTGTGTATCACTAAGATATGACCATCAAGAAATAAGAAGCCATAACCTTTAGATTCACACTAGTAGATGACCAACCATAGAGAAAGTTGATAATGAAGTGCAAGAAGATAATGTTGATTGATTGATTGATTGATGAGATTACTTGATATGTAGGATCCTTCTTATATAGATAAGGAAATAATGAATGGAGAGCATATAAAGTGACATGTATCCAAATTAGATGTAAGGTCATATAGGAGTGGGTAAACTCAACTACTCAGGTGCAAGTAATGTTGCAACCTAGAAAATATAAAACATTATGTTAAAAAGGAAAGGACTAAAATGTAACTAAGATCTCTTCATAAATAAATGATAGCTAGAGGGATTACCTGGGATAAATAATATATATCCAAGAAAATAAAATAAAATCCAAGGGAAAAAAATCTTGAAAAAATTTGCTAGCTAAAGATGAAAAGAATGTTAAAAAAAAATTCACATCTTAAGTAGAAAAAGAGGGACCTAAAATGTTGCTTGTATCAAATATAATAGAGGAGAATCTCTCATAGAGCCTAAACTCATTAGGATTGAATAATTTTTTATTTTTAGTGAATTACTTTGAATTAAGATGGATTCAAATTTTGTGGTAATATAGACTTCTTATAGTTTATTCCTAACAGTATTGCAAGTGAAGACCTTGTCAAATATTATTGGAACCTATCATTGAGGAGATCGATTTAAATTCCTTTTAGATGAGATCAAACAAATCCCTCAAACCTAATAGTATTCATGTTTCCGCCTTCTAGAAATTTTGTTATTTTATTGAAAAATTAGTTATGGTGGCTTGTGGCAAAGCCCAAATATATAAAGTTTACTAAAAGAAGTCATTTGTGTTTTGATTACACTGACACCATAGAATTCTTTCCTTGAGTCTTTTATTGAATTTTGAAAATACCCCTTTTAAGAAATCCATATAAAGTCCTCTTGAATTTTAGGAAGAACAATAAAAAAAGGTACTCCATTTGCTAAATTTCAAAGAATAAAATGGCTTAATCTAAAAAAGATCCACCTTTGAAGGTATAGATACTAGACACAAAATTAGTTACTCAATTTCAAATTCAAATAAAATTGCATAAGAAACAAGATTAATATTAGAAAATCATACGATGAAGTAATCAAAGGTTCCTCATGAAAACTCAAGAAAAAGTTGAATTATAAACAATTGAGGGAATTGATCTTAAATTTGGAGTATAAGTTGAATCTCTCTTTAATACCTTATTATTGTTTACATCATGCAAAACTAACACAATAATAATAAGGTAAATTTTGTTGTAATCATTTTATACATATAGCTCTTAGTTAGAGAATAAACATCACTTTGAATGAAGTTTAAGTGGTACTAGGTACTTTAACATGTTTAATTTTCACACATTTCTATTAGCAGTTGGCCCCATGTTAGAAAGGTATAGGACTAATAACACATTTAATCATGATGTTGGTACAATCATCCCACATTTTGTGAGCATTCCTTGGTGTTATGTCCAAATCAATAAATATGCTAGAGAGATACTCTCCACACAGTTAGTTTATCTGAAGAGGATTTTGGCATCATTAATTTTGTTAGACACTTCTCACTCCTTAGCTATATATGATATTTTTTTCACTCTTTCTCTCCTCTATGAGCTTTTTATGGTACTAAAAGACTCACAATATGGTAATTAATTCAATTAAGTGGTGAATTATATAGATGGTCATCCTTGTCAAGGTCACCAAAACTAGATTTAAAAACAAAACTTCTTCTAAGTTGGTGATATCCTAGCCACCATTTTAGAAGTGCTCGCTATGAGTCCCATCAAAGGTTTTATTTGACAAAATATCAATAATGATATCTCTTATATTTTTATGTAATATCTACATACCCTCATTAGAATGAAAAAGAGTTCCCTCTCAATTGTTGCATATCTCAAACCACCCTTAGTCAAAGAAACTAGTAGAATAGGCCAATGAACCTAGTTAGCTTGAGCACTAGTGTAGAAAGCCTAAGAACTAGTACAAACAACAACCAAAGTACCCTCCTTAGAACCACGAGTGAAACCCCAATTAAGATAGAGGAATATATAACCACTTCCAACAAGCAAAAGAGGTCAAAATCTATCGAACACATCATGATGACCATCCTTAAGAAATTGGATCCCACAACAAAGACAAACCATTAAAAGACAAGTCTACTAACAAAAAAATATAATCCAAAGTAGACTCTAGGTCCATGAACAAAATAGAGGTCTAAATAGCCAGCCATAAAAATAGAAACCAACAATCACACTGGTGAATGTGATAAAGAGAAGCACAACATCCTTAAAATAGAAGATCTTAAAAAGCTTCATAGATAAAACATAGGTCCAAAAAGATGCTTGGCGATGAAAAAGACAAAGAATTATGAGCCCTCTCTATAGAAGAGACTCTTCCCATAGTTTCCACATCAATTTATGCACACCACATAATAAGGCTAATAGCCGCAACAAATTTTCTTATAGTAGTCACAAAAATTATTATTTCACAAAATGCAACAATGCCATGATTAGAAACAATGTCTCTAACAGAGTGCAAAGCACACCACTCTCTAGATAAAATATTAAATACCTAAACAAACACAATTCTCACAGTAAGGAAAATAATGAAGCACTCCAATCCGAGGCCATGCACAATTTCCATAAAAAAATATAGGGAAACTCCACCTCTTGCCATGCAAAAAACATATTCTTCATCATTATAACCACCCTCACCCTCAGCCATATCCAATACACCTCCTCCTTCAGAAACCTTACCACCTCTACATCAGTGAGATGATTAATGGTAGTACCATATCCTTCACAAACCCATCTATCAAAGACAATAATTTTCCACAATCCATAACAATGTTGCATGATAGCTTCTCGATTAACTATATTAATTTTTTGAGTCAACATTTTGGATCATGCTCCATGATCCAACGTTTTCTCTCTTCCTCTTGCTCATTATCCTAATGATGGATTGTGGAATGTGATCCAAAATGTTAATTCAAAAAATTGACATAGTTAATCTAGAAGCCTTCAAGTAACAAAACCCCATCTATGCCTCAATTGCCATCTTCCCTAGCCTCTTCTGCTCTAAAATTCCCCCCTCCTCCAATTGCACCTCTCTAACTCTTGTTCCCATCTATTTCAAATCTGCCAAGTTTGGATTTCTATAGTAATATATTAGGAATAAGTAATAAATAAAATTTAAAATAATAAAAAAACTAATTTTATATTAAAATCATAAAAATTAAAAATCCAAGCCAAAATTATTCTCAAATGCTAGTAAAAAATGTAATTCCACTAAATATAAAAGAGAAATATCATTTAACAATAAATTAAATAAATTATTAAATTATATGTTAACTATTTAAAAATTATTTAATATTAAAAAATAGTCTAAAATTTTAACTGAAATAATATTCGTTATCCAATTATAAACAAATTAGAGTCTACCAAAGAACACGAAAATCCTCTTTAATTAGTTTATTAAATAGAATTCAATCCAATGCAATTATTTTAGTTTATAGTATACTTCTACTTTGAGTAGTGAGAAATAGGTTAATATTAAAGAAATTAAAATATTAAACAACTAAATTTCTACCAACTTTTAAACCGAGAAGAAAGCATGAGGGAGCTCATCGTATTTGTCTTTACTATTGATAAGGCAGTACTTGTCTGATAGCCACACGATGTATGTTGTTATATATTGTTGTTTTACGTATGCAGTTGAAAAACTTGTTGTCCCACATATTTGATAGATGACTTGAAACCCATTTGGCCTTACATTTCTAACTTGTGTTTTTCTTAGCGAGGAAGACAGTGAAATTCTCAACTGTATGTCGTCATAAACCGACACGCAATCGTATCCAGCTTGCCAAAATCCCTCGTTATCTCAGGCCATCCTTCCAAACTCCTCCAAATTATTAGTCTGAGAAGCTCAGATCAGCTTTTGTAGTATGCCCATAACATTTGGTACTTGTTTGTCATTTCTTCAATGGCTTTACTATATAAACTTCATTGCTCCACCATTAAATTCCGTTGCACAACAGAGCAGTACATTTTACTAGTTTTCTTTGAAATCAATGGATAAGCAGGCTGGAAAATGTGAGAGAATGGAGAGTAAAGAAAGTGGGAGGTTCTATGAAGAAGCTGAAGCTACCCCAACAAAGCGGCTTCGGAGGGAGTCTACTGTGGATGATGTTTATGAAATCTTGAGTAAGATGGATAATGAGGAACTAGATTTGGGTTCTGAAGACATAGAGGAGGAGATGGTGTGGGATATGATTAAGATGTTAGAAGAAGAAATATCTCCAAGCCCTTCCTATTCTGATAGTGTTGATACAGAGACAAGTAGTAATGGGTCTAATGAATTGGAGTTTACTGGGGATAAAAATTGTAGTTTTTGAAGATTTTACAAAAGAGGAAATTTTGAAACACAACTTTTATTGCAGCTCTCAATGAAAAAACTATTACAAATGGCTGAATATATAAAATTCATAGCCATAGAAAAAATAGAAATGAAACTAGATACACATGTATCTAGAAGTTTTATTTGCTAAAAATAAAACTAAAAAAACAAAGAAAAACTAAATTCTAAATATAAATATGCAAAACTTTGCACATTCCTTATTTCCATAAAAACAATAAAACTAATTACAAAACTCTCCAAAAAATGCTTTTCCAGCTTTTCCAGCATCACTTATCCACATACTCCCCCTTGATGCTGAGAGGGCTAACAATTTGATCTCTGAGTGTCAAAAACTAATCCTTTACAACAGCCTTCATGAAGATATCCGCAATTTGATCCTTTGTGTTAACATACTTCAATTCAACCACTTTCTTCTATACCAAATCTCTGATGAAGTGTTGTTTCAAATCAAAGTGTTTTGTCCTGCTATGATGAACCGAATTCTTGGCCAATTTAATGGCACTAATGTTGTCACAAAAAATCATAGTAGGTTGAACCTGAATCTCACTAATTTCTTCAAGAAGCTTTATGAGCCATAAAGCTTGTGTGCCTACTGAAGTGACTGCAACATATTTCGTTTGATCTCTGAGTGTCAAAAACTGATCCTTTGCAACAGCCTTCGTGAAGATATCTCTAATTTGATCCTTTGTGTTAACATACTTCAATTCAACCGCTTTCTTATGTACCAAATCTCTACTGAAGTGTTGTTTCAAATCAAAGTGTTTTGTCTTTCTATGATGAACCAGATTCTTGGCCAATTTAATGGCACTAATGTTGTCACAAAAATTCACAGTAGGTTGAACCTGAATCTCACCAATTTCTTCAAGAAGCTTTCTAAGCCATAAAGCTTGTGTGCCTGCTTAAGTGACTGCAACATATTCCACTTCTATAGAAGAGAGAGAAACCATACTTTGCTTCTTTGAACTCCATGTGATTAAACCAGAGCTCAAAGAAAAACAATTACCAGATGTAGATTTCTGGTCATCCAAACTACCTCCCCAATCGGAATCACTAAAGCCAACAAGATCAAATTTTTTAGAAGAATAGTGAATTCCAAAATCAAGAGTGTTTCTCACATACCTCAAAATTCTCTTGGCTGCCTTCATATGTTCTTATGATAGATTTGTCATATACCTTGAAACCAATGAAACTGAGTAAGCAATATCAGGCCTTGTGTGAGTTAGAAACATCAAACTACCAACAATACTTCTATATGATGTCTCATCAACAATATCAACACCATCATCTCTACATAATACAAATCCATGAGCAATTGGAGTAGAAAGAGGTTTACAATTAGCCATATCAAATTTCTTTAGCATATCCTTTGCATACTTTGTTTGACAAACAAAAATTTCATTTTCATGTTGATAAACCTCCATTCCCAAAAAATACTTCATGAGACCCAAATCTTTCATTTCAAATTCATTCATCATAGAAACTTTGAATTCCTCTTTCATCTTAGAACAACTACCCATATATAACAAATCATCAACATATAAACTCACAATGATAATATCATTACCTTCTTGCTTGTAATAAAGGGTAGGTTCACTCTTACTTCTTTGAAAGCCATTCTGCTGAAAATATCCATCAATCCTTGCATACCATGCATGTGGTGCTTGCTTGAGGCCATACAAAGCCTTCTTTAGCTTATAAACATGATCTTCTTTGCCTTTAACTTCAAAACATTGTGGCTGTCCCACATATACTTCCTCTTCTAAGTACCCATTTAGAAAGGCACTTTTCACATCCATGTGATGAATAGTCCATTTCTTTTGAGCTGCAAGTGAAATAAGCATTCTTATAGTCTCTTGTCTTGCTACTGGTGCAAAATTTTCTTCATAATCAATACCATACCTTTGAGTGAAACCTTTAGCAACCAATCTTTCCTTGTATCTTTCCACACTCCCATCACTGTTATGCTTGACCTTGTATACCCATTTCGTGCCAATCTTCTTCTTCTCATGTGGAAGCTCTACAAGCTCCCATGTCTCATTCCTATCAATGGAATCCATCTCTTCATTCATTGCTTGCATCCAAACCTCATTAGTACATGCATCTTCAAAACATGATGGCTCAAAATCAGCTTTAGCAAGTAATGCAAAATTTACTATCTCACCTATTGGATCTTCTTCATGTTCTTGATTTTGACTTCTCTGATAAATATCACTTAATCTTCTTACCTTTCTTGTAGAACTTGGACTTGAGGATGGACTTCCACTTGGAATTGATGAGGGGCTACTTGGTGGACTTGGAGATCCTATAATAGATTCATTAGATGGCTGCTCATTATTATTATCAACAATAATATCATCATCCAAAATTGATTTTGGCTTTTCAACATGGCCTTTTTGATGACCATAAACTCCCCCTTCATCAAAAATCACATCTCTCAAGACAAGAATCTTATTAGTAATAGGATTATATAATCTATAAACTTTGCTCTCCTCACTATAACCCATAAAAATGCATGATTCACTTTTAGCATCTAACTTTTGTCTATTTTGATCAGGTATACGAACATAAGCCAAGCAACCAAAAAATTTAAAATGATTTACATTAGGCCTTTTCTCATACCATGCTTCATAGGGAGTCATCTTGTCTAGGGCACTTGTAGGACTCCTATTGAGAACATAGACTATTGTAGCAACTGAATCAGCCTAATAAGTATTGTTCAAACCCTTGGTTTGTAACATGCTCCTTGCCATTTCTACCACAGTATGGTTCTTTCTTTCAGCCACACCATTCTATCGAGGTGTGTAAGCATTTGTTAGTTGTCTCTTGATCCCATTCATGTCACAAAATTTTTGAAAATCTTTGGAGCAATACTCTCCTCCACGATCTATTCTCAAACATTTGATTGTATTTCCTTTCTCATTCTCTACACGAGCTTTAAACCTCTTGAATGTATCAAGGGCTTCATCCTTAGTCTTCAAAAAATAAACCCAACACATGCATGAGTAATCATCAATAAAAGTGATAAAATATGATGACTTACCCAAACTTTTTGTTTGCATAGGACCACAAATATCAGAATGAATAAGCTGAAGTGGGTGATGAGCCCTCCATGCATTTCCTTTTGGAAATGATTCTCTTGCATGCTTCCCTTTTGCACATCCTTCACAAATTTTGTTGTGCTCTTCAACCTTAGGCAATCCAAGAACCAATGCATTTAGAATCTTCAAACGATGAAAATTCAAATGACCATACCTGAGATGCCACAACCAACTTTTATCCTCATAAGCCATATTCACAAGCTGATTGTCATTTTCACCAAACTTCAAGGGAAACATCCTGTTCTTTGTCATAGGAACAACTGTAATCACTTTATTGCCCTGATTCTTATCATATATAGTACATTTCATATTTTCAAATACAACTCTATAATTCTTCTCACATAGCTACCCAACACTCAATAAATTATGCTTCAGTTTTGGAGTATAATAGATATCTTGAACACTTTTCATACCTTCTTTTATTTGAACTTCCATGGCTCCTTTGGCTGCAACCTCCACCGTATTATTATTACCAAGAGTAATATTGGATCTATACCCATCATAAAGCTTTGAAAAAATATCCTTGTTACTAGACATATGGTTAGAGCACCCAGAATCTAAATACCAAACATCACTCATATTATTTTCAGCTTTGCCATCACACAAGAATAAATTACCAGAAGAAGGATCCTCATCTTGTTGAGCATAATTTGCATTATTGTTACCTGATTTCAGCCTACACTCTTTCTCATAGTGTCCATACCAATTGCAATAGTAACATTGAATGTGTCTTTTATCAAATCTACCTCGGCCTCTTCCTCCTTGAGCACCTCCTCTTCCTCTAGTTCCTCTTGAAAAGTTCTGATTTTGACCCCTTCTTGAACCTCTGTGGTTGTTATTGTTGTTGCTAGCACCATCATTCTTTAAAATTTGCAATTGGGAAGCAAAAGCCTTCTCACTAATGCTGGTAGAAGTGTCCCTTACTCTATCCTCATGTGATATGAGAGATCCAACTAGCTCATCAAACTCCAAGGTGGCTAAATTTTTACTTTCTTCAATAATAATTGCTACAATATTCCATTTTGGGGTTAGAGATCTCAATACCTTCTGTATCACATGCTCTTGGCTCATAGGTTCACCCAAAGTGGCCATTTTATGAACCACATCTTTGACTCTTACACAAAAATTACCCACATTCTCACTTTCCTTCATCTTCAAATTCTCATATTCTCTCTTCAAAGTTTGTAGTTTCACAACCTTGAGCTGGTCATTGCCATGGTAAGCATCTTTAGAGTCTTCCAAGCATCCTTTGCTATCTGTGCATCAACAATTCTGGGGAACAAGCTCTTCTCAAGAGCCATTTGAACGTGAAATAGAGCCATTGCATTCTTCTTCTCAGCTTCCTTCTTCAATTTCTTCTCATTAGCTATGAGATCTTCCCAATTCTTAGGTTCTTCATATCCTGATTCAATGATCTCCCAAAAATCTTTTCCTATCAAAAAAGTCTTCATCTTGATTGACCAATATTGATAATCAACTCCATTAAATTCTAGAATTTGCAAATTATTTTTCATCTTCACAATCCTAAAGCTCTGATACCAAATGAAGATTTTACAAAAGAAGAAATTTTGAAACACAACTTTTATTGCAGCTCTCAATGAAAAAACTATTACAAATGGCTGAATATATAAAATTCATGGTCATAGAAAAAATAGGAAATAAAACTAGATACACATGTATCTAGAAGTTTTATTTGCTAAAAATAAAACTTAAAAAACAAAGAAAAACTAAATTCTAAATATAAATATGCAAAACTTTGCACATTCCTTATTTCCATAAAAATAATAAAACTAATTAAAAAACTCTCCAAAAAATGCTTTTCCAGCATTTCCAGCATCACTTATCCACAGTTTTAATGGCAAGCTAGATTATTTGTTAGGTGCGAGTGACAATGAACTTGGTATTCCTTGTAGCCCTTCTGTGAGCACTGTGAGTGATTATGACTATGATTGCCTTGAAATAAAAGAGGCTGAACAAGAATTATTGCTGTAGATTTGGTTGGACTACAGTGAGAGCATAGAGCAAGAAGGAAGTGGTCACTTTTGTGTTCATAATATTTCTATGGTTTTGAGTCAAATTCAATCTGGATAAAAGCTTTGCTGAGATGAAAAATATCAATAGCATTCCAAATTTGTACAGGAAAGAAACTTGTATTCCAAATTTGTACAGGAAAGAAACTTGTATATGTTTATGAGCTCAAGGAAGTCTTTTTTTAAAGATATTTTAAGAGTGATTAACATGCCAAAAAATTAATAACATTTAATTTGCCATTGAAATGGAATGAATAAAGAAGCCTCTTTCGTTCCCTTCCTCTTTCCTTGATGAAAATCAAATTATAAATGAAGAGATAAAGTATTCGCAGTTTCTAACTACATACTGATTGGGGTTTGAGAAGTTTGATAGTTTTTTTTGTGTCACAATTTATTTCTAAGAGGATTAGTTTAAATATTCAGTGTGTTCACGTGAAGATATCTATTTTTTTTATAATGAGAAAATCCTAGAATTAATAACAGATATTATTATTTTCTTAAATTTTACATTAAATAATAGGTATAATAATTTTAACATTTTTATTATTTATTAGAAAAGAATTCTTAGAAAGGGGTTATTTGGTTTAAGATATTATGTGTCAAATAATGATTAAGATGGAGAATGAGGAACTGGGTTTGGGATAGAGGAAGAAATGGTGTGGGATTTGATGAAGATGTTAGAAGAAGAAAAATCTCCTAGTCCTTTGTATTTTATGATATAGGAATAAGTAGTAATGGATCTAATGAATTGGAGTCTAGCGGGGACAAAAATTCTAATTTAATTGGCGAGCTTGATTATTTGTTTGGTATCATGAACTGGGTATTCCGTTTAGCCCTTCTATGAACACTGCACATGATTATGAATGCAACACATAATTATACTTAAGGAACAAGTGCAACATATAAGTGTCAACAAGGGATACTCATACAAGAACATGATGTACATTGATAAAGTTTTTTATTTAACTATTACACAAATGATAATTAACAACATAGAAAATGAACAATATCAAATATCAAATATCAAATATGTAATCACGTCCCTACATAATTGACGGACTCCTCAAAACACATTTGGTGTTATAATTTGGGTTTTAGACAATGGGATTCCTAACCTATCTATGTTCTAAATTTGCTGGGATTAAATTTTTTTATACCATTTCAAATTTATTCTGGAATTTTTTTTATACATGGTTAGAGTTCAATGAAGCACATTTCGGTGATTACTTTAAGAGGTAGCAGCCTATAAAGAAATTGACAAAAATTAACATACTCTTGAAATGGATTAAATAAAGCAGCCACTTTCATTTCCTTCCTCTCTCTTGGACGAACATCAAAGTTTAATGTAAGACACAAGCTATTCATAGTTTCAAATAACTTGTTTATCAATTGACATTTTAGACAGTTTGATACATTTGTTTCTATCGTTATTTGTCTATAAAAGGATCAATTTAAATATTTAGTGTGTTCCAGTCAAGATGTCTACTATTTATAGTGAAAGAATATTCTAAACTAAATAACAGTTATATTGATTTCAACAATTTGATTATTTATTAATCTTACAAAGGAATTTGTTTGTTGGGAATTTTTTTAAGGAGTATAAAAATATATTATTAAAGAAAAGTTTAAAAGATTATTTAAAAAAACATGATTATATATATACACACAACAAAATGCTTAAGGTATTGTAGAAGAATATAATGTCAACAATTTATACTAATACAAGAATATGATGTTCATTGATAAAGTTTTTTATTTTATCACTACATAAATGATAAGTACAAACAACATAGAAGATTAATCACATCAAACATCTAATCATGCATTTGGCATTTTCAACAATACTATTTCAATATATGACAATTTCTAACAAAAATAGAATATTATCTTATCCATTCTAATTGAAATGCACGGTATAGAAATTGAGGTACAAAGTTTCATAAATCATGTTGAAATTATGAACAATTGTCTATTAATGGTAGTTTGACACACTCTACTACAAAATTGGCCAAAATAATTGATTGAAGAATCAATATGACTATGTTGGTATTGTTGTCATTGATGTCAACTTCTTCTTCTTCTTCTTCTTCTTATCATTTGTGATTATTTCTATAATAAATTTTTAGTAGATTGCTCCTCATATTCTTCATGCTGAGAATCTATTGTTGAAATTTTGGCATGTTTGTGATGACTCTTTGGAGACATCTACTTCATTTTGTTGTGGTTTGGAACATTGTATAGCAGATTTGGTGATTTGGGGTACTGCTAACACTCGTGTTGATTTGGGGCATAACCTATGGACCCTTCAGGAGAAATTATTGATTGTTGAAGCTCTCAAGCAGACATCAAGTGATTTCAAGCAATTGAAAAATGATAATGAGTGTAAGATTGCATACACTGGTGGATAACCTCAACAAGGCACATCAAGAAAAACAAATCATTTTGTTGGAGCATGATAAGAAGCTATAGCTCGTGAGACCTAGTAGAAAGATGAAGGGAAACTTTAAGAGGAAGGTTGAAAATATTTTGGTGGAAATGGAAATGACTCAGTCGAAGCTTGAGCCATTTGATGCGCTCAAGAAACTTCCTTAGTGTGCTCTCTATTTTCCTCATTGTTTACTGTCTTAGTCTATTTTTTTCTTGTTATCTTTTTACTAGTTTTAGGCTACGTTTCTCTCTGTTTCTCTTTAGGGTAGCATTTTTTTGAAGGGCATATTCATCATCTGAACTCTAATATGTGTATTGATAATCTATAATGGTCTCTTTCATTGAAAGGGGTTTTGGTCCATTTTAAACATATTTTTCCCATAATAAAAAACTTGAGAAAAATGAAACATTTTCCAAAAACTAGTTCTACTATGTACATCTATGTGTTCATAATGAAAAATAAGGAAAACATATTTCCTTTAACTAAGTGCATAATACTATAAGACTTATATCAAGGAAAATTTACCTTGTTATACTCCTTGTATTGACAATGATGTTTTTGTATCTATAATGTATTATTTTTCTAACATTAAAATCATATGTGATTTGATCTGATCTATAATATATTTCTAGTGTTCTTAAGTGTTTCAAAGAATATGAACCATCTTGGATTGTAAATATGGATCATATATAATTTTCCTTATATTATTTTTTTCTAATGATGTTGTGTGGCTAGAAGAGGTAGTATAATGAAAACATGTATGAATCTAATTGTTAAAAATTTATGATAAACCTTGTAGGAAAATAATTAGTACAAGAATGAATTTTATCTTTATGGACAGTTTATATATAGTTAAAAAATTAATCACACTTAACAAAGATTACCAATTCTCCCCATACCAAAAAAGAACACAAATAATATTGTTATCTAAATCTTGACCGTATACCTTACTAGTCATAATACAAATAATTATTACATCAAATATCTTTTAATTATCAATTTATCAAATAATTAAAATATATTTCAATTCTTTAAATATCATTTTAAATTATCATTTTTGAAAAAATTAATTGAGTTGAATTTATATTTAGAAAAATTATTATAAAAAAATAAATTGAATAAATTAGAGTTTATCGAAGTACATGAAAATCTTCTTTAATTATTTCATTGGTCTAATCATAGAGAACTTGTCCTTTTATAATTTAGTTCTACTTCTTATATTTTAAAACCGAGAAAGAGTGGGTGCGTGGTATTTGTTTCTATTGTCGATAACAAGGAAACATCGAAAATATAATATATTTTCTAAATAATCTCATTAAAACATTGATTCGAACGTTCTAGATTCTCACACGCTAACCGACGGCGATATCGGCTTAAAGCACGATATATATTATCTGTCGTGGAGCAATGAAAGCTACGCGCTCTGGATTGATAATATACCGTTCAAAAAATTACTGTTGTCGGCTAACACAACCAAAAAATAGGATTGATTTATTGTGTCCCGTTTCACATTGTTGACTACGCTGAATCACAGACAAAAAAGTGCGTCCTCACTCTGTCAAACTCCTCGAAACCCATTTGGCGTTACATGGTATCTAACTGGGGTATTTCTTAGCGTCGGAGACGATGGAATTACATTGTAGACATCATTCCCAGTCTGTCATGTTTACGCTCTATCGACGTTCCATGATAAGCCGACACGGAATCGTATCTGGCCCGGTAAAATTCCTTGATATCTCAGCCCATTTGTTCAACCCCTTTAAATCATTAGTCAGAGAAGCCCAAACCCATTTTTGTATTTTGCCAACAAAGTTTTCCCGTCATTTTGTCATTTCTCCAGCTGCTTTTGTATATAAACTCCACCGCTCTGCTATTCCATTTCATTGCACAACAGAGCAGAGTACATTTTAGTAGTTTTCTTTGAATTCAATGGAGAAGCACGTTGGATCAAAACGTGAGCGGATCGAGGAGATCGATGAAAACGGGAGGTTCTGTGAAGAAGCAGAAGCCAGCCCAGCAAAGCGGCTTCGCAAGGAGAATAATGTGGATGTTGTGTGCAAAATCTTGAGTAAGATGGATAATGACGACCTGGATTTTGGACCTCACGAGATAGAGGAAGAAATGGTGTGGGATATGATGAAAATGTTAGAAGAAGAAATATCTAGTCCAAGCCCTTCCTGCACTGATAGTGATGATAGAGGAATAAGTAATAATGGATCTGATGAATTGGAGTCTAGTGGGGATAAAGATTGTAGTTTTAATTCGGAGCTTGATTATTTGTTGGGTGCGAGTGATGATGAACTGGGTATTCCTTGTAGCCATTCTGTGGAGACTGTGAATGATCATGAATATGATTCATGTGCCTTCTTCGAATGCACTGAACGGGATGAACGACAATTGTTGTTGCAGATTTGGTTGGGCTACTGTGAGAGCGTGGAGCAGGAAGGAAGTGATCTCTTTTCTGTCGATGATGTTAATATGGTTTCCAATCAAATTGAGTCTGGATTTTGTAAGGGTTGACATATGTAACAATTTTGCCTAATTGAAGAGTGTTTTATCACTACAAATTTTCCGGAAAGAAACTTGTATATGTTTATGAGTTCAAGAAAGCATGTTTGATTAACCAAATTGTTTATTTGGATTTACTCTTGAAATAGAATAAGGAATGCAACCTCGTGCGTTTCCTTCCTCTCTAATGGATGACCATGACATTGTAATTGATGACATATATAATTCAAAGTTTCAATTTTCTTAGTTATAGATTATATAACTTACTTTGTTTATGAATAATATTTGCATCACCTCTCACGATATATTATTCAATTTTTATTTTATTATTAATTTGTTAACTTTCTTTTACTAGAGAATATGATATTATTAATATACTTTAACAAAAAAGTCTACTATCATACTAGGTGTGACACCACTTATGAAGTTTTACTTCAGTACTCACTAAAAGACATTTTAGATACTTTTATAATTTTGTTTTTCATTATAATTTATTTATTTAATGAATAATTAAAATGTTAGCATATTGGAATAAATATCTCTATGATTTGTAGGTAGAAAGAATCTTCTCTTAAATACAAGGTATACTATGTTAATAATGTAATTTTCATTCAAGGAAAGATAGTACATGTTTTCAATCTAATTATATTAGTTTTTTTTAAAATATTTTTTTCTTATAATAAGGATAAAAATCATATTATTAAAAATTCTAGAAATATAACTTAGAAATTTCTAAACATAAAAAATTGTCATTAGAAAATACAAAGATGTTTACCACCAATCCCTATGGCACAAAATCAACAACAAAAAAAAAATCTTAAAAAATGGTCAATATTAAATAAATATTAAAAATAATAATCCCATATCATTTTTAAGAAGTTGAAGAAACTCTAAATATTGATCAAGAGATAGGAAAACCCAACCAAATTGTCCCATCTATGATTATAAACACAAAAAGGGAAAAAAATTTGAGAATATTAGAAAAATTGATGCCATAAAATAGTTTAATGACTATGAACAATCATCAAAATTTTACATTTTAAAAAAGAGAATTTAAATTTATAGAATTCATCTTACAAATAATGTATTCTTATCCCAACTTCACATACCTTTTTTTATAGCCACAACAATAGAATGAGCCTCTACTAATTATACATAACAAAAAAATTATTCAAACCTTTACTATCATGCCTAATATTGTAAATATTAGCTTCACTGGGATTACCCTAAGAAAACCATCCACATTTATTTTAAAAATACCAATTACGAAGAAAGACCATTTTCAAGCCTATTAACCTTGTGAAAATACTTGAACTAATATTGAGAGGGAATTTATACAAACAGGTAACCTAAATCTACTATTTCTAAAATTAAAATACTACAAAAATAAAAAAATTAATCAAACTAGACCTCTTGTATTAAAGTTTATTTTAAACATCTAGAATCTTTTTCCAGACTTGCCTAATGAGACTCTAACATTCCTAGAATACCTAAAAAATTTAATTCAATGAAATTTGTGAAAGGGTAGAGGTATCATAAATATCTTGACCAACTAAGATAAAACAAGAAACACATGGAAACTCTACATTAGTCTAAAAATCTAGAAAAAAAATATTATGAATAAAGGATTAGTTCCATCCATGCTACCAACACCTCCAAAGACTGTAAAAATATGCCCTAGAAAAAAACATGAGATGCATTACTCCTTGAAACATGAAAAGAACATTTTTAGACAGGTTTCAAAATCCCTTCATTATAATATTATTCATGATAAACATTTATTTCAAAAAAACATAGAAATATTAAAAAGTTATGAGTGAACCAAACAAATTTATTTTAAATTATTTTTCATAAAAATAAAATCTTCATATTTATATTTATCATTAATTAATTGATATACCCTAATTGATTGATATACATCAATCTATGAGCTCTCAAACCCTAATTTTTCATGTACTTCATAGAAAGGTTATGCATGTTATTTTATTTTCCTTGTCTTGTTTCTTACAAAGAAACTATTATTGCAACACTACATTAAAAATCTTCCTACTACTTATAAAATGTATTCTTTTATTTTCAACTCATACTTTTAATGTTTTGTACAATATACTTTTTTTAGACCTTCTTAACTTATTTATTTGATCAAAAAACAACTATTTGATATAAAATGTCTATACATAATATTCATGTGGGTTCTAAGACAAGATGAAAAAAGATTAACATTTTTTTCTTCATTGAAACATTTAGTTTAAATGCTTATTCATAGTAGTGGAAGTAATATTTTAAACCCTACGAGGATAAAATTTTCTTGCTAGAATATGTTTTTATTCAAGATGATACTATTCTTATTCATAGAAGATGTTATCTAATCTGTTAGGATTAACAAGGCAGAAATAACAATTATGTGCAAATATAACTAATATCAGAAAATAATAAACCACACAGAATAGAACACAAGACACATAGATTTAACGTGGTTCACCCAATCCTTGGGCTACGTCCACCAACAGCGAGTCCAATATTATTATTATCCAGTGATTACAACCTAATTACAATCCGTAATCCCTTATAGCCCAATTCTACCGCAAGTACTAAAATCATACATAATGAAAATCCCTAACCCTAAGCCATATTATAAAATATTTTCCCACTTTAGGGTTAGAATGAGTTATAAGTAGTACTTTCCTGATTAGTCACCACAAGCTAACAATCTCCCACTTGGTGACTGATCAGTATCCACACTATACTAAAAAACCTCCCACTTGGAGACTGCTCCTGTAGCAATACCGCTACCCACAGGAGGCTCCCACTGGATTGAACCACCTTGGACTCAGCTGTTCCTTTATTTTGTTCAGTCTAGAAGACCAACTGAAGCTGAACATGAGTTAAACTTCTCCCTTGTTACTACCTTTGTAAACATATCTGCTGGATTATCATCAGTATGAATCTTTTCCAGCCTTAACTGTCCATCATCCAAAATTGATCGAATGAAATGGTACCACAACTGTATGTGTTTTGTCTTTGAGTGCAAAGCAGAATTCTTTGCAAGATGAATGGCACTTTGGCTATCTGTATGTAGAAAATTATCCTTTTGTGGATGTCCCAATTCTTCCATGAAGAATTGAAGCCATATCATCTCCTTGGCTGCTTTTGTAGCAGCAACATACTCTACCTCTGTAGTGGATAAAGCAACCACCTTTTGTAGTCAAGAAATCCAACTCACTACTGTCCCACCAACAGTAAATATATAACCTGTAGTACTCCGCCTGCTATCTATATCTCCTGCCAAATCTGAGTCAACATAGCCTTGTACAGTAGTAGTAGAACCCCCAAAGTGTAAACACTTACTGGATGTGCCTCTCAAATATCTAAGAATCTATTTGACTGCATTCCAATGCTCAATACCAGGGTTACTCATATAACGGCTAACGACTCCCACTGCGTGTGTAATATCTAGCCTAGTACATACCATAGCATACATTAAGCTCCCTACAACTGAAGCATAAGGTACCTTAGACATTTTAGTCTCTTCTTCTGGTGTCTTAGGACACATATCCTTAGTCAATTTCAAATGACTAGGCAAAGGTGTGCTGACAGCTTTGGCATTTTCCATAGAGAAACGTTGCAACACCTTCTCAATATAATCAGCCTGAGATAGAGACAATTTCCTATTTTTCCTATCTCTACAAATTTTCATACCAAGGATTTGTTTTGCTGCCCTCAAATCCTTCATAGCAAAAGATTTTGCTAACTATTGTTTCAACCACTTAATGTGATTCATGTTAGACCTAGCTACAAGCATATCATCAACATATAAACATAAAATAATGTAGCTGTCATCATCCAACCTCTTAAAATAAACACAATGTTCAGAATGACACCGACTATATCCATGCCCATTCATAAAAGTGTCAAATTTAATATACCATTGCCGAGGTGCTTGCTTCAAGCCATATAAACTTTTCTGCAATCTGCACACCAAATTCTCCTTACCCTTGACCTCAAATCCTTGTGGCTGAACCATATATATTTCTTCATCCAAATCACCATGAAGAAAGGCTGTTTTAACATCAAGCTACTCTAAATGCAAATCTTCAGTAGCCACAATACTTAAAACAGTACGAATAGAAGTCATTTTAACAACTGGAGAAAATATCTCATCAAAATCAATACCATGTTTCTGTGCAAATCCTTTTACGACTAATCTGGCTTTAAATCTTTTCGTACCTCCATCCTCTTCTTTTATCTTGTAAACCCATTTATTTTGTAAAGCCCTTTTACCTGCAGGTAACTTACATAAATCCCATGTTTGATTTTTCAGCAAAGAGTCCATTTCATCTGTCATTGCAGACTCCCACTGAAGCTTTGTATCCACCTGCACAGCTTCATTATAACATTTAGGTTCACCAGCATCTATTAACAAAATAGAATACAAAGATGGAGAAAATCTTTCTGGAGGTCTACTTAACCTTGTTGACCGTCTAACACTCACTGGGGTGTGTGGTATTTGTTGTTGCTGTTGTTGCGGAGCATAAGGAACTACTGGAACATGAACTTGTGGAGTATCATCCAGTACTACATAGTCATTTTCTTTCTTCTCATGCTGCAGCAACAGATCTTTGTACAATACTTTCTCATTGAATATGACATCCCTGCTTCTTACAATTTTATGATTTTTAAAATCCCAAAGCCTATAACCAAATTCATTAATGCCATACCCAACAAATACACATTTCTTTGACTTAGCTTCCAGCTTGGTTCTATTTTCAAAATCTATAAGTGCAAAAGCTTCACAACCAAAGGTTTTGAGAAAAGAATAACTCACCTTCTTACCACTCCATGCTTCCTCTGGAATACCACAGTCCAAAGGAGTAGAGGGGCCTCTATTGATTAAATAAACAGTAGTGTTCACTGCCTCTGCCCACATATTTTTGGGCAGCCTAGCATGCAACCTCATACTCCTTGCACGCTCCATTATTGTCCTGTTCATGCGTTCAGCCACTCCATTTTCTTGTGGAGTCCTTGGTACAGTTTTCTGCCTACGAATACCATTAGAGGAACAATATTCTTCAAATTCTGTGCTGCAATACTCACCATCATTATCAGATCTGAGACATTTTAACTTTTTACCAGTCTCATTCTCAACCAAGCATTTCCATTTCTTAAAAGTTTGAAAGACATCAGATTTCTATCTAAGGAAATAAATCCATACTTTTCTTGTTGCATCATCTATAAATGTAACATAATACAGAGAGCCACCAAGGGAAGATACCTGAGATGGTCCCCATACATTTGTATGCACAAGCTCTAATCTCTCAGTTTTCTTTTCCTTCCCACTCTTCACAAAACTAACTTTCTTTTATTTTCCATAAACACAACTTTCACAGAAATCCATATTGACACATTTCAGACCAGGTAAAACTTTCTTTGAATGAAGTAATTTCATACCTTTTTCACTCATGTGCCCGAGTCTATTGTACCACAGTGTTGTGTCAGAATCTACAACAATAGTTTGATGTTCTTCCTGCTCAACTGCAGCCACTATTCCTGAACATTCATTATCTTCTGAAACAATTAAAGTAGAAAGAACAGTATGACTTGTACAAAGATATAAGGTGCCTACTTTCACACCTTTTGCTACTACTAAGGAACCTTTTGAAACCTTCCAATTTTTATCATTAAAAGTAACTGTGCAACCCTCATCACCCAGTTGCCCTGCTGAAATTAAATTCCTACTCAACCTTGGAACATGTCTTACCTCTTGTAGTAGCCAATGATTCCCATTCTGCAACTTAATCTTAATTTTTCCCTTTCAAACAATCTGAGAGGGTTGATTATCTCCCAAATAAACAAGCCCAAAATCCCCTTGGACATAATCAACAAAATAACTTCTATGGGGTGTAGCATGAAATGAAGCCCCAGAATCTAAAACCCATGAATCATCAATACTTTCTAAGGACAAGAGCAAAGCATCCTCCTTGGATTTGTTACTTACCACATTTGCCTCCTTGTTTCCATCATTTTTGTCTCCTTGATCTTTCTTCCGAGACCAACAATCTTTCTTCTTATGACCTAGTTTTCCACAGTACCAGCAATCATTTGGCCCTTTAGATTCGGACCTCTTTCCCTTTGATTTTCCTCTTGATTTCCCATGATTTCCAGAGTTGTTTCCTCTATCTCTTGTTCTACCTCTGCTTTCTATGTTCAATACACTACCCGATGTGGATGCCCCTGAGCTTTTCCTATGAATTTCCTCACTCAATATAACACCAATAACATCATCATACTTTAGGGTATTAGAACCAGAAATAGAATTACTAACAGCCATTACCAAGCCATTCCAACTTTCTGGCAAAGAACACAAAATCAAGAGAGCCCTAACCTCTTCATCAAAAGTAATTTTAACTGAGGTTAATTGACTTGTAACTGTATTAAACTCATTCAAATGATTAGTAACTGATCCACCTTCTACCATTTTCATATTAAATAAACACTTCATAAGAAATACCTTGTTTTAAGCTGAAGGCTTTTCATACAACTTCGCTAGGGTTTCCATCAGATCTTTAGCTGTCTTTGCTTCAGTAATATTGAATGCCACTGATTGTGCCAGGCATAGACGAATACTCCCCAGTGCCTTCCTATCCAAAATATCCCAATCCTCCTGAGACATTGATTGCTCTTTCTTGGCTACTCCCTGTAATGGCCGCCATAGATCCTTCTGATAGAGATAATCCTCCATTTGCATCTTCCATAACTAGAAGTTCTGCCCATTAAACTTATCAACCTTCAGTCTACCCTCGTCTGCCATTTCTCCCACTTAACCGAGAGACTCTCCCACTAACTCGTGAGACCTGCTTCAGAGAATAGATGAAAGAACGAATGAAATAACCTCACTCTGATACCACTTGTTAGGATTAACAAGGTAGAAATAACAATTATGTGCAAATATAACTAATATCAGAAAATAATAAACCACACAGAATAGAACACAAGACACACAGATTTAATGTGGTTCACCCAATCCCTGGGCTACGTCCACCAATAGCGAGTCCAATATTATTATTATCCAGTGATTACAACCTGATTACAATCCATAATCCCTTACAGCCCAATTCTGCCGCAAGTACTAAAATCATACATAATGAAAATCCCTAACCCTAAGCCATATTATACAATATTTTCCCGCTTTAGGGTTAGAATGAGTTATAAGTAGTCGGCCCAAATAACCGAAAAGTAGTCGGCCTCAAAAAACATTTCCTTGGGGGCTGCGCCCCCGAACCCCTGCTCTTGGGGGCTGCCGCCCCAAACCCCCGCTCGGGGCCCAACCCGGCCCCGAACCCCGGCGAGGTCGGGAGGAAAAGTGTATAGTACTTTCCTGATTAGTCACCACAAGCTAACATAATCTACAAGGCTAGATATTTAGGCCAACAAAGTGTCTACGAAACATCAACAATTATATTTAAAAAAATATTAATATTATTTAGTATAGTTGTGTGTGTGTGTGTGTGTGTGAGAGAGAGAGAGAAAGAGAGAGAGAGAGAGCATGCTCATGTGTGCGTGAATCGATAGATAGATAGATAGCTATGTAGATATCACCATCAAACAATGAATATAAAACTCAAAATTATTCATATATCAAGACCAACTAACATCTCATAAAATTTTTATGAATGAATTCAAATACCAAAGAAAATGATTATACCAAACACTCCTCAAATGATGTTACCAAAACTAATAATTATACCCCAAGATCCATATTTCTTGTGAAATAAGCTTTTTAGAACTAATAAGTATAACTCAAGATCCATATTCATGAAAAAATATAAATGCAATTTATTTGAAAAAAAATTGAGATACACATTTCAGATGATTATCTATCGAGCAAACCAAGAGTATCAAATGCGATTGATCCTCTAGAAATGTCAAGCTGGATAGACCTGGTGAAAGACTTCTTAGACCTTTCACTGAAACCTCCTCTAATGTCCATCATGAACACACATACATATTTAAGTGAAAAGCTTCTTAGACCTTTCATTGAGACCTCAAAAGAGGAGCCATTACAAAAAATTACCACAATCAATATCTCCAAGCATCCATTAGTACTTACAATTAATTGTACACTCTGAATATAATATTTATTATACTAATATAGTTTTGAATAAGTTATGTATAAAATATCCCCAACCCATTATACATTCAAATTAAAAAGCATCCATTAAAATCATTTACTATACTAATATATTAAACAATAAGTAATATACACATTTAGAATTTAAAAAAATTGTAAAAATTGTAAAAATTTGAAAATAAAAACTTCGAGCCAAAATAATTCTGAAACATAAGTGAAAAAAAAAGAGCAATTTTACAAAAGATAGAAGGGCACAAACGGAATGCATTTAAAGAATGCCCATATACCTTACAACTTACAATACCAAACTTATTACACCAAGTATCTTTTAATTTAACTTATAAATTTTACTAATTATTAAACTATATGTCAATCATTTAGAAATCATAGAATACTATTGTTTCTTAAAGTGAAACGAAGTGAATCTATCTATGAAATTCGTAATCAAATAATAATAAACAAATTAGAGTTTTATCCCAGCCCAAGAGAATTTTCTTTAAATATTTTTATTCCATAGAGCGCAATCCAATGCAATTATTTTAGTTTATAGTTTGGCTCTGCTTTGGGGCGCTGACGAAATAAGTTAAATTGAAAAACTCAAAAAAGAATAACAGTCTATGTAATGTAATGCCAGGAAAGAGAAAAATAGAGAAATCATTTTCAAAATGTTGTTCGAACAAGAGTGGGCTCGTGGTTTTTGTCGAAAATATCTGATATACTCTAAAACCATCACACATGAGCATTCAAACCTTCTAGATTCTCACTCGCTAACCGATGGCATTATGACTGAAACCACAATGTAGCGGGAAAGCTGCGTACTCTAAACACACAAAAATAATGTAGCGCATTGTTAAAAAGATAGCATTGCACGTTAGAAAGACGTTGATTTATGTTATCCCGTTTCACATTGTTGACTACAATGAAGTGAACTCAAAAACACGCGACTCCACATATTTTACGGATGACTCGAAAATTATTTGGCGTTACACATATAACTTGGGTTTTCTTGGTGGGTATGACAATGGAATTCCCTCCAGTCTTTGATGTTCACGCGGTTTGATCTTCCAAAGTAGACATCATAAACAACTTGAAATCTCAACCCATCCTTTCAAACTCTTCTAAATAATTAGTCCGAGAAGCCCAAACAGGTTTTATATTTTGATAACAAAGTTTGGTAGCCGTTTTGTCATTTAGCCGACTCCTTTTTTATTTAAACTGCATCTCTCAGCCACTCCATTTCATTCCACAACAGAGTAGTGTACATTTTAGTAGTTTTCTGCGAAGAAGCAGAAGCCAACCCGGCAAAGCGGCTTTGCAAGGAGACAAATGTGGATGTTGTGTGTGAAATCAGAAGTAAGATGGATAACGAGGAACTGGATTTGGATCCTGAAGAGATAGAGGAAGAAATGGTATGGGATATGATGAAAATGTTAGAAGAAGAAATTATATATCCAAACCCTTCCTGTACTGATAGTGATGATACAGGAATAAGTAGTAATGGGTCTGATGAATTGGACTCTACCGGAGATAAAGATTGTAGTTTTAATGCTGAGCTTGATTATTTGTTGAGTGCCAGTGACGACGAATTGGGTATTCCTGGTAGCCCTTCTGTGGACACTGCCAATGAATATGATTACAATTCATGCGGCTTCTTCGAATGCCTTGAAATGCAAGAGGCTGAACAGAAGTGATTGTTGCAGATTTGGTTAGAGGATAGTGAGAGTGTGGAGCGGGATGAAAGTGATCTCTTCCCTGTTCATGATCTTCATATACTTTCCAATCAAATTGAGGCTTCATAAAATTTGTGTTAAATTTCAAATTTATACATTCCGGAAAGAAAGTTGTACATGTGTAACACTTAATTGTTGTACATGGGGTTTTACTCTTGAAATGAAATTAGTTATACCACCTCTTTTCTTTCCTTCCTCTCTCGGACAACCTATTTACCATTTTAATTTTTTGATTTAGATTATGCGAATTTTTTCATGAATGCTCTGGATCATTTCTTATAATTACCATTTGAATTATAATTTTAGTATGGATTATAATTTTATTGTGTTGCCTCTTTTTTGTCATGAAAATTTTACTAATTGGATCATCAAGAAATTTTAAATAATTATAGTTATACATGTTATATTCTCTTCAAATTGGGTTACTATTCATTCATATTGGGGACAAATTATAGTAATTATATTGTACTATTTATCAAGCTGCATTATATTGTGAGGGTGTTAGAAAAATTAGCGATATTGACATCATAATATGAAATAACATTTTCTTTATAAAATGAAATATTATAATTATAATCGTGGATGGTCTTATATATAAGCATGATCTTTCAATATAAGTGGGAAGGTATCTACGTCTTACTTTTGCATATGACAACATTGTCATAGACAATATTTACTATATTATATACTATACTTTATAACATATTTTACTATGTGAATGTTAATTAACTATTTACTTGATTTCACATGTTAGTATCATGATCATGCAAACTAGTGTGGATACACCATAAGCTTGTTTAATCAATATTATTGAATAAGTACACTTTTTTGTTTAAATGTGGACAAATTCAATGTTCTTTAATACAAATTCCTATCTAAAAATTGTTCACCCTCACTTAACTTCTCTAGTTCATCACTTTTTCAAGATTCTCCATACCTACGTAATTATGTCCTTGATTGTGTCTGGAAGCATATTTTGTGTGAATCAACTAGTTATTACTAAATATGTTTGAAGGATTATGCATCTTATTTTATCTATCCATATTATTTGTTTTCCTTTTCATTTAGATGTTGTCTCATGTCATCTTGGAATGAATGTCAACAATTAGTGCATAGTTTTCATCATGTGAAAAATGACATTTGCTGATATGGTTATTGTGATGGTTTTGTTTACCTTTTGTTAATTCATGACTTAGGAAAAAGCTTTGCCCATTACATATATTGTTTAAGCAATAATAAATTGGTGAGAGTGTCAAGTTCACAATGTTAAAACTACATGAACTTCGAACTGTCTTTAACTACAAGTATAAGACACTCTGTGGTAAACAAGATATCTCTTTCCATTCATGTCTACCAGTTTTCTTTTTCATTAATGTTTGAAATGATAAATGTGTGCCTAATACCATTAAAGTGAACAAAACCTTGGTGCATATGCAGTTCCCTTGGCATGGAAGGAAAAATTATGGTAGGATGACGACGATAATGATGATTGAGTGATTTTCACAAGCAATTGAAAAACATGAAGTCAGATTGTCTTTGGAGATGTTGAATACATCGTAGATTCTTAAGGTGGTCGACATCATGGCCTCCAAAAATAAGAGATATTGGCAGGCGAAAAATGGCTGCTTGTCGACATATTTGTGGCTCTGTTGTGAAAGCTTGGCAGATGGAAACATCATAATATTTGAGTATTTTGATTTAATGGATCTTGGTTACTCCATCAAATGCATGGAAATTGACAAGGTGTGTTTTTTATATCAAAGATGTTAGAAACATCTTGTGTGTAGCAGCTGGCTTTCTTATCTAATGAAATACATGATATTTATTTATTCCTTGAGTAAGGAGAATTCTTCAACTTATTAGAAATATTTCATCATAATCTTGGTTTGTTTGGATTTGATATTGTGGATCTCTTCGTTCTAGTGCCTTCTCCCAGATTCCCATATGTATATACCTTCTACAAAAGGCTAAATCAATTAAGTATAATTATATATTTGTTAAAACAAGTGGAATTATGGCACATAATTATAAATTTATGATTAAAAGGTATTTTATCGTTGGTTTCCCAAAAAAATAGGTACATTTATTATTGAAACTAGATCTAAAATTACTTTATAAATGACTGCCATAAATTAGATATTATGTGATATTGGGTAGATTTATATTTATAAGTATGTTTAATTAATTTATTTTGTTCTTCATGCTTGTGAAATCTAAATTTTTAAATATATTTTAGAAATAGTTTTTGAATATTTACTAATAGATTTTTTATAGTTTTAGGTTTTATTAATGTTTTGGTGGTTGACTATTTAAGTTCTAGGCACCTCGTTAGGTAATGATTAGTAGTTATTCTTGACAGTCTTGGTAAGATAATTATTTTGTTGGAACTCTATGTATATCATGGTTGTTATTTTATTATTGCATTTGATTATAAAAAGGAAGGCAACACCAAGAACATTAATGGTATGATACTTCAGAAAATTTTTCGGCTGGTTGTTATTTTTTTGGAGTGATGTTTGGAATTATTATTTTGTATCTGGGATGGGGGCCCTTTCCCTTCTAATATAATCAAAAAAATTTCAAGGATATATTTGTATGTAACAAATTAGCACACTGCTAATAAGTATATGAGGCATATCTTTTAATTATTAATCAAAGGGAATTTCTTTAAAGAGGTCTATGAATTGAAATAATTACTATCTTTGTTTAATCATTTACATATATAAAAGTGAAACATATAATAAATACAATATCCTAAGATTTATGTCCTAGGAAGATTTCATATATTTTTATGACTCCTCCCAACAATAATGAATTTTCCTCAATGCATTCAAAAGAAAAAGATAGCATAAAGATATCAATTGCTATCAATTCTTTTAATTATAATGTAAAAGTCAACCTTGTTTGACAATAACCAATGTGAAATCATAAAATTGTGATGATTATTGGTCTTTGAATCAAAATGTTGATAAAATAAAATAATAACTAAATATGCAATGATATCTATAAATGAGAACAAAAAATATGTTATATTGTATGGTTGACATACAATAATCTTTTAGAAAATAAAAAAAATACATGTCATCATGAATTTCCAAGTATGCTTGAATAATAAGGATTAAATATTTTCATTAACTAAGTACACAATAGTTACCTAACTACACAACATTATAACTTTATTTCTATGGATGTTTCATTTCTGGGAGCTAGGTTGGGATGTGTTTTCTAGAAAATTTGGCTATGTTCTAGAATTTTTTGTGGTGGCACTGACTCTAGATTTTCTAGTGCATGTTGTAAGAAGATGGATTTGGAAGTGGTCAACACCAACATTGAGGTTTATTATCTCTTACTTTTGTAGTGTAGAGGTGGGTGCTCTTGAGTTCAATGGATATGTGGGTTTTGGTGGATGTTAGATTCCCTGAATTGGAATGGGGTCTTGATTTGTGGTCATTAGTAGGTATTTATGGTGTGAAGGGCTAGTATCAGGTTATAATAGAGAGGGTTATGCTTCCTATTTGAATTCTTTTATACAGAGATTTGGGTCATGATGATGGTCTCTTTTATCTTCTCGGGTCTCTGGATTTTCCTCTTTATCCTCTCTTTCTCCTATGGGTCTTATAGAGGTGGCTCTCACTAGTTATTTTTTCTTCTATTAATGGGATTATTGAGGTGGTCATCACTATGTGGGCTCCTAGAAATATTTATGAGAGACTTTTAGGTAGTTTTCTATTCCTCTTTATTCCTGTGAATAGGTTTTCTTTTAGTCATTTCACTTGTATAATGTTTTAGGGTTCCTTTCAAATCTTGTTGGTTATTTTTGGTTGGGGTAACTCTTTGACCTTGATATATTTTTACTATTGGATTCCTTATAAAATAAATTGTTTTTGAGATGTTTTTTATCCCTTTCCTTGAAAAAGATTGTCTATATTCAAGGTAGTCGTTAAAATAAAAAGGTTGTGAAACACCTTTAAAAATCTAGTGTATGTTTTCTCTTTCCATAGTTGTGTTGAGTCAAGTGCTAGGTATTTTTGTTTTGAAGATGGTTTAGGGTTCATTCGTAAACCCTTTTGTTCTAAGTATGTGAAGATTTTGTGGAGTTGGGCTCCTTGCTCCATCTTGTTGGTTACTCTGTTCAAAAGCCTCATTTGCTAAAATGGGTCTTCTATTATGTTATTTTTTTTTGTCTAACTACTCTAACTAGATTTTCCTAATCATTCACCTATATGCCTCTTTTATAATGTCTCAGGCTCTCTCTCAAGTTCTCTAATCATAAATAAGTACATAACATTAGACGCTTATTAATAATAATTGACGTAACTATATTCCTTTTATCAAAAAATATTTTTTTATCCATAATTGTATTTTATTTGCAATATCAAAATAATGTGGAATGTGATGTGATCGATAATTTTATCTATCATTCTTGAGAATAATGAAGAAAATGAAACACCTCAGATAGTAAGATATATAGTTTTATTCATCCCTTTGTTTCTAATGATGTTATGTGGCAAGAATAGGTGGTGATGATAATAACTTGTATGGATCTAATTGTCAAAAATCTATAGAAAATCTTGTAGGGGAATAGTTAGTAAAAGAATGGATTTTTTATTTATGCACATTTTATATATAACTGAAGAATTAATCACACTTAACTCTAGAAAGATAGAGTGAACGTACAAGGATGTTATGGAAATGTATGGTTGAAATTTTTTATTTTCCCATTTAATTGGAATGAGAGATAATGTGAAATTTTCCTTATAAGGAATTTTTTAAGTGACCCATAAAACATGATTCATAGTAAAAAGAAAAATACTAGTGCAACAATGTCCAAATAATGACATAAAAAGTCAAATAATACTTGTGGTATGAATGGTTTAACCCGATAAAAATAACCTAGATGAAGCCATAGGGGTCTATCTAGGGATTAGATTGGCTCACCAATTGAATTACAAGAAGATATGGGTTGAAGGTGACTCTAACAACATCTTAAAATTATTTAAGGGTGGGCATAAGCCTTCTTGGACTATTGAGGATTGGATTAAATTTTCAAAAGATATCATATCTTCTTTTGAAAAATATCACATCTCCCACATATTTCATGAAGCTAAGCATGTTACTAACTGATTCATGAACAAGGGAGTTGGATGTAAGGGCTTTTCCACGTGGCCAGGTTAGGATAATTTGGAAGCTGATATCAACATGCCCTTTCTTTGGGATAGGATGATGAAAGCAAGTAGTGGATTTACATTTAATGGCAGAGGTTAAATTTGAAATGAATGATGACATCATCACTTGGTAGGATGTCATTTCCAAGGTTATGGATCATTTTTAAGATACTTAAATTCATCATATCAATAAATCTTCACACAATCTTGGGTGTTTTTTACCCTCTCTTTTCTATTTTGTTTCAATTTCTCCGTCTGTGAGTTAGGTATGTTTCAGAGTGATGAGGAAGATATGCATGGAAATCGAGAGAGAGTTGAGCCTATTATTTGCAACAACCTTAGGATAGAATAAAAAGTGTGGAATATTTTAAAGGAATGGGGCCATACACCTTACTTGGAGTGTCTTCATGGTTGCAACCCTAAAATCATTGATTTTTTTAGAGTGTTTTGAAAGATTACAATATTGTGTTGTTTGAGAGGAAGATGTTTATCAATGAGAATGTTATCACCAAAGTAATTAGCCTACCATCTGAAGGGATGAAGCTTTATTGTGATTAGAAATACTCTAATATAGCTATCCACAAGTTTCCTAAAATGGAGGAGTAGGACAAACTGGGGATAAGGAGAGGAAACCCACTTACTAAAAAAGATCCAAGCTCAAGATGGTTTGGAACTAGGTACTCAAGGTTATTATGGAATATTTAACTCTTTAAGGGCATTTTACTAAAGTGTATGGTCACTATTTTCATTTGTTAAATTATACTATTCATAATGTGAGGGTTTCTTTGCCTTTTTATTTGTGGTATTCTTTGAAAGATAGTTTTAAAGGGCATAGGAAAAACCCTATGAAAAACCCTATTCTACATAGGGTTTGTTGGTCCTTACTTTTTATCTTTCAAAGCTACTCCTTCTTGCTCTAATGTGGTCACATAGTTTGAGATGATACTACTACTAGGGAGATGAACATTGAATCAAAAGAGGTGGAAGAGATAGCATATGAGGAGGAAGATGTTGCTCGCCTTCTTCAGAAACCAAGCAAACCCCCACAGAGTAAGGTGAATACTAGCAAGAATGGAAAAGGGATAGATATAGATTTTGATGATGAAGAATATATTCCCTATACTAAAATTAAAACCACCCCAAATATACTTCAAGAGTGGGCTCGTCAAGGAAGGTAAAGGAGAAGCATAAGGTGTTGAAACCTCATGGAAATAAGGACCCTATTCTTTCTTCCCCTGCTTTGGTGAATCCAGTGGTTAAGCATGACATAGATAAGGAAAAGAGAATTTCATTGGTTGAAGAGAACAATAAGAATCTCTAGGTTTAGATTCAAGTAGACTCATCCTTTGTTTCTAGAAAAATAGTTGCCTAAGGCAGATACCCCTAAGGAGGAAAAAAAATGTTCTAAGTTGGATTCAAGACTCGATTTCTGACACTTTAAGCATGACCATGAATATTTTTGTGATATTCTCAATATGGAAAGGGAAAACACAATTGATTTTTTATGTATTTTAAAGTGGTTATGGGATGAGATTAACAACATTAAAATCAAATAGAGAGATATGGGAAGCAAAATCAAACTTCTTAAAAATTTGGTTGTAGGCAACACTACACATAGCACTACTTGGGGTACTACTGATAGCGGTGTTTATTTGGGGAAGAACATATGGACCATGCAAGAGAAATCATCGATTGTTGAAGGTCTCAAGAAGACATCAAGTTATCTAGAGCAATTGAAAAAGGATAACGAGTCTAAGATTGCATAGATAGAGAAAAATGTGAAGAGTAGAAAGGATTTCCTTCAAATGGTGATGACTCAGAGCCATAAGAGCATCAAGATCAATGTTAAATTGATGAAAAGATTGGTGGATAACCTAGACAAGGCACATCAAGAAAAATAGATCATTTTGTTGGAGCATGATAATGAGATGGAGCTCGTGGGACCCAATAACAAGGGAAACTTTAAGAGGAAGGCTGAAAACATTTCGACAGCAATGGAAATGACTCAGTTGGAGCTCAAGCCATCTGATGCCCTCAACGAATTGGCTTAGTGCACTCTCTATTTTCCTTGTTGTTTACTATCTGAGTCTATTTTTTTACTAGTTTTAGGCTACCTTTTCCTCTATTTATCTTTAGGGTAACATTTTATTGAAGGGCCTATTTTTCTACTATGTACATCTATGTGTTCATAATGAAAAATAAGGAAAAAGTATTTCCATTAATTAAGTGCATAATAGTGTAAGACCCATATTAAGGTAGATTTACCTTGCTATATTCCTTCTATTGACAATAATGTTTTTCTATCTATAATTGTATTATTTTTTTAATATTAAAATTATATGTGATGTGATTTGATCTATAATATATTTCTATCGTTCTTGATTGTTTCAAAGAATATGAACCATCTTGGATTGTAAATATGGATCATATATAATTTTCCTTATAATTTTTTTCCTAATGATGTCGTGTGGCTAGAAGCGGCAAGTATGATGAAAACATGTATGAATCTAATTGTTAAAATTTTATAGTAAACCTTGTAGGGAAATAATTAGTACAAGAATGAATTGTATCTTTATGGACATTTTATACATAGTTAAAGATTTAATCACACTCAGCAAGATTACCAATTCTCCTCATACCATAAAAAAATAAAAACAAAACTATTATCTAAATCATGACCATATACCTTACAAATAATAATACAAATAATTATTACATCAAATATCTTTTAATTATAAATTTATCAAATAATTAAAATATATTTCAATTCTCTAAATATCATTTTAAATTATCATTGTCTGAAAAAGTCGATTGATTGAATATATATATATATAAATTGAATAAATTAGAGTTTATCCAAGTAGAAGAAAATCTTCTTTAATTATTTCATGGGTCTAATCATATAGAACTTGTCCTTTTATAATTTAGTTCTATTTATATTTTAAAACCGAGAAAGAGTGGGTGCGTGGTATTTGTTTCTACTATCGATAACATGGAAACATCGAAAATATAATATATTTTCTAAATAATCTCATAAAAACATTGATTCGAACGTTCAAGAGTCTCACTCGCTAACCGACGGCAATATCGGCTTAAAGCACGATATATATTATTTGTCGTGGATACATCGCACGGGCACCATTCAAAAAATTACTTTTGCCGTCTAACACAAAAAAAAAAGAAGATTGATTTATTGTTTCCAGTTTCACCTTGTTGACTACGCTGAATCACAGACAAAAAACTGCGTCCACACATCGCTCTCAGCTGTTGGACTCCTCGAAACCCATTTGGCCTTACATGATATCTTACTAGGCTATTTCTTATCGTCGAAGACGATGGAATTACATTGTAGACATCATTCACACTCTGTGATGTTTACGCGGATCAACCCTCCATGATAAGCCGACACGAAATCATATCTGGCGCGCCAAACTCCCTTGATATCTCACCCCACTTCTCAAACCCCTTTAAATCATTAGTCCGAGAAGCCCAAACCCATTTTTGTACTTTGCCCACAAAGTCTTTCCATCATTTTGTCTTTTCTGCAGCTTCTTTTGTATATAATCTCCACCGCTCTGCTATTCCATTTCATTGCACAACGGAGCAGAGTACAAGTTTGTAGTTTTCTTTGAATGCAATGGAGAAGCACGCTGGATTAAAACGTGAGCGGATTGAGGAGAGCGATGAAAACGGGAGGTTCTGTGAAGAAGCAGAAGCCAGCCCAACAAAGAGGCTTCGCAAGGAGAATAATGTGGATGTTGTGTGCGAAATATTGAATAAGATGGATAATGACGACCTGGATTTTGGACCTTAAGAGCTCGAGGAAGAAATGGTGTGGGATATGATGAAAATGTTAGAAGAAGAAATATCTAGTCCAAGCCCTTCCTGTACTGACAGTGACGATACAGAGACAAGTAGTAATGGGTCTGATGAATTGGAGTCTAGTGGGGATAAAGATTGTAGTTTTAATGTTGAGCTTGATTATTTGTTGAGTGCGAGTGATGATGAATTGGGCATTCCTTGTAGCCCTTCTGTGGACACTGCCAATGAATATGACTATGATTCATGCGGCTTCTTCGAATGCCTTGAAATGCAAGAGGCTGAACAGCAGTTATTGTTGCAGATTTGGTTGGAGCATAGTGAGAATGTGGAGCAGGATGAAAGTGATCTCTTCTCTGTTCGTGATCTTCATATACTTTCCAATCAAGTTGAGGCTTCATAAAATTTGTGCTGCATTTCAAATTTATACATTACGGAAAGAAAGTTGTACATGTTTAGGACTTAATTGTTGTACATGGGGTTTTAGTCTTGAAATGGAATTAATTATACCACCTCTTTTCTTTCCTTCCTCTTTTGGACAAACTATTTACCATTTTAATTTTTTTATTTAGATTATGTGATTTTTTTATGAATGCTCTGGATTAATTCTTATAATTACTATTTGGATTATAATTTTAGTATGGATTATAATTTTAGTATTAATGTATCAATTTTTTTTGGAATAGTGTGATAGATTTGTTTCTATCACAATTTATTTTTTAAAGGAATAGGAATCAAGATATCACTTATTTATAATGAGAGTGAACCTTATATTAAAAAAAATACATCTAGATAGATTTAAAAAGTTTTAAAATAATTGGTTAAAGATATTTTCAATTTCATTTTCTTTAGAGTTTTACTTTTTGTAAGAAGTATAAAAATGTATTATAAAAGAAACAAAATTTTTTTATTAAGATCTTTAAATTTCCACTTGTTACTAAAATAAAAAAAAGAAAAATCTATACACTTTTAACACTAAATCTTGAGACAAAAGAAAAATTGCAAAAATATGAAATGCCTAGAAAAAAAAACAAAACCATTTAACTATTACATAAGAGGTCAATTTAAGACAAAATCGAGATTTTGTCTTAAAACTTAAATTATTGTTTTAATTGCCTTAAATTATAAATTAAAAGTTTAATGGTATTAAATTAAAGATTAAGACAAGAGAGAGGAATGATAAGAAATGTTTTTTTTTGCATGTCTTTAAAGAGAAAAACCCCGTTGAAAAAGGAAAATGCTACTTTTAGCAAAGGGACTACCCTTAAAAGACATTATTTTAGGAGTTGTATCCATAATATAGTTTCTTCTCTTTTATTTCAAGAAATATTCTCTTTTAAAGGAATGAAAATAAACTTTTTACGACATTGGCTATTTTTTAATCCTTTTTTTTTCTTCTTGTGAATGAGGAGGATAGGCTCCATTGAAAAGAAATGATCACTCAACAAGGATTTGTTTTGTTGCACAATTCACACACAATTTTCTAGCTTTCAACAAGTATTATTTTATGTGCCCTAGATTAAATATAAAAGAAAATATGTTCATGTGCCCTACATTAAATATAAAAAATGTGTACATGCATTTGCCCTAAATATTAGTGTACATGGAATCAAATCAATTAGAGTATAATACATGGTGAAATCCACTTCAATTTTCCTGGGTGCCAAAGTTCATTATACCATTCGATGATGAAAAATCTTTTAATACGAAAAAATCATGAAATCAATGTTATTTCAAGTATGTTTTCTTTGTCTTGGGTGTAATGTTCCAAATTTTAATGGGTTTCCTACCATATTCTTTTTGTTATAAAAAAATCGATAGACAAAATAGAGAGCGCACCTCCTTTCCTTGGCCCACCCACAAATGACACAACAAATTGATGCCCAGCCATGGTGGAAAGTGACAAAGTGAATTCATTGCAAAAGAGGCTAAACTAAGGGGTTGTGTTTGACATAACATAGGTAGTGTTTTACCAAATTGAGGGAAAATTTTGAGCAATCCATTCTCGATACCACCAAGACTTCTCAGATCAGTTCTAGTGAGTTATCTTCCTCAAAATTATAACAATGTAAGTTGAAATGTTGAAAGATAAGAAAGGATTCATTAATCAGCTTCATGTTTTATATAATAAAAGAAAGTACAATTTCTATTTTTATCTTTACATAATTTATCCTAATATTGCACAATGAGTTGGTGAAAGAAGATAGGTGAACATCTTACACATACAAACAAGAAAGGATTTATGAACCAAATCCATGTCCTTTTTTATCAAAACAAAGCACAATTTCTATTTTTATCTTGACAAGATTTCCCCTAACAATGAGGTTGGTGAAAAAAGATAGGTGAACATCTTATAGGTATAAATAGTATGTGAAAATAAATAAATATGATCCTTTTAATTATTTCCATCTACATCATACTAACAAACTTGTTTGTACCATGCTTTGTCTAATGATTATTCAAGTCAAAATGATAATAAAAATTTTGGCCTTCATATTTAAGCCTTTCTAATAATTTCTTGAAGGAATCACAACTCATTTATCTTCCAGCAACACTTGCACCAAGTGCCACTTGGGATTATTTTCGAGAGGATAGAGTGATATATTTGGAGTATAGGAGGATGACTGCCAACCACCATTGCCACACCTACAACTCTACGAAGGCACACTAGTGTAGGAAAAAACAAGAATATGCATTGTAGAAATATCATAAAAAATCCATTAATAAAAAAATCTAAATTCTTATGCTCATTCTTACTTGTAACCTTCACATTTAAACCTTCCTAATATTGAGTCAAGGACCCTTTTTTCTCTACCTTTTGGACTTTTGAGTTTTAGTTTTACAAATGTCATATTTTCTCTTGGAAGAGCTCTCTTTCTCACCCTCCCTTGCTATAAACAATCATTCTCAAGGATAATTGTACCACACTCTTCATCATCCATGTGTGCAAGGATATTGTGTCCCTATAGTCACCCTGTAGGCCTAAGTTTTCCACTTTAACATGAATATTTCATAATCTCCACCTCTTTATTAGTAAGAGTTTGTTTTAATTATTCTAACTTTCCTCTGGCCCTACTATTCCTTAGGTAGTTGAGGAAGTTTTGTGTCACATTTTAAGGCTTTTTGTAATCATTTTCTATAAGATTTGATTCTAAGAGTATTGGACTACTTATATTTTTAGAGTGTATTTGGTCTAAAATTTATGGTTAAAGTGACTCATAAATGATAGATATTAATTTTTTAAAAATACAAAATAAAAAATAAATATTCATGTAGCTATTGTCAAAAGTGTAAGGGATGAGTATGTTTTATCATAGTATGTTATAAGGTGCATCCAATGACCTTCAGATTATATATGTGCAAATGCTAATAATGCATGAGAGTGGTTGACTGTAATTTCAAATAAGTCAACAAAGAAAGTCAATGCATAAAGTGTTTGAATTTTTTTAGAAAGTTCATCTTAATTTATAATAATACAAGTTTTAACAATACACTTTAATCTTTGTCTTTCTTAGGTGTTTCATACAAAATTAATCAATATATTTCTTGTATCAAGTTTGTGAAGTTCATTCATGAAATGATTGGGAGCTATAAGACACCCTTAATAATGAGTATAGAAAGGTATGCCTTTGAAGAGAATTCTGATTTTTCCATTGACATTAATATAAGTTGAATAGAACTGCACGACTTCATATTTTATGAAGATGATTGGAAGAAATAATTGATGTAACAAGAAAAATTTAGTGCAATTCCTAACTGAGTTGGATAGCTCAAAAAGTTAATTGAAGGATTAATGCCAAATTAAAGAGAGAAAGATTGAGCAATTAGACAGAGTAAATGTTTCTAGGAGTAACCAACTTATTACGACTACAAATTTGCAAACTATTAAGAATACAATGGAAAATATAAAATCAAAATATTTTCATATGCTTAAAGACAAGGTGTGGCCACTAAATTTATAGATGGGGAATTAGCTATTTCTAAGGAAATGTAAGTAAAGGTTGAGTTGTTTACTTTTGAAATCAAAAGTAAGGGAGTCATAAGAAAGTGTCCCAATGGGACTAATAGAGGTAGAAATAAACTTGTACATATAAATAGTTATACAGAGAAAGGAAACAAAATAATAGAAAATGAAACTAGGTAGGCAATTGATGATCTTGATAGTCCTAAATTGACTTTCAATTTGAAAGCATTTTTTGGATCTAAAACCAAAAATTAAATGTGTAGGTTTGGGTCAGCAAGAAAATTGGTTTGAGAATGAGGACAGGAGGATGCTGAGTCAATTTTGTAAGGACTACCATGACACATAGGATTTAAATTTAGAAAAATATACAAGCCACATAGCTATTTGAAAGTTGTTAATAAATATATAACTAAATCATATTAATAATAAACATTTTCCTCCAATAAGGGATATTACATCATAATCATAAATTAATTTTGGTCAAATTCTCAAAAACAATAGCCAACATCTAGAAAGAGACTTTGACCAAGTCATAGAATACATTACTAGCCCCCACAGAGGTGACCCCCACCCCCATTCCAGCCCCCAGCATACTCAGAATCTCCCCATCAACCCCACCCCCCCTTCGAGCCCCACCTAGGAACCACACAATTGTGAGGATGATCCCAATATTGACAGAGCCCCCTCTGAGGTGATTAATTTCAAAGGCATTCTCAAGAAATTTTTTTTGGAGATGGATAGTGATATCGATGACCTCAGGAGGAAGATCCAGAGGTTTGAAGACCACTGCAAGCTGACCAACAAATTTTCCCTCAAAATCATGAGGAACTCGGCCACTACTTTGTGTCTTGTGTAGGAGAAGCTTGCTGGAGGAGCGTTGTCGGAGGACGAAGACAACAAGGATCTCTTCCAATTTTTGCTGGAAGAGTGGTCAAATACGCTACTGTCTAAGTAGCTGGGGGGCAAAAGTAGTTAATTATGGGGGTGTTTATTTTGCTCAATTACTGGTCAGTTTCCCCCGATGTTGTTTTTGGGGGTTTTGTCAATTGCTACTATTTTAAGACTAGCCCTATGTGGCTCTAGTTTGCTTATAATCTGAACACTATGAGCTATAGGTCTGTTTTTGTTTTTTGGCTTGCTAGCATCGTGATTTTTGTGTTTGATAAGGGAAAGTATGTTTAGAGTCTTGGCTTCATTGTGGAACTTTCTTTCAGCTAGTGCCATTAACATGCTGTTAATGTGCCTCTAATCTCTGTTATGGGCCAACACCCTCTTGCTGCTTTTATCTATCAAAAACAAATAGATTGAAAATTCTAGAAGGAATGATAATTGGGTGGATCTTACCCAGATATCCCAGGACCTAGCTCCTTTGATGACGACCCTTAATACGATCTCCCCTTCTCCCAAGCAGGACAAGATCATCTAGGAGGACTCCTCAGATGGGGATTATATAGTGGCCTCCGCCTATTCCTCAGTGACTACTCAAGTCAATGACTTTAACCCGCTATGGGACAAAGCTTGGATCCCTGGTCTTACACCTAAAATCAATGTCTTCTTTTGGCTCCTGCTACAGAACTACATCCTCACTATGGACAACCTCATCAACCATGGATTCTAGTTCACCAATAGATGCATTCTTTGTAAATGTAAAGAGGAAACTATGGATCACCTCTTCATCCGTTGATCTTTTGCCAGTCATAGCTGGCATCTCCTCTTTTCAGCCTTGAATCTTTCATGGTGGTTCCCCAGGTCTTTCAGCGATCTCTTCTCCTAATGGGCCTTCAACAGGATTGATCAAGAGTTTAGGCTTCTCTGTACTTGGCTTCTCCCTCATTTTTGCTGGGGGATCTAGAAGGAGCATAACAATCACATCTTTCGTGACTACTCTACTGCTTGTAAAATTATCTTTGAAAAAATCACTCATGCTATTAAAGAAAATTTCTTCTACTGTGGTAAACCTAATCCTTTTGCATGAATTACCTATGCTTCTTCACAGGATAAGAGAAGGAACTTAGTGTGGACTTGTCCTTTGACTGGCTGGACCAAAGCCAACTTTGATGGCTTGGTGAAAGGGAACCTTGGTCAAACTGGCAGTACAGGTATTATCAGGAACAACTTTGGAATTGGTACAGTGGCTGTTAGCTTCCCCTTGGGAGCCCAGATGAATCACTATGCTGAAGCCAATGTAGCCCGTCAAATCACCAAACTTGTGAAAGATCAAGGTGTCAAGTGGCTCTGGCTGGAAGGTGATTTAATGAACATTATCAACTGCCTCAACCTCACCCACCCTCCCTCTTGGTCGATAACCAACATTATAGGGGAAACTAGAGCCATTCTCAACATCTTTGACAAGGTGTTCATTTCCCATGCGTACAGGGAAGCCAATTGTGTAGTTGACTGGTTTTCCAACTTAGCAGTCAAAAAGGATGCTAAGCAGATTTGGAATAAAGGGGATGACCTTCCCATAGATGTGTAGAGTATACTAGATAAGGATAGAATCTAGTGCATTGAAGGAGCAATCTTACAACCTTAGTCCTTGGTTTGGTGGCCAAGGGTGGCTGATCTTCTTCTGCCACTCTTTGTTTAGTCTTTCCTTTCGTCTAATTTTTTGGATGGTGTTTTGGCTCTCTCTAGCCTTTCCTACCCTGTTCTGTGGAGGTCTTCTATCCCTGGCCTCTCTATGGCCTACCTTTTTCTTGTTGTGTCTGGCTTTCTTTCTTTTGTTCGAAACTTGTGGGTTTCAGGCACCCTGTAAAACCTGTTTTACTTAATAAAAAACAAATAGATTGAAAATGGCTTTTAATCACATTTGATGAAGAATAGTACATGATTCATTGACTAGATAAATACAAGTAGTAAATATCATTATAATAGACCATTGGGTTGGTTACAATGAAACAAAATATACCAATTGAGAAGGCCCTCCTTAGAAGAACTCTAGACACTTGTTTCCCACAAACACATTGAGGAAAAGCATATTGTCAGAGTGTGTTTCCACCATACCACCATAAAGAGATTATGATTTCCAAAAGTCTTTCATGACATGAAACATTATGTAGCCCAATTCAAGGAAGACTAGCCAGGGTAAATCTAGCAAAAGTAATGGGATTATGTAAAATAACATACATACTTCAAATGCTAACTAAAGATATCTTGATGTTCAAGAAAATGTATGCAATAGGAAACAACCTTTTCTCATTCATCTAAAAACATCTCAAAATTCTCTATTCCAACTCATATAGTACAATTAGAGATAACTCAAAAAATATGACTATTTATTTAGTTTTAGGATAGAGAATTATCAAAACTTAGAAAGTGTCAAGAATGTCTATGTCATTTGAATACATATACAAGAATTCATGAGGTGGGAGGTAATCTCTTTTTGCCAAGGCAAAGAGCTCAGGGTAGATATTGGTGCTTCCACAAGAAAGAAATACTGGACATTTGTGAAGGCACGCCACCGGGATCTCCTGTAGCCATATGATATAATCAGGGGCCCGCTAAAAAATAGGTAGATTTGAGGGCTACAAAGCAGTTATCTAATCAACATACTGGGCAATCTCATCAGGTCACAAAAAATAGAGCCCCTTTCAATCCTAAGCAACCTATTCAAGTTTGGCAGATGAAGTAGAGCACTCTTCAGAAGGCAACTCATCAGGAGTCTGAGACTCGTGGACATACATCAATATCCTTTCCAGATCATCTGATTCAAGATCAAATTCATCATCTCCGAAATATAACATTAATAGGTACATTTTCAAGAACAGGCTTATGTATTGATGATATTAAAATTTGGGCATTTGACAATTGGCCAGGGTTAATTGATGTTTTTTGGTTAAATATTGAGTTGGGTTATTTTCTTGCTAAATTTGAAAACTCTGATATGAGGGATGGGATACACAAGATCAAAAGCTAGTTCTGCAAAGGAGTTGGACTCTTTACTGCAGTATGGACCCCTAATCTAAAACTGCAAGATAGAGCTCCACTTTTCTTCCCCATTTGGATTGCCTTGCCAAACTTGCCTTTAGAATTTAGAGATTTGGACATAGTAGAAATCATTGCTAATTAGCTTGGTATCTTTGCTAAGCATGACCTAATACCATTTGAGGTGCCACACTAAGAAGTTAGAGTGTGTATCCTTCATGATGGGACTTCTGAATTGCCAAAATGTATTTCCCTAAAATCCAAATGGGGGAAGTGGGATCAGAAAATTCATCTTCAAAATGAGGAGACTATCATGTTATATTAGCATCAATTAGGGTAGTTCACAACTCATTGCCAATCCCAGCCATTAACCCAATTGAGGGTATGTGATAACTTCTATACAAATCCTTTCCAGTGCTCCATATCACATATCCCTCAGCAAGTGGAATTGAAATCTTCTTCTCCATGCTCTGTTGAAGTGCTGCCTAGCAAGTTTTACCCATATGAAGCTTCTATCTACTTTTATTGGGCTATAAGTATCTTTATGGTGTTCTTGAGTGCCTCCAAGCAGCCTACCTTATTAGATTGGAGTAAATCAGAAGAATCAAGTTTCAGTTAGGATGGCATAGTACAACACTTAATGTTTTCAGATTCTCCTACTACAAATCCATTTACAAATGATGTGTTTGATAAAGAGGTGTTGGTAAATCTGTGAGCTAGGAAAATTTCAGAAGAGTTATTGACAGACCTAGCTACCAAAATAATATTTGAAATAGTAGAAGAAGAGGGGATCCTTCAGTATGAAGGTGTGTACAACAAACAAGATCAACATAAATGCTTGAGTGATGGGTTCACCAATACTCCAGTAGAAGAGAATATGCAACCACTTGAAGAGCATCAGATTCTAAACATGCACTAGTAAAGTGACAATAATAAGGCTTGATTGGTAAATGAGCTTAGTATGGATTCTATAGGCTCTTCATCTCCAGATTCTACTAGTCAATCTAAGGGGAGAGTTACTGGGCAGAAAGAAGCTATATTCATCGACCTTAGTAAAGACTATAACAATGCTGCTAGTATGTTGGTGCCTCCATTTGAATTAGAGGAGACTGTTCACTCCCACATTATAGAATGGATACAAAATAACACATTTCCTACATCAGCAGAAAACCTAGCAGGATTTGACTAGGAATTGCATGATGACCCAGATTTGGCTATTGATCGGACTAATCAGGAAATATGTGATGGCCCAAACAATACCACTTGTGTTGTAAGAGTAGGTCCTATGGCTTTTGACCCTAATATATTGCTATCAATTGAACTATCACCATTACATCAAGCACAAGCCAAGGCTTCACCAAAAAAAAGAGGTAGAAAGCCCAAAAGCACTATAGTCAAAGAAGAAATTGAAGCTGGAATTCAATCAGCACTGGATGGGAAGTTCACACCTTCCAAAAGATTGATGAGGAGAACAAAAGGTTCTCCTTGTCAGCAATGAAGATAGCATCTTGGAATGTCAGAGGTCTCAATGCCTCTGACAAAAGAAATAGAATCAAGCTAGAAATTGATTCTATAAAAGTGGATATTATACTACTTCAAGAAACAAAGATGTCAGATTAGGTTTTTAACAAAACTATTGGGAAATGGACAAAATGGAATGTTGTTCATAGTCCAGTGATAGGTGCATCAGGTGGGCTGGCTATCCTTTGGGATACTAATCTTTTTCAAGTCCAAATTATTGAGAAGAAAGATAATTGGCAAGCCATCAGATTGGAATGTTTTGATACTAAAATATTATTGTTTAATGTTTACGGGCCCACAGCAACCCAAGACAAATTAAGATTGTGGTCAGAGATTACTCAATTTTTACAACTTCAATCAGACACACATATCATATTGGGGGGGATTTTAATGCCATTTTAAAATTGTCAGAAATAATGGGTGGAATTTGTCCACCAATGAGGACAATTCAGGACTTTGCAAATTTTGTTGAAGATAATGGCCTAATGGATGTTGTGCCATCAAATGGGTCATTTACATGGACCAACAAAAGGGCAGATTTCTCTCAAATAGCAATCAAATTAGATAGATTTCTCCTCTCCCAATGCTGGAAATTAGTCAATGTTACATTTCACTCACAAATTCTACCACAACCAGGTTCAGATCATTTCCCAATTTGTCTGCATTTGTACACGGCAGTAAAACAACAAGATTTCCAACATAGACCATCATTCAAGTTTGAAAGAATGTGGTTATGCCACCCAAGTTTTTTGAATTCACTTAAGCATTGTTGGAATTCAATGCCCGCGATAGATGGAACTAAAATGTTCCAGTTTGCACACAAGATGAAGCTCACCAAATAGTGGATCAAGAAATGGAATGAGACAATATTTAAGAATATTTTTAAAGAGAAAGAAACAATCAACACTAAATTAGAGGACATATATAACACTATTATAAAGAAAGGGATGAATAATGACTCCTTCGCTACTCAGAAAAGTCTAGTTCAGGAGTGGGAGGAAATATGCAGCAAAGAAGAGGAATACTGGAGGCAGAAGTCAAGAGAACTTTGGCTAAAAGAGGGGGATAGAAATACAAAATACTTTCATGTGTCAGCTAAACTAAAAACAACGAGCAATCATATTCTCTCTATAACCAAAGCTGACAATGGCATCTTATTATCAGAACCTCAAAGCATACAAGATGAAGGGGTCAGATTTTTTCAAAATTTGTTAGCCCCTCCTGCCATTGCTTGTCCACTGCCACCTCCAATGGAGGAATTGCTAGAGGCAATCCCCAACATGATCTCAATAGTGGATAATTTAAAACTTATGGCTCCATTTACCATTCAGGAATTAAAAAAAGTGGTCTTTTCCTTGCCTCCCGACAAAGCCCTAGGCCCAGATGGCTTTACTGCTCTATTCTTTCAAGTATGCTGGGAATGGATTGGATGGGAATTATTGGATGTTATAGAAGAATCAGGGACCAACAAGACCATGTTGAAAAACTTCAACACTACTAATATAGCCATTATTCCAAAAGTGCAAAATCCAAAGACATTTGCAAACTTTTGACTGATATCCTTATGCAATACTATCTATAAAATCATCACAAAGGCTATTTACTTAAGGATGCAGTACCTTATCCCTAAGATTGTCTCGCATCCACAAGGGGGCTTCGTTCTAGGTAGAGAGACAATGGAAGGAGCTCTAGTGGCTCATGAAGTTCTTCATTCTATCCACAATAGTAAATCAGCACATTTCGTTATTAAATTGGACATGATGAAAGCATATGACAGAGTTATTTGGGATTTCCTCATTAATGTCCTACAAAAATTTGAATTTTCAAGATGCTGGTGTAAATGGGTAAAAGCTTGTGTTTCGGGTGCATCTTTTTTCGTTTTGATAAATGGTGTTCCGGCAGGTTATTTTTCATCTACACAAGGAGTTAGGCAGGGGGATCCTTTATCACCAGTCTTATTCATTTTAATGGCAGAGACATTTAGTAGGTTCATACTTCGAAAGAAAGTGGTAGGCAAGTGGTTGGGTGTGTAAATTGGTCAAATAAATATCTCAGTGACTCACTCACTCTTCGCTGATGATACATTATTATTTGGTACATCAAACATCAGGGAGGCTAGGCAAATCAAAGAAACCTTGGACCTGTATACTATAGCATCAAATCAGAGAGTTAATCCTCTCAAATCCAAGATATATCTGTTTAATAAAAATCAAATTGTATCTAATAAAATAGTTAACCTCCTTGGATTTTCAGTGGATTCCCTTCCATCAGTCTACCTTGGTATCCCATTTTTCACAGGGGCAAATAAAATCAGTTATTGGACACCAATCATCGAAAGGATTAAAGCCAGGGTGGTTGCATGGAAAGCAAGGTGGCTATCTCTCTCAGGTAGAATACTTTTAGTCAAAACATTTCTCTCAGCAATCCCCAATTATTACTTATCAGTCCTCAAGGCTCCTATGTCGGTCATTCAAAAAATTTAGAAACTTATTAGAGATTTTCTATGGACTGGGAACATGAACGAAGAAAAGAAAATCCCTTTAGTCTCGATACAGAAATTGACACAAGTTAAGCAGCTGGGTGGGGTAGGGATTCATGATCTACAAAAGTGGAACATAGCATTTGGGGGAAAATTAGTATGGAAAATGTATTCTAAGCCACATAATATTTGGTGCCAAATTATGCAAGCCAAGTACTTAGATGATTCTAACCTGGCTAGAATTATATCGGTATCTGACCCCCCTAAAGGGTCATCCATTTGGGACTTCATGATCTCATCCAGAGATTTAAGATGCAAGTATATTACATGGGAAGTCAATAATGGTCAATCAGTCAAGTTTTGGCATGATTCATGGAGTGGGGTACCACCTTTGATGAGTAAAAATGACATTAGAATGGAGGATATTATCTCTGTAGCAGAAAATGTTTGGGGTATTCACTTAATTGGATATGTATCTACTTTATGCTTGCACTCAAGGAAAGTAATTTGGAAAGACCCCCAAGAACTACCTCTCTCACCACAATAGATTCAACTATTTTAGAAAATCTTGTCTCAAAGACTGATCTACTTATCAAACTTGGAGGATAATTTGATTTGGGCACTGGAGGCAGATGAGAATTTTAATATTAAGGATGGATATAAACTTATTCAGCAGAGAGACGCAACCAAGCAACCATCCTGTGCTTATTCCTTCTGCTGGAATAATCTAACATTGCCAAAAGCAGGTTTCTTTTCTTGGCTCGCTTTGAATAATAGGGCATTAACAAGCGAGCGGCTTCAAAGACTTAATATAGCATAGCCTTTTAATTGTCTGCATTGTGATAATCATCAAGAAGATATAGACCACCTATTCTTAAAATGTGAATTTTCTCAAGAATACTGGCATTTTGTCCTTAGAAAGTTACAATATCCAACTCCTCTTCCATGCAAGCTAAGGGACCTGTTTGACTCATGGCCACAACTATATTCATCCTCCCTTTTTTTAGCAATTTGGAAGTGCACTCCAGCAATAGTGATCTGGGCAATTTGGTGGGAGAGAAATAAAAGAATCTTTCGTAGACAATTTTTGACAATCCAAGTGGTCACAGCTCAAATAGAAAGATTGATATCAGAACTAGTTAATGCCAGCCATAATAAGCTTAAACATAATCTAATTATAACATCATGGGACTCATCTATATTGCGAGAGTGGAAACAAATACATGCTCCCTTTGGTTGGTGTTACCAACCAAAACCAAACAAAATGCTGGACAGAGAAGGGATTAAGTGGATGCCGCCATCCAAAGGGTTTAGCAAGATTAACTTTGATGGCTCTTCAAGAGGGAACCTAGGTAAATTAGGGGTGGGAATTTATATCCGAAATTTTCAAGGAATATTACTAGCAGTAAAATGTTTCCCACTTCCTGATGGCACAAACAATATGGTTGAGGCCAAGGCATTACTAGAAGGCCTAATACTAGCAAAAAATGGAGGCTTCCGTCAGATTCAAATAAAGGGAGATTCAATAGTGATTATATCTGCATGTATAAGCATAATATCCCACAACTAGAAACTATCATACATCCTTCAGCAGATTTGGCTGTTACTGGATTCATTTCAAGAAGTTCAGATCTCTCACACGCTTAGAGAGGGTAATAGACTAGTAGACCATCTGGCAAACAAAGGTTGTGATGGGTATGAACTGGTGGCTATTAATGATGATTCATTTATTAATCATGATGCCAAGTGGAAGGAAATCTATAGTCAAGAAATAGTGTCATGTGTAGTTGATGCCTCAAATGTTCAGATGTGAAGTTTGTTCTCTAACAGATGCATATATATTTCCCCATCTGTAAGCTCATCGGCACACATGTGTTTGTGGCTGTGAAGTCACAAGCAATAAGGGATGCAATTCAACTGGTTGTTGGGGAAGAGAGCAATTTGTTGGAGGAAGATACACACTTTATAATGCTGGATAACAGATCAGAGTAAACAGAGCATATATTAATGCCAAATTTTTTGATTTACAGACTGTGCCTAGAGATTCCTATACCCAGAATATCATCTATATTTCTGTATATGACTGTACTTCAAAACATTCCTTTTGTTTACAATATATACTTCCTGTAGAATGATCTCAAAATGCTCTGGATTACATCCGAATGAGAGAAACGTCAGAGAAAGCGGAATATAAAATGTATTGCATTTATTACAGCAGTTTGTGAATGAAAATGGGCTGGTCACATGATCGCATGAAGAAAATAATGCTCATGCGATCATGTGACAAGAGCAATAGAAGGGACCCACGCACTTTGGAACATTTTCTTAGTTATCGCAAAAGGAAAAAGAGCCTGGCCAAAAACTTTAGGCAGCGCATAATATTTGAGGTTGTCGCATGATTGCATAAACCAAACATGGGTTATGCGATCATGTGAAAAGGTGAAAGGAGAGGGCCCCACACAATACTATCATAGGTTCGCATATAGAAAAGCAGTCGCACTTAATTTGGTGGTTGCGGCTCACAAAAACTTGGGCAAGTAAAAAGGTCGAAATGCTCTGGATCACATCTGAATGAGAGAAACATCAGAGAAAAGGGAATATAAAATGTACTGCATTTATTACAGTAGTTGGTGGATGAAAACAGGCTGGTTGCATGATCGCATGATGAAAATAATGCTCATGTGATCATGCGACAAGAGCAATAGAGGGGACCCACGCACTTTGAAACATTTGCATAGTTATCGCATAAGGAAAAGAGCCTAGCCAAAAAATTTAGGCAACGCATAATATTTGAGATTGTCGCATGATCGCATAAACCAAACAAGGGTTATGCGATCATGCGAAAAGGTGAAAGGAGAGGGCCCCACACAATACTATCATAGGCTTGCATATAGAAAAGTAGTCACATTTAATTCAGTGGTTGTGGCTCACAAAAAGTTGGGCAAGTAAAGAGGTCACATGATTGCATGGGTGGGAATGATGCCATGTGATCATGTGACAAGGCACGTGGCATAGCTAATGGTAGGTGTGGAAAATGGATGGTAGCTAGGGCAGTTAATGCAGAGTGGCGGAAAGGAGTGTGGTCTCATGATCGCAAGCGAGGAGAGAGATGCCTTGCAATCATGCGACAAGGCATTGAGAAAGTCTGTGATAGAAAGAAGTACGGTGGACAAGGAAGATTAATAACTGCCCTGCTAGCATCCACGTCCTTCAACATACTAGACTCTCATTCATGGAGCATTTGTAACGTGATGAACTTATTCCAATCAATGTCTCTGGTGTCTTTGCTATTTTGCTCAAAATTTGTAATACTTATGTATTTATGGGTATGTGCAAGATCATGAGGGGCCAAACTATGCCCTTAAGTGGCAATGAAAAATCAACAAATCAGGGTTAGTCAAGTTGACGTGAAAATTTCAACTAGCTATGAACCTAATATCAAAAAGTTGTAAGAATAGAATCTATAGAAAATTGAATGTAGTTTCTAAACTACTAGGCCTTTTTTGATAAAAAGTTAGTATGATTGGTGAAAAGTATGATGGAATATGGATGAAGTGACTGAGAGGGGGGGGTGAATCAGTCAACCATAAAACACTTAACAATTATTTCTTTCCGGATCCCTTAGGATATCTTAATGAATATTATCTATTTAACACTCGGTAAATAGATTGTAGTAACTTTGAAGATGCAGAAAGTATTAGCAAAATTATCTTTAGATATTCATCAGCACTTGTATATGATTAAGATAGCAATTAAGAACACAAGAGACACAAGATTTAACGTGGAAACCCAATATGGGAAAAACCACCAATGTATCTAGATACTGATTTTCACTTTTCTGAAGTGATGCCCGGTTAGAAGCCAACTCGGTAAAAGGTTACAAAACACACTGTTAGGTGTGACCTTGTTAGAGGATTTAAACACCCTGCTAGGAGTGGCCTGGTAAGAGGTCTTGAAAACAATTCAATGGAATTGTCACCTTGTTAGAGGATTTACAATATGGCTGTTAAACCAACTCGGTTAAGAAATTTAGAATTCATTGTTACAATGATAAGAAGGTAACAATGAGAATGACCTGTATAATAATGCAACTGCCTTGCTGATTACAGATCTCTATTATGCATAAGTGTGATCCTTCCTGATCGAATATATCTCTGCTGCTCATCAAGGATATCTGATCTTGCTTCACAAATTCGCACACACCTTTCCTGTCTCTCTTCTATATATCTTCTGCTTTGTATTCATTCTTCATCTTTCGCATTTGACCTTTTATTTATATGATTTTAGATTTGTCAAATCGATAATACTTAGTATAATAGTCGGCTGAATTAAGAAAACTTTATTTGCAAAAATCCTTCAAGGGCCGACAGTGCTCGGTGACCATAACTTTTTACAATCTTTCGGAGACCGAGGGAACTCGGTAAACATTGATAATCCTTTTTCTTCGAAAATTGACTGAACTTGGTAGATGCTATCTTTTCTTCGACAACCGACTGAACTCGATAAACACTGAATTTTTCTCTGACGATCGACTGAACTCGGTAAACACTGAATTTTCTTTGATAACCGAGTGAACTCAGTAAGCACTAATATTACTACCTGGCAGACCGACTGAGCTCGGTAGGTACTGAATGTTACAGATTATGACATAGTGTGACATCAAAGACAATACATAATTTGAGTAGCAATTTCCTTCAAACAAATGTTTCCAACAATCTCCCTCTTTGGCATTGATGGCAACACAATATGTCATAGCATAAGAAATTTGAAAGAATTAGCTTGGTTCAGATTCAAATCTCCCTCTGTCAGCAAACTTCCTGTTTCTTGAAAACTCTTCCTCTGACTATTGAAAATTTCTTGAAGTAATAGCAAAGACATAGCAAACACTCCCTCTTTGACAACACATGCCAAAGATAATTCACATAATACCGGTGTAAACTAATGTACCTCAAGTACTGATTCATATGCAATGATTCCTTGAATATGCTGCATCAACTGGTTGATTTTCAATCATGTTCTAGTTGATGCATCACTAAAACTATATTTAGTGAGCCTCGGATAGGGAAATGACCCCTAACTTACCTCTTAGATACACAAATGCATCCTTGGGTAATGGTTTGGTGAAAATGTCTGCAATCTGCTCTTTTGTATGAATATATTCTAATCTGATTTCCTTGTCCTACACCAATTCTCTGACAAAGTGATATTTAATAGCAATGTGCTTGGTTTTGGAATGCATCATTGGATTCTTTGAAATGTTTATTGCACTGGTATTGTCACAAAATATAACAACTGGTTCTTTGATTTCAACCTTCATACCTTGTAATAACTGTTTAAACCAAATAATATTTGAACAATTTACTGCAGCAGCAACATATTCTGCTTCAGCTGTGGATTGAGATGTGCAATTTTGCTTTTTACTGGTCCAAGATACCAATCTTTTTCCAAGAAAAAATGCTCCACCACTTGTACTTTTTCTGTCATCAATGTTCCCTGCCCAATCAGCATCAGTAAATACTTTTAAGTCTAGATTGCCTCCAAATTTATACCACAAACCATATTCTTCAGTTCCTCTTAAGTATCTTAAGATTCTTTTGATTGCCATCATGTGATTTTCCTTAGGTTTAGCTGAGAATCTAGCTACTATACCGACTGCTAAGGCAATATCAGGTCTTGTGTGTACTACATACTACAATTTTCCAATCATAGATCGGTATAAGGTTTGATCAACATCTTTTGAATCATCATTTTTGGTAAGTTTCAGTCCAGTACACATGGGTGTACCAACTGGTTTTGAATCTTCCATACCAAACTTCTTAAGTATTTCCTTAATGTATTTAGATTGAGTAATGTATATACCATTCTTGCTTTGCTGAATTTGAAGACCAACAAAGAATTTTATTAAACCAAACATAGACATTTCAAATTCTTTGTTCATTTTCTCTAAAAATTCTTTGCACTGATCCTCATTCCCTGTAAATATAGTATCATGTACAAATATTTCTGCCAATACAATTTTGTCATCCGGTCCTTCTTTAATATATAGATTGCTGTTATCATTGGCTCTTTTGAAATTAATCTGAATCAGGTAGTTAGGGAGTCTTTCATACCATGCTCTAAGAGCTTGTTTCAATCCATACAATGCTTTGTGTAACCTGCAGACCATGTCCTTTTTATCTGGATCAACAAAACCTTCAGGTTGTTCAATGTAGACTTCTTCATCAAAAATTCCATTGAGAAATATAGATTTTATATCCATCTGATATACCTTAAATCCTTTATGTGCTGCATAAGCAAGTAGAGTTCTTACACCTTCTAATCTTGCAACAGGAGCAAAAGTTTCTCCATAATCAATACCTTCTTCTTGAGAATAACCTTTACATACCAATCTAGCTTTGTTTCTAGATACTTGTTTATCTTCATTCAGCTTATTCCTAAATACCCATTTTGTTCCAATTACATTCTTATCTTTAGGTCTAGGTACAAGAGTCCATGTTTTGTTCTTTTGTATTTGTTCTAATTCTTCATTCATTGCTTCAATCCAACTTTCATTTTTCAATGCATCTTTGATATTTCTAGGTTCAAAATCAGTAAGCAAACATGTACCTTTTAGCTTGCTTCTTGTCATAGTACCATCTGATTTGTTTCCAATGATTTGATCTGGTGTATGATTCCTTCTGACATATTTGGCTAGTATAGGTTCCTTCCTTTTTGAATGATTCATGTTGTTGTCTTCTAGGATCTCTTCTTCAGGTTTCTCGGGCTCAGTAGATATTTGCTCGGTAGCTTCAGGCTGAGACTCAGTTTGAATTTCTTCCTGTGACTCGGTTTGAACTTCTTCCCGTGACTCAGTTTGAACTTCTTCCTGTGACTCGGTAACTATGCTTGGCTCGGTAGATATAGTTTCCTCATTGATAGTTGTGTCTGCCAATGTTTCAGGTTCAATGTAAATGAATCTCCTATAGTTTTCAGGTTCCCTTTTGCTTTCTTCTTCAGTCTTTTCTGCAAACTCATCAAATTTTACATGTATACTTTCTATGACTTTGTGAGTAGATAAGTTCAGACATTTGTATGCCTTGCTTTTGCTAGAATATCCTAAGAATATTCCTTCATCACTTTTCACATCAAATTTATTTCTTCTGGATTCTTTTAAGATATAACACTTGCTGCAAAATACTTTCATGTAACTTACATTGGGTTTATAGCCATACCATAATTCATAAAGAGTTTTGAATGTGTCTTTCTTCAATTGTACTCGGTTCAAGGTATGAACTGCAGTGTTGATAGCTTCCTTCCAGTACTTTATAGCGATGTTTTTTTCTATCATTAGAGTCCTTGCACAATCCATAATAGATCTATTTCTTCTTTCTGCTATTCCATTCTGCTCAGGAGTTCTAGGAGCTGATACCTGTCTTTTGATTCCTCTTTCAATGCAAAAGTTGTTAAAATCATGGGAGATGAATTCACCACCTCTGTCTGATCTTAAGCATTTCAATCTATTCCCTGTTTCCTTTTCCACTCTTGCCAAATACCATTCGAACTTTTCAAATGCTTCTGACTTTTCTCTTAAATACATAATAGTCATCATTCTAGAATAATCATCAACGAAAAGAATAAAGAATTTATCTCCAGTATAGCTTTGTATTCTAATAGGTCCACATAAATCAGTATGCACAATTTCCAAAAATTTTGTAGACTGATAGTTCTTACTCTTAAAACTAGTTTTACTCATTTTGCTAATCTGACAATTCTTACATAGACCAGTATCAGGTTTCTTCAAAGTTGGAATGCCTCTAACCTTCTTGAATTTGCTTATTTTTATCATGTTATCAAAATTCACATGACATAACCTTTTGTGCCATAGCCAACTTTCTTCAATTTGAGCAATAAAACATGAATATTCACTGAGATCAAGATAAAATAAGTTACCTTTTGTTTGTTTGCCTGATCCAATGAGTTTTCCTTTTTCATCCAGCAGTCTTGCTTGACCATTCATGAATTCAACCTTGAAACCAGTATTGATTAGCTGTGCTACACTTAGAAGATTATGTTTTAGTCCTTCAACCCAATAAGCATTATCACATATGATTTATTTGGTTAATGAGATTCTTCCTTTTCCTTTTATACAACAAGGTTCATTGTTTCCAAATCTTACATTGCCACTATCACAGTCTTCTAGGTATTCAAATTTTGTCTTGTCACCAGTCATATGGTGTGAACATCCATTGTCTATTATCCATATATCATCTTTTCTTATATGAGAAATAAGTGCCATCTTATCTTCATCATCATCAGATTCATCTTTTATAGCAATAAAGACAATTTCTTCTTCACTATCATCAGAATCTTTAGCTATAAAACATGTTTTCTTACCTTTATCCTTGAATGATTTGAAATTCTTTTTGCCATAGTACTTGTGACCTCTCTTCTCTTCCTTGACCTACTTGTTTGGGCACCTAGCTGCAATATGTCCAATTTATTCACATGAAAAATAGATTAAAGGAGTTTTACCTTTATATTTACCTTTCCCTTTAGAGTACTTCTTTGCAAGTAATGCTTCTACAATTTCAAGATCACTATCAGAACTTTCTTCTAATACTTCTTCACTTTCTGACTGAACTTCTTTAATTTTCTTGTTCTTCCTTAGTGAAACCTTGGCCTCAAATGCTGACTCAATATTTTTGGAACTTGGAACATAGTTGTCATAGTTGTCTAATTCAAAGGTTGTCAATCTTCCAACTAAAGCATCCAAAGTTATATTGTGGTTTGTTTCACATCTTCTTTTTGGAATGGCTGATACTCTTATTGCATAGATAGGGAGTAATGTTCTGAGTACCTTACTTATAACAGTTTCATCAGAGATTGTTCCTCCAGAAGCTCTAATTGCACTTACACTTGCTTTGATTCTTTCAACATATTTTGCAATGTTTTCATCTTCCTTCATATTCATCTTGTCAAACTGTCCTCTTAGGCTTTCTGCTTTGGCTCTTTTCACATTTGCATCACCACCATATATTTTCTTTAGATTGATCCACATTTCATATGCAGTAGTGCATTCTTTAATATCATCAAATTCTTCATAGCTGAGAGCAGATGCAATGTCTATCATCATGGTATTATGAGTCTTTTTCTCTGCAATGTCTTCAACAGTTAATGCGCCAGTAGGAACTGTGTATTCTTCATCAATGTATTTGCATCCTGAATCACCAATGGAAGCCAGATGAAGTCGCATGAGACCTTGCCATGCTGAAAAGTTATCTCTGTTGAGCTTTGGAATTTCCCTCTTGTAAGACATCCTGATCTTTAGCTTAGGTCCTTGAAACCCTTCTTGCAAGCACCACAAGCTCTAATACCAATTGATGGAATATGGATGAAGTGACTGAGAGGTGGGGGGTGAATCAATCAACCATAAAACACTTAACAATTATTTCTTTCCGGATCCCTTAGGATATCTTAATGAATATTATCTATTTAACACTCAGTAAATAGATTGTAGTAACTTTGAAGATGTAGAAAGTATTAGCAAAATTATCTTTAGATATTCATCAGCACTTGTATATGATTAAGATAGCAATTAAGAACACAAGAGACACAAGATTTAACGTGGAAACCCAATATGGGAAAAACCACCAATGTATCTAGATACTGATTTTCACTTTTCTGAAGTGATGCCCGGTTAGAAGCCAACCCGGTAAAAGGTTACAAAACACACTGTTAGGTGTGACCTTGTTAGAGGATTTAAACACCCTGCTAGGAGTGGCCTAGTAAGAGGTATTGAAAACAATTCAATGGAATTGTCACCTTGTTAGAGGATTTACAATATGGCTGTTAAACCAACTTGGTTAAGAGATTTAGAATTCACTGTTACAATGATAAGAAGGTAACAATGAAAATGACCTGTATAATAATGCAATTGCCTTGCTGATTATAGATCTCTATTCTGCATAAGTGTGATCCTTCCTGATCGAATATATCTCTGCTGCTCCTCAAGGATATCTGATCATCCTTCACAAATTCGCACACACCTTTCCTGTCTCTCTTCTATATATCTTCTGCTTTGTATTCATTCTTCATCTTTCGCATTTGACCTTTTATTTATATGATTTTAGATTTGTCAAATTGACAATACTTAGTATAACAGTCGGCTAAATTAAGCAAACTTTATTTGTAAAAATCCTTCAAGGGCCGACAGTGCTCGGTGACCATAACTTTTTACAATCTTTCGGAGACCGAGGGAACTCGGTAAACACTAATAATCCTTTTTCTTTGAAAACTGACTGAACTCGGTAGATGCTATCTTTTCTTCGACAACTGACTGAACTCGGTAAACACTAAATTTTTCTTTCACGACCGACTGAACTCGGTAAACACTGAATTTTCTTTGATAACCGAGTGAACTCGGTAAGCAGTAATATTACTGCCTGGCAGACCGACTGAGCTCGGTAGGTACTGAATGTTGTTGATTATGACATAGTGTGACATCAAAGACAATACATAATTTGAGTAGCAATTTCCTTCAGACAAATGTTTCCAATAAAGTATAGATTTCAATGCAATAGTACAAAAATTTCAGGAAAAAAATAAGTAGGCGTATGTTTGACCACCTTAATCATAATCAAATGATAATATTTTATTATAAGATTTTATTTATAAGTAGTAGACTCATGCCCAGATGTGACGCATATTTTTTTATAATTTTATTCCAAAAAAATAATTAATTATGAATTTTTTGCTACAACATTTTCAAAATAAAAAAACTCCCGTGTCTAACCACCTTAACTCATTCAAAACTTTACAAAATTCAATTTTATTTTTTTTTTCCTTATAGTAGGTGAAGCATAGAATGTGATGCATTTTTTGGATTTCAAAAATGTTATACCGTCTGAAAGTTATAGTCATTTTTCAATCAGTATATAAATCAGCACTTTAGAGGTAGCTCATTAGAAAATAACTAATAATTACTTACCAAATTCAAAATTTGACAGCAATTATATTGATAGAAAGCTGATAATCTCCTTAAGATACCCTTTTCATTTTATCAAATTTGGGTAAAAAAAAGTCGTCAGCTACATTGTCAAAGTTTTGAACTAACATCGCCACTTTTTGGCCCCTCATGATCTTGCACATACCCTTATATATCCTCGGATATATGCATGTATATAACTATGATCCCAAGGTTTCTTACTGGTTCTTCCACGGGGGAGTTATTGAATCAGATTAATAATAAAATATGGTGGTTATACCACTTTTGCTTAAAAAAAAAATTAAAAAAAATTAGAAAATTTCTATAATAGGCACAATCCTTACTTAACTAGGATAAATCAACTACTCATAGTTCATAGACGTGTTAACAAGTAAGGGTTGGTTCACGCAATTTATCAGGAGTAATCTAGACATAGTCTTTGCATAAAAATTTTGTAATATGCTTCAAATTAGGAATCCAATTCCATACCAATGAAAGAACTCACTAGCAATAGAAGAATTCAACTATGTATTAACTTCATTATAAGCTACCTTACAAATACTCTTTCATCCAAAATGTTTTTCAAAAAGAATATAATTGTAGTGTTACTCAACCCTACATGATATAAGCTTACCCTAGACATGGTTATTGTTAATATAATGGAGTAACTAGATCCATTAAAATATTTAAATGCTAATCCATCCTCAATATTAAAGGAAAGAATCATACATCATCAAACACTTCTCATCATGAGTAATGAATTTAAAAAATCTATTAAGAAATATTATTGAAGTTTCTTTTGATGCAACTAGGCATCTAGCTATATCTCACACTACTTTCAAGGTAAATTATTTTGAGATTAAGAATAATACACATACTAGTTCACAAATTCCAAAGTATCTAACTGTCTCCTAGGCTAGTCTTGGTACCATATTCATGATTTTTGAAAATTCTATAGGAGCCATGTCTAATTCTTATGAAATCAGAGCTATAATTTCTTTATAAATGTTTTATACCCGTAAGGGATAGGAAAAATAACACCTATACATTAGGGTTCCTAAATGAGAATCTATATGAGAGAACACATATCTATTACAATATTCATAGGTATTCAAAGGAATAAATTAATTTAGCTACATCTTCAACATTCATTCAATAACTAGTGATAATCACATATCAAATATATTGCAATCTTTTCTTAAAATTTATTATAGCAAGTGATGTCTTTCTCTTCTAAATATCCACTCAAAGAGTCATAATGGATTCAAGTTTTCTTTTTCTTTTGTTTATTCTGAGTTGTATAGGACTAGGGCTCAAACACACGCAACACGTGTATCATTTTTTTAGATTTAATGCCTAGCCACTAGACACACATGTTGATTTATTCTTTCATCACAATCCTTGATGTTCTCTAATAAGGAAAATAACGAGAAATATTCTAAACTTGAGACCGAAAAGCGGTTAGGAAATAGTATACTAGATGAGAATAATATGTCTAATGGGGTTAAAGGTCTTTACAAGGGTGGTAAGAGCTCCAAGAAGAAGGAAGATTTTTTTAGGGTAGATGAGATTAATTTAAAGAGTCTAGATGCCCAACAAGAGAAATACTTGAGTAGAGTATGGACTATGGAAACTTAATCTAAAAGATCAAAAGAGGTTTGGGAAATTGACCTTAAGAAATTAGTTTTGGAAGGATAGATAGACCAAGGAAATTTTACATCTCTATATAGAGGCATTGTTTATGGCTGGGATTTTGTAGGTATGGTGTCCTTACATTTTAGTTTTATTACATTTGATGCATTGGTCAATGTTTGTAGTTGAGGGTTGTGTCAGTGAGATTGGTTGGTGACATGAGGTGCAAAGGAGTTGGTATGGTGTCATATAAGCATTTTTTGGTTTCAATGTGGTAGTCACTTGTAATTTAAATGAAGATTTAAGTAGTGATTTGCAACTATTATTGAGTTATTTGTACTGTAACTATGGTTGTGTTTACAAGATTCAATGATTTTGTTGGTTGCTTGGATATTGGAGGAAATAAGATTTTGCAGATAGGCACTTGTACACTTTCATGCTACATAATATTTGAGGGTAATGTAAAAGATAAATTCATACAAGCATATTAGAAGTGCAAGCTCACATATTTTTAGATGAGTTGATAAAGTGGTTTTGGTATTTTTTGGTTGGGGGTTTATAATGGGAAATGTGGAACTCCCTAGGTTATAGCACCCGCTAGACATATCTTTTTAAGAATGTGTTAATGACAAAATTCGATGCAACTGTCTTGTTCATTGTATATGTGAGCAACACTTATCATTGTTAACAACTGGGAGATTATGACATGATGTGATGGTTTGTAGGATAGGACTTAGTTTTATAAATAAATTTTATATTGAAAAAAAATCCTTATTTAAACATCCTCCCAAGTGTTTAGTTAATGCTTCAACCCAACTTTAAAATGTTATTCATTTATTAATGTACTCTTTGGGTCAATAATTGGCACACTTCTTATTATAGTTTGTAAGATTTTAAAAGTTATTACATTTTGTAATGTACAAGTTTGAAATTTGATATATGCTAATTAATGAATGACAATCTTGGCTTTGGATTTCTATTGTTATTTACAAGCTTTGTAAATCATCACTTGAGATGTTATTATTTACTTCTCAATGTTTGTCTTTCATGTTACTGTATTAGTCACTTGATATCATTCATATGCTCAAAATCTCATCTAGTCTCTAATATACAACTTCCTACATCTATATGTTTAAAGTTTTCTTATTTTTTGGCTCAAAAAGATCCATAGGTTTGCCTCCACTTCACAAGATATTCACATACATCAAAATTGTATTGAGTGTGGATTTTATTAGATGTCTTAATTGCAAGTCCTTTGTTAAAACTATAAATTTCTAAGGATATTATTATTATTCATTCAATTGTATGTTTCAATTATTATGTTATCACCATCAAGCGCTAGTGATTGTTTTCCATAAGATGGAAGGAGTGTTCACTTCTACTCACAAACCCATGGCATACTCATAATGTACAGAGGAAACCCTGCCATTATATACATTCTACACAAAATAGCCCAAATCAAGTGATGCAAGTTTATACCTTACTCTAAAATCGAGTATTTAACTAGTTCATACTTCCTTTTATTTATTTATATTATGTAGGGACTCTAGTGCACACATCTCATATTGAGATATAAAAACTCTATATTCATAAAAAAAAAAATTGAAACATCATTCTAAATTAATGTCATACAAATATAAATCTTAAAACCTAATCAAACTTTCTTGTATAGCCCTGGCCTTATATAGACTCTAAAAATCACCCTGTTCAAAACCTGTTATCCTGTTTGCAACACATCCAATTCTACGTAATTTTCTCTATTGTTAACACTAGATGAACTTCGAACTGACTTTAATTACAAGTATAAGTCAATTTGTGGTAAATAAGATATCACTTTCCATTATTATCTCTTAGTTTTCTTTTTCATTGATGTTTGAAATGAAAAATGTGTGCATTGCCTAATACTATTAAAATCAGCAAAACCTTGGTGCATTTGTGGTTGTCTGGGCATGCAAGGAAAAATAATGGTAGGATGACGACAGGGATGATGATTGAGTGATTTTCAAAAGCTATTGATAAACACTAACCCCATGTCCCCATGCGGCTGTTAAAGTCTCTTTTGTGCTAAATAATAAGCATAAATGTGTCCCCATGTTAATTTTTTAATTAGCACAAAGGATAATTCAGAATCTTCTCCTATTTTCAGGGAGCTGCTGCTACTTAACAATTAGAATTAAGCTGTTAAAAAAAGGAGGGGCTGAAATTATGCAGTGACTGCATACTAAAAATAAGACCATCTGTCTTCACCATTTTTAACATTTTCCTTCCCTTCATTTTTACATTTTCATCTGTTCTTTCTCCCTCCAAATTTTTTAATATATTATTATAAATACAAATTGCCCTTTCATATTTCACCCGTGTTGCAGACGTGAGGAAGGCATACCCTTTCATATTTCACCCATGGGTGCTGTAGACTTCATTTTGACCAGTCAAGTAAATAAATTTTACTCAAATTTTATGTCTTGGTAATCATACAGGATTGGTAAATTGTGTTCTAATGACAAAAATTTCTAAAAAAGTTTTCTTTTTCAGCCAGGCATACCTTCACTTTTGGTCAACTGGTAATTTTATGCTTTCTTTTTTCTTAATGCATCTTGTGGATACACTATGAAACTCAAAAGTTTTTATCTCCAAATCATTAATAATTTAAAAATAAATTAATTGACTTTTTTAAAGCTGAATGCTAAAAAATAAGTAGAATTATTAATACTCATGGGGCCACCCACTCCACAAAAAGCTCCTAAAAATGTTGAGCAGTGGCTGCTAGTAAAAATTAGCCTAGCAGCTGCATGGGGACCTGCCCTAAGTCAAATTCTCTTTGGAGATGTCAAATAAAATGTAGATTCTTAAGGTGTTCAATGTCATGGCTTGCGAAAATAAGAGATATTGGCAGGCAAAAAAATAGCTTCTTGTCGGCATATTTGTGGCTCTTTCTTGAAAGATCGAAAAAAGGAAACACCATAATATTTGGGTATTTTTATTTAATGGATCTCGGTTCGTCTGTCAAATGTGTGCAAATTGACAATGCATGTTTTAATCAAAGATTTAACAACTTCTTGGATGTAGCAGCTAGCTTTCTTATCAAAGGAAATATATTGATATTTATTTATTCCTTAAATAAGGAGAATTCTTCAACTTAAAATACAATTATTTCATTGTAACCTTGGTTTTTTTGGATTAGATATTGTGGATCTCTTCATTTTAGTGTCTTCTCCTAGATTCTCAGCTGTATATACCATCCATAAAAGACTAAATCAATTAAGTATAATTATATATTAGGTAAAAGAAGTGGCATTATGACACGTAATTGTAAATATATGATTAAAAGGTATTTTATTATTGGTATTTTAAAGAACAACAAGTAATGTAGATTTATTAATGAAATCAAATCTAAAATTATTTTAGAAATGACTACCATAAATCAAATTATGATTTTATGGGGGTATTAGATAGATTTCTATTTATAAGTATGGTTGATTTATCTAATTTTGTCTTTTGTGCACATGAAATCTAATTTATTTTTTTAATATTTTAGAATTAGTTTTTTAATATTGGTTAAACAAATATAAATAAATTATTAAGATCAACAATATCAAATAAATATGAAACACATAAAAAATCATAAATAAATGTAATGTTATCATTTTGAAAAATCCCTCACCATCAATGATTGATGAACCAACAAAATAAATCAAAAGGAGAGAATAAGACTTGTAAGTGATATATATAACCAATCAAAAAAAATTCTTGAAAAGTTAATATATAGACTAAGAGGATCCAAATAATCATATATCAAGGAGTCCACTAATTTTCTAAACAAACAATAAAATAAATCATAAATGAGAATTTATATTAACACTGCCAATAATTAGATTGTGATCAAGACAATGATCTTGAAATAAACTCTCAAAAAATAAATGGTGTTGTAATACAATCTCCAATGAATAACAATATCCAATAATAAATATGATAATTAATAACTAGAAAAAATAAGATTCGACACTTAGCATCTATAAGAAATTCCATGTTATTTTTTTATGGTGTTTAATAAACTCAAAAACTCACATTAAATGGTAACTGTTCCTTCTCTCTCATGAAAGAAAATTGAATTCCTAGATGAAGATAATATATTGATGGGTGTTTTGCATTACTTGATACCCTTGGTGAAATACTAGGTGTGCAAACAGGGTCTTCACTGAAGAGGCAATGCAATACCACATGCATTCATATTGAGGGGTTTAAAATGGGCAAAAAATAGAAGCAATATATTTCTTAAATAGGGGGGAGGGTGGTTTTTTTTTTTCTGTGGGGGTTGTCTTTTATACAAGAAAATAGGTATGGGTCATACTGAGTGGGTATTGGAGGGGGCTAACAAAAAAGGAGTTTGGGGAGATACTTTTAAAAAATAAGAGGATTCTTTAGTATGCTACAAACACACATGCCATGATATAGGTTCACTAAGTGAAGTCCTCGTGGGTGTGCTTTAGTTCTCCTTAGAAGAAATCAACTTCCTTGATGAAGATCAACTATTGTAATCTCTACATAACTAGGTCTATGTTATGTTCATTATGTTACTTTTTGATTGAAGGGGCTTGGGATTGTTTCCTTTAGATTCAAATAATAGATCAACTTAAGTGTACTATTATAATTTCAAGATCCAATCATGAACTCATTAATTGAATCAAATAACACATTGCATGAGTAAGTTAGTTTATATTTATAATTTTAATAATAGAATCACTAAATAAAAATTTCAAGATTCTTAAATTGGTAACACATTTGTAAGTTTTAAATTCTAAAAGTAATCTTACTATATCCAATGTATAAAGAGAAGATCCTGAGAGTTTTTAATGAAAAAACTTTATCTCATGGAATTAAATTCTAATTGTGTTGAAATTGAAATAACTAAAGAAACAAACTTTTTTAAAAATATATTTTAATCAATCATTAATACAAATTAGAGAAATCGACAAAATAATTAAAAAATAATGATAATTTACAATATCACCATATTTCATATGTAAAAATCTTATAAGTTTATATTATATTTATATTAAGGGTTGTTCAAAGAATTAAACACTTATAGTTTTTCTTTTGTTCTGGATATATATGTAGCTATGTTTGTATGTGTGTTCAATGAAAATGCTATGTTTATCAAAATTCAAAGAAAATGTAGATGAAAGAATAAAATTTAGAAATTATTTTAAAAATTTATATATTTCAAACCATAAAATAGATACCTACCTATAGACATATCAATGCCAAGTTTAGCTTTGCATAGCCTAATATAGCCATGCCAAATTTAAATGAGAACCAAATCTATGACCAACATAATTTGATACTTTGGCATGATGTTATTTAACCATTACATATGAGCTATTAAATTCTTCACCCTTGAAATCTAGCTCTACACTTTCCACCACATACATAAAGTACATTGGTGTAGTTTCTAATGATAATGGAATTTCATACTCCCACCTTTATGAAATAACATGTTATATAAAAAATATAATATTTTATTCTTGAAACCAAGTATCCATGTTTTGAATTAAAATGGTTTTATATAATTTATAAAATAATAAGGCTTATAAATTTTGGGTTGGGGCTCTCCTCGATTGGGAGGAACTTCATGTTGTAGGCTTGAGGACATAAAAATTAGTACCCCAAGCCTCATGGTATAGGACAACAATTATTTTCAATGTCGGTGATCAAATTCAAAAATCTACTTGGTGCACTACACTTTATAAAGAGAGCTAGTCAATTCCTAGAATCTATAAAAAATTAAAATTTATAATTTGGTTTGATAGGTAAATGATTCTCTTACCTTATGTTTCTATATTATTGATCTAAAATTGAAATAACTAAAGAAACAAACATTGCTTCATATATATTTTAACCAAACATTAATACAAATTAGTGCAAACAATAAAGAAATAAATTGATGTAGATAATGCACATCACAATATTTCATGCATAAATATCATATAACTTTCTATTATGTTCATAGTGAGTGTTGAAGAATTAAACGATTATGTATTTTCAATTGTTCTAGACATATATGTCGCAATGTGTGTATGCATGTTAAACAAAAATGCTATTTTATAAAAACTCAAGATGAAATAATAAAATTTATAAATTATATTAAATTTTAGAGTCCCCAAACCATACGATAGCTACCTACTTATAAACATATTCGTTTGAAGTTTAGCTTAGCATAGCCCAACATGGCCATGCCAAATCTAAATAAGAACCAAATTAATGAACAACATAATTTTATATTATGGCATGAATTTCTTTAACCATTAAATCTGAGTTAGAAAAGTCTTGTCCCTTTAAATATGACCCTACACTTTCTATTAAATACATAATGGGCATTGGTGTAATTTATAATAATAATGGTATTTTATACTCCCACCTTTATGAAATAACATTACATTAAAAAAATATGATATTTTATTATTGAAACCAGGTCTCCATATTTTAAATTAAAATATTTCTATATAATTCACAAACTAATAAAGTTTATGAATTTTGGGTGGGGGATCTCCTCGATTAGCAAGAGATTCATGTGGTAGACCCATGAGGACACAAGATCTGGTACCCCCAAGAATCATATGGTAATAAATGTCTCATTCCAATATCAATGATCTCATTAGAAAGTTTACTTGGTGTACTGCACTTTATAGAGATAGCTACTCAATTCTTTATCTCTATTAAAAATCATATTCATACTTTGGTTTGATAGTTAAATGGGTCTCTTACCTTATGTTTATATATTATTTTTAAGTAAAATTGAAATAACGAAAGACACAAACATTTTTTATTACAGGAAAAAATGGGTTTTGAGGGGACCTGAGACCCCTTACAGCTCAAACAAGAAAGATAACAACATTAAGTTCTCTAAAAAGAAACAAGACTGGAAACTAGTCCGCTAGACCCAAAGCCAGCAAAACAAACAAAAAACTAGAAACCAGAGACCCCACCCAGCAGCTAAAAAACCCTTGAAACAAGGAAAGCAGAGAAATAGAGGAGAAGGAAAACCTAGGCAAACTCTAGCCGAGTTCCATCCACTTCTTTCTTCACATCCAAAATCTTCTTGATGGTCGTGTTGAAATCAAAAAGCTTGTAGATCCTGTCCTAGATTTTCTTTCTTTTAGAAGACCAAGTTCTTTTGCCAGGACCTGTGTCATTTGCATCCACATTATCATCATCAAGCTTCTTGTTAGGAGAACCAACATCTAACTCCACCTTGATTGTCTTGAAACACTGCATCGCAGACCCCATGAACAAGTTATTGTCCAGCATGTGCTTCTTTAGAGTGTTCTCCTAGCTATCAATTTTGACCTACATATCCTGCATGTTTTTTTCACCCTTGATGATCTTGTTGACATCCCTCCCTTCCAAACCAGAAGCCAAACTCCCCTGTAGAAGACCAACCTTGGTAAAGAGAGAGCGAAATTTCAAGTTGACGCTTTTGATTTCTTGGAAGACCCATTTCATCAGGTGGAAAGAGTACATAGACATCATCTTCACAGTCTGGAGGACATCAAAAGGTGGGTCTATCTTATTGTCCATGACCACTTCCAACTTGGGGGAGATAGGAACATCATGTTCCTTAGAGCTATCGTAATTAACTAGAATAGGAACCGACTGGCCTCCTACATCCTCATCTTTCTTCACGTCCTCATCTTTGTCAATAGAAACCATTCATTCCCAATATCCATGGCTTCAACAACAACCTCATCCTTGTTTTCATTATCATTAGAAACACTGGCTGAAGCCGACATAGATTCTTTACTTTTCTCATTAGATGAATTAATTGTGGCAGCATGGCCCTCAACACTGTCACAAGAAGAGTTTGTATCCATACCACCCTTCTTTTCTAGTTTCAATTTTTAACCAATAAACATCTCCTCTTTGCAATCCCCTTCCCTGATATGTTTTGCTAAAGCCTCGGTAGAGCCAAAGGCTCTAGGTGAGGAGATAATAGGGCTACTAATGGCTATTGTCTTAATATGCTCTACAATTAGGAGAATGAGGCCGTCATGTAGGATGGGCTTGGTCCCTTCCTTCCTATGGTCAATTATACTGAGATGAAGCGATTGCAGAAGAAAAAATGGCAAAAAAACCTTAACCTTGTTTTTGAAGTGACACAGCAACACAAAATGATTAGAGTGGGCATGCTTGTACCTACCATCCAGCATGATATACTCCATGATAGCGGTCATGATCCTTATCCAAATTTCCTTGAAAGCATCGACATCATAATAGCCATTGGAATCCTTCACCAAGCACTCAACCTCAACCTTGTCTTTAGGTAAATGCTAGATAGCTTTTTGGGAGATCTTCTTATCTCTATGAAACTTCATACCCTTGAGGCTAAGCCCTGACACCTCTGTGATAAGCTTTTCAGTGATTTTCATAGTCATGCCAGCAATGGTCACAATTCCATCCTTCCATGACTCAAAAAACACCATTGTGACTTCATCTTTGAACTCATGAAGGTGTTCCACTTAATTCAATCCTTCGACTCACTATGATTAAGCCCACCACCGATAATTTCCTCAGAGAAAAAATCCTCAACTGAAGTAGCAAAAATAAAGAAGAATTAAACAACAATGTCATCCTTCAAATTGGAATCCACACTAATATACATGTGTTTACACCTAGTTATCTCAAGAAAGGAAAGGCTTTCCATAAAGAAAGATACAAACATTGCTTGATATATATTTTAACCAAACCTTAATACAAAGTAGTGCAAGAAACAAAGAGAATAATAAAAGTGGATAATGCATAACATCAACATATTTGATACATAAATAAGTTATAATTTTTTATTATCTTCATCTAATTGTTGAAGAATTAAACACTTATGAATTGTCTTTTGTTATATACATATATGTATAAAAATGTGTATGTGTGTTAAGAAAAAATGCTATTTTATCAAAACACAAAGAAAATAACTATGAAGTAATAAAACTTAGAAATTATATTTAAGTTTTAGGTTGTCCAAAGTATATAATAGATACCTAATTATAGACATGGTCATTACAAGTTTAGTTTTGTATAGCCCATGTTATCCATGCCAAATTTAAATGACAATAAAATCTATGATCTTATCTCTAAGGAGAGGCTTTTCCATCCTAAATTGATGCTATCTTTGTCAGGTGGATGTTGAGTCTATCTATAATTTGATTCTTCAATGTCCTTATGTTGCTGATAGTTTAAACAAGGTTTTTCAGCTTTGGAACCTTAGGTGGGTATTCTCTCTTTCGATGTTTGAGTCCTTTTCTCAATGGTTCCCTTCAACTTCCAATTTCATGTTGAAGAGGATTTTGTCCTTTGTCCTCCCACTTTTTTCCTAGGGAATTTAGAAGAAGAGGAACAATAGAATATTTTGAAAGGATTACTTTCCTCCAGACATTACTTTTGGGAATATATCTAGAGCCATTTTTGAGAATATTAATTTGGTCTTTTGGCCAATCTCCTCTATGAAGTCTACTTTCAATACCTATGATTCATGGGTGGCTACTAATTGGAAAATTCAAGTTGATATGTCTCATAGTTTTATAAAGAACTTGAGGGATGGATGTCTGTGGATCCCTCCACCAGTTGGTTAGGTGAAGATCAATTTTTATGTGGTGGCCAAGGGTACCCCTAGGCCAACAGGGTGTAGGGGAGTGTTGATAGATGAAAAAGGAATTTTTATAGTGGTTGAGGCTCTCCATTTGGGAATTTAGAGTAACCATCTAGCAAAAGCCATTGGGGACTTTCAGGGAATTATATTTGCATACCAATTAAAATAAAAAAATATATGGGTTGAAGGTGAATCTAAAAACATTATAATTGTCTTAATGAAAAGAAAAAACCTTCTTGGACAATTAAAAATTAGATTAAAGAATCAATAAATATCATTTCCTCATTTGATAAATACTACATATCCCATAATTATCATGAAGCAAACCATGTTTTTGACTAGTATACCAATGTGTGGGTTATATGCAAGGGTCACTCCATGTAGAGAGGTTAGGATGCACTAGATTAAGAGGTAAGATTGCTCTTACTTGGGGATAGGATAAAATGTGTGGGAAGTGACACCTCATTTAATGATGAATATTAATTTGTAAATGAAAGATGGTATTATTTCTATGTGCAGTGTTATTTATAAAGAAGAGGGTTGTGTGTACAACATATTACTTCATTATATCACCAAGTGTTCAAACAGATTTAGGGTTCCTTCTTCCATTATTTTATAGCTAATGTTTCACTTTTTTGGCCACAAATTTGAGATGGTTCAGATCTCTAAGTATGAAATGGGTGGGTATCTCAAGTGGGTTGATCTAATTGACTGGAAAAATATCATTTCCAAGCATAAGTTTTAGATCATTTTAAAGGATGGGGGTTTAAATCCCTAGCTGGAAAGCCTTTACAGATGGGACCCCAAAATTACTAAATTTTTTGACAGGGGATGGAAATATGGAAATTAAGTTTTATTTGGGAGAAAGGTGTTGATTGATGATAATGTCATTTCTAAATTTACACACTTCAATATGTCGGTATTAAAGTTCTACCGAGAGTGAAACTACTTTGATTTGGATATCCATGGGTTCCCTAAAACTAAGGAAGAGTGTGAGATGTTGACGAATAAGGAAAATAAAACCAACTACTATGACCTAGCTAAGATCAATCCTAACTGGAGCTAGGTACTAAATTCAACTCTAGATGAGTGTTTTACTAGAGATTTTTGGTGATTACTTTTCTTTATTAAATTATTTTTTTGATATGGCAATAAAATTTCAGTTCCTTTTCATCTTTGGCCCTCTTTTAAAACTAGCTTTAAAAGTCATAAAATGAACTTTATTAAGAATCCCATCCTTCATGAGCATTTTCTTTTCCTCATCTTGGACCACTATATAACATTTTTGGCCCCTTCAAACCCTATCATGCCCTCTAAGGAAGTTGATATTGTGGAGGGGATGACAGAGTCTGAGTTGGTTGGGGATGAGAAAATAGAGCATGAGGAGGAGCCCCTATTAGAAATAAAGAAAACCCCACAGAGAAAGGTGACAACTGGAAAGAGGGTGAGAGAAAGGGATATAGAGTCCAATGATAAGGATTATGTCCCCTCCACAAAGATTAAAATGACCCCTAAATCTATTTTGAAAGTAGGCTCTATAGGGGAGGAGAAGATAAAGCACAAGGCTTCTAAACCTCATGACAATAAAGACCTCGTTTCCTCAACTGTGGTGGGTTTGGTGGATAAGAGTGTGAAGGAAAAATATAAAAGGATTGTGTCTAAGGAAGATAAAGGAAATGACCTAGAAGTGAAAATCCAGGTTGTTCCTTCTCTAGGTGCAAGAAAAAATTAGTCTTGTATGGACAACACTCCTAGGGAGGATAAATATTTTTTCTCACTAGATTTAAGTCCCAATTCCAAGAATTTTAAGCCCGACTATGAGGATTATGAGGATGTTCTTGGTATCAATAGGGAAAATACAATTGACTCATTCTCCCTCTTGAAGTGGATGTGGCATGAAATCAAAGAGATTAAAATTAAGAAAAGAGGTATGTCTAGTAAAATTGAGGGTCTAGAGAGTTAGTTGGTTGGGTGTACTTTGCATGTATCTCCCAAGCTACTAAGGATATTGGTAGTGATCTAGGTCATAAATTTTTGGAATATATAGGAAAAAGGGTCTATTTTCAAAGGTCTCAAGAAGACTACAAAGGATTTAGAGAAGTTCAAGAAGGATAATAAAAACAAGCTCAATTATATTGATAATCCAATGAAAAGTTGAAAATATTTTATTCATAATTTTATGTCTCAGAGTCATAAAGGAAACAATTTTTCTACTAACTCTATGAACTAATTTTTGGATAATCTAGACAAGACTTGTCAAGAGAGACAACTCATCAGGTTGGAGCTAGAAAAGGACCTAAAAACATCTGGACCCCCCCCAAAAAAGGACAAGGGGCAACTTAAAGAGGAAGACTGAGATCGTGCCCATGGAAAAAATGGACCTAAAAAAGGGTGGCAATGGAAATGACCCAGTTGGAGGATGATGCATTTGGATCTATAAAAGAGCTAGCCTATATTGTCATGTGTTTCTTTTTCTTCTCATTTTAGTCTCTAGTTGTCTTTTTCATTGTCTTTGGCTACCTTTTTCTCTATCAATCTTCTAGGTAGATTTTTGTTTATGAGCTTGCTAGGCTCATGTTCTCTGTTTGGTACGTATTGTTTAACTCTTATGATTTTATTTTTTCAAAGTATTTTGGGTCTGTTAAAAACCTATTTTTATTGTAATAAGAAACATAATTTGATATAATGGCATGTAGTTATCTAACCATTAAAGATGGGTTGGTAAAATCTTCACCATTGAAATATGATTGTACACTTTCCATCACATACATAATGTGCATTGGCATAATTTCTAATGATAATTGTATTTTTTGTGTATTTTTTCTCTTGAACCTTTTAAAAATAACCTTACACAAAAATATATGATAGTTTATTCTTGAAACATGGCATCCATGTCTCAAATTAAAATATTTTTATATAATTAAAAAAATATTATTATTTATAAATTTTGGTTGGGGCTTGTCTTGATTCACAAGAGATTCATGTGATAGGCATGAGGACATTATATCCATTACCCCCAACCCACTTGGTATTAGATGATGTCTTGCATCAAGATCATCAATCACGATAGAAAGTTTACCTAGTTCACTGTAGTTTATAGAGAGAGCTACGCTATTCTTGGAGTCTATAAGAACTAAAGTTTATACTTTTTTTGAATAGTTAAATAATGAACTCTTACCTTTTGTTTCTATATTATTGAGATTTTTTCTTGCTATTCAACTTGATCTTTCTATCAGTATAGTCTATTTGTTTCTAAGTATTCTTGTAACTTATCTAAAACATCCCTTACTAAGTTGACATTTCAAGATCTCTTAGTGCTAAGTTTATTGTGGTTTCTATTGCATATACATAGAATATCTTCTACATATGTTTGAAGCTCTACTAGTATTGCCTTCTATTTTTTATTAAATTTTCTTTGCATTTTGTCAATTTTTCATTTTCTATTTCATTACATTTCTCCACCAAAATAAGAGCTAGAGATTGGAATTTACCTTTATTCGACCAAATGCCACTTGATCTATGCTTTCTATTTTAGGATGGTTAATTAAAATTAATAATTTCTAAATTCTTATCAATTTTTTTATCCAATTTTATTAAGGGACTCTATTTTCATTTATTTCAATATATCATGCTTGACTGTTATTTTGAGAATTTTCTTCCCTTGGATTACTAGTGTATCTCCCTATACTCTCATTCAATATAACCATTCTCATTCATAGGGCCTTGTAACATGTTTCCAAGAGAATAGGACTAGGTCATGATGAATCAATAGAACCAAAAAGGTATTACACATAGGTAGCCAAATCAATAATGTTAATTTTAACTTCTTTAAAAAAAAAAAATTATACTCCCCAATATTATAGGTTTTCTTGAGCTCATATATTTTTAAGAGATTTAGGTTGAGAAGATAAATAGTATGAAACCTCCCCATGGTTTAATGTCTTAAATGTTAATTAAATCCATATTTTCATTCATCCTCTACTCTTAGTTATCTTCAATATTTCCTTTTCTCTATACCATATGCTTGAAAATACCTTCATATTATTTGATAGTACTCTCTTTAAATGTATTATTTTGGTTGTCAAAATTTTCCATTGTATGCTCTTGAAGAGATGTTGTATCATCATAATATGCCTACTATTGTTTTTCCTTAGTCATTTTCTTGGAAGGAATATATTTCAATTACTTGTTTAATTTTCATTATTAATTCCTAGGATATGAAGTTGAAGAGAGATGATGTTGACAATGTTGAAGGAGGGGTGGTAAGAGACATTCTTTTGCTAAATCTATAATATATTTTTATCAAAGGGTAAGGGTCCTTTTAAGACATTTTTTACTATAATAATAAAAAAACATTTATCATAGTGGAAATAACTATCCTTGATATTAAAGATCTTCTTTATTAATTTGGGTCATCATGAGGCCTAAAATTCATCATCTAACAAACTAAAAAGATCTTTAATTTAAACTATCACTATAATTCTTGATGCAAGGGAATTCTAGGGTACTCAATAGATCTGCATGGAGGTGTGTTGTTTGGCCGGTGTTACTCAGTTACAGCCTTGATCGACGGTCTCAGTCATTGAAGGAAGCTTGGTTGTTGAAGAAACTCAGTAATCTCTGGTGCTTTGTGAAAGTGTTACTCGACGATGTTTGTGGTGCTCGGTGATGCCTGGCATGCTTAGTTATTTCAGTGTTGCTCGGTAGTTTTGGTTTACCGAATGGAGTTCTATGTGATTTGTTGGGCCAACTTGGTGCATTTATTGTTGGTAGCTATTGTTACAGGCTGACATGTTGGATTAAATATTTGTAAGGATATTTTGATGCTGACTTGTATTGAATTTAATATTTGTTGGGGGGAGTTAATGGTTTATTCCAGCCAACTTGTGGCTGATGATTAGTATTTATAGGATGTTTGGGTAGACGTTTAAGAGGATCATGAGGGTGGAAGTTCATGACTTGGAAGGTTTAACGAATCAAATCTGAGGTTTTGAAAGATAGAGTTGGCAAAGTTGTGGAAAAGATCTTGCATGATCTTGCAGATCAGATTGTTATTTGATAGTTTGTAATTATAGTGCTAGTGGTTTGCACACTTGGAGATAAGGAGATTTATTGGAGGCTTGTGAGCTCAAGTTTAGATCTACCTTAGGGTTTCCATCAGTTTTTGATTGTTATCAGAACTGAACTAGCTAGTGTTGTATTGGATCCTGTGATCTTGCAGAATTGTTTTTGATTGTAATTAGCCCTAACTCAGAAGGCCTTATAGTTGGGAATGTTAATGAAAATTAGAGTTAAAAAATTATTTTATTGTTGTGTTGTTGATTATTCCACTATGTTGATTGTTGGCTGCAAGGTTTGGACTATCCTTAACTGGATCCACCATCTCTTGACTACGTCAGATGGTATCAAAGTGAGAGTTGATCTTGTGGAGCAAAGGTTGACCTAGCAAGGCTAATCTTGTGAAGTTGATCTTGTTGGTGAAGAGATTGTATGATCTAGATTACAGATATAGAGCATTGAACTTGTGGATCTTTCCCTAGTTGTTTGTTCAAGGTGGCAGGTTGAGATCTGACTTGCATACAACTTGAAGATTGTCATAAAGTGGTTGGTGTAGGGTTTGTTGCAGAGGGTTTCTCTTATCTTTAAGGATGCCTCCAAGAATATTGGACCCTAGATTACTTGCAAATCTCTATGATACTATTGAAACTAGGATTACAGAGAAGGTGAAATCAAATTTTAGATCTGAGATGGAGTTGATGAAGAATGAAATGGTCGATGAGATCATGAGAGCTATTTCTAGTGTACCTCAAAATGTTGGTACTAAAGATGGTTACGAGGAAGCTGTTGAAGACTTTGAACCTATTGGATCTAGTGGTGATGACCAGAGGGATAGATCTAGTGAAGACATAAATGCTCAGTTGCCTAGATCTAGAGCTCGGTTAAGTAGTAGTTACCAAATGGAAGTTTCTACTTTCTTTGGTACTTTGAAGCCTGAGAACTTGATTGATCAAATTCATGAACTTGAATATTTATTTGAGCTGGAAGAAATTGAAGATCCTCTTTGGGTGAGATTAGAACAAAAAAAGTTGAAAGGACATACTGCTCTTTGGTGGAAAGAACTACAAAGAGATAGAGAAGATGAAGGTGAAATGAAGATCAATCGGTGGAGGTTGATGGTGACAAAATTGAAAACTAAGTTCATACCTTCTGACTATGAGCTTGAATTGTTTAAGAAGTTGTAGAATCTAAAATAGAAGGATTTGTCTATTGAAGACTATACTGAGGAGTTCTACAAACTTACTATTCAGTCTAGACAGTGAGATCTTGGTAAGGAAAATGTAGCTCGATATGTGAATGGTTTGAGATTCAATATTTAGGATGAGATTGGTATGCTAAAGATTGATTCTTTTGAAGATGCTTATCAATACGCTCTGAAGGCAGAAGATAAGTTGAAGAGGAAACAACATAGTAATTCCTGAGGGAAGGAAAAGATTGATTACTCAGTGAGGGATAAACCAACTGATGCAGAAGATGAACCAAAACCTATGGAACTGAAGAAGAAGATAGGTAGAGTTATATTTAAGGGTACTTGCTATAACTATGGATAGGAAGGATGCCATTCTTTTGAGTGTACACAAAAGAAGCTTGGGGACCGATGAACTACTGTGGTGAATGAGAATGAACCTAAATCTGAGAACTTGTTGCTTTGGCAAAAATTTCTCGGTACAAAGGAGGAACCTTGTCAGAGGAGTAACTTGTTTGGGACCTGATGCAAGTCTGGAGGTAAACTCTGTAATGTTATTATTGATAGTGGTAGTATTGATAACCTTGTTGCTAAGGACATGGTTCAGAAACTTGGGTTGAATAGAATGAAGCATCCTAAGGATTGGTTGGTTACAAGATGTTCATGCTCTAGAAGTAAGAGAACAATGCTTTATTGATGTTCAGATTGGCCAGTATAAGGATCTTGTGTTATGTGACATTATGAAGATGAATAGTTGTGATATATTGCTCGGTAGACCTTGGAAATATGATTACAGAGCTATGTATGACTATGTGAGAAATGTTTTTACTATTGAGAAGGATGACATGAAGTTTTCCATGATGCATTTGCTTTATACAACACTCAGTAAGAGATGCCTAAGTATTGGTAGCTGAGTTATGCTGGTGGATCCAGAGAAAATGAATGATTAGTATGCAGAACAAACCTGTGTGTTGTCAAGGAAAGACTTGAAGAGATAGAGAAAGCTGAAGTGGAAGAGTATGCAAGATGAAAATATGGAGGACTTGTATGTGAAGAACCAGTTCAGGGTTTATGTCCTGAATCCTGGAAGATGTTCTTCTCACATATGAACATATTTTCAAACCTGGGGTGTCTAATGCAGGGGCATTCTAGGGTACTCGATAGATCTACATGGAGGTGTGTTGTTTGGTTAGTGTTACTCAATTGCAGCCATGACTGCCACTCTCGGTCATTGAAGGAAGCTCAGTTGCTGAAGGAACTCGGTAATCTCTGGCACTCGGTGAAAGTGTTACTCGACAATGTCTGTGGTGCTCAGTCGACACTAGTGTTCAGCAATGCCTAGCATGCTTAGTTATTTCACTGTTGCTCGGTAGTTCTAGTTTAGTGACTGGAGTTCTATGTGATTTTTTGGGCTGACTTGGTGCATTTATTGTTGGTAGTTTTTTTTATAGGCTGACATGTTGGATTAAATTTTTGTAAGGCTATTTTGTGCCGACTTGTATTGAATTTAATATTTGTTGGGGGAGTTAATGGTTTCCTCCAGCTGAGTTGTAGCTGTTGATTAGTATTTATAGGATGTTTGGGTAGATGTTTAAGAGGATCATGAGGGTGGAATTTCATGACTTGGAAGGCTTAGCCAATCAAATTTGAGGTTCTGAAAGCTAGAGTTGGCAAAGTTGTGGAAAAGATCTTGCATGATCTTGCAGATCAGATCGTTATCTAATAGTTTGTAGTTGCAGAGCTAGTGGTTTGCACACTTGGAGATAAGGAGATTTCTTGGAGGCTTGCGAGCTCAAGTTTAGATCTTCCTTAGGGTTTCTATCAGTTGCTTATTGTTATCAAAACTAAACTAGCTAGTGTTGTATTGGATCCCGTGATCTTGTAGAATTGTTTTCGATTGTAATTGGCCCTAACCCAGAAGGCCTTACAGTCGGGCATGTTAATGAAAATTAGAGTTAAAAAATTATTTTTTTGTTGTGTTGTTGAGTATTCTACTATGTTGATTGTTGGCTGCAAGGTTAGGACTATCCTTAACTGGATCCACCATCCCTTGACTATGTCAATTCCACATTCATAGTTTTGGAAACTGCACATGGAGGAGACATATTTTTCCTCATGGTAGGAGGAATCTATTTGTATATGTATTTGAATATTTTCTATTTATTTCTATTTTGGGATCATCCTTGAAATTTATGACTCCTATTATTAGAGAGGATTTATCAAATAACATTAACATTATTTCTAGACTACACAAGTGATGTTGTAACTTTGATGGAGAAATTCATGGTGTGTGACCAATCAAGATTGAAAGTTTGTAAATAAAAATACATGTTTCAAGCTAGGAATAAGATCCTTAAAAAATGTATATAATACTTCAAGAAAGATATCTTGAAAAAAGTGTAAAGGGATCCTTATGAAGGATACATAGCTATTAGAAAGGAAGGAAGAGATCATTTCCTAAAGATACCCACACCAAAAAGAGAGGACGTATTTAAATAGTATGGCATCTTTAACAATAAGGAAAAGTGGTTTAACAATTCATATCTTTCTTATTGAAAGAAAAGGGGATTTTTATTAGTGGATTGCATGCTTTCAAAACCAATGAGAGATCATCTATAAAATAAAAATTATTTTAGGAAAGGAAGAGGTCCTAATAAAGGATACACACCTCAAGAATTGTCATGGGGGATAAAAAATTCCATCCATGAAAGGAAAACCACTATAAAAGATATAAATTAAAAAAAAGAAAAATAGATCCTAGGTGGTCCCACAATAGTGAGTCCCACTTTTTGGCCAACTTTGACACAAAGTCAACATTCTGAGAAATAACTTTACTTTTGAACACCTCTTGCCGCAAAACTATTAGGAATTTGAAGATGATGTAAAATAGAGTCTTTTAGAATTTTCTTTCTAGTTTCTAAATAAATAAATAAATAAATATATATATATATATATATATATATATATATATATATATATATATATATATATATATATATAAAATCATTTAAATTCATTTTTCCTTCTCCTTCGAAAAGTGGTATGCATGAAAAAACTATGTTTTTAAGGAGTTACTATCGCTTAGATCAACATAACTTTTTTTTAAAATATGATAACGATGTAATTATTTTGAGACTATATTTGTAACTTCAATATCTAAAGGATGCAATTGGTTTTATTCATTTTGGGTCAATATTTCATAGTTTATTAAATTCTAAAGTGACAGTAACTATAATTTAGACATAAGGTCACTTGGATCGCTCTAACTTGATCTGTGTATATCGAAATTCATTTTTTCTTTTTTTCATAGAAAGGTAAGACAAATAAGCTTTTCCTACATATTTTCTATAAATTTTTATTTATAATATACTATTTTTTCTGAAGTCTTGAAGAGACAAGTTGTTGAATGACCAAACAACCTATGTTTAGTTAAAGTAATATTTAAAAGTGATAATGAACTCAATATGTATTAAAATTATATTTATTAGAAAGCTTGTTCCAAATAGCATCATTTGACATCACATGTTTGAAAAAACCATCTTGTTTGGTCCTTGTTACAGACCTTGAAAGATCATTTTTTTAATGTTCACTCATTTTCTGAGGGCAAAATTTTAGTTTTGGGGTCTTCGTGCGAAGACCCCCTTCGCACAAATCCCCTTGAGGGTCTTCATGTGAAGACCCTTTGCATGAAGCCTCCCAAGTGAAAATTCTAGCAAAAAACACCCCACCAAATTTTTTGTCTAGGCACTTCGTGTGAAGTGTATACTTCGAGCGAAGTAGGCAAGTCTGTTTATTTTGTAAAAAAAAATTAGAATTGTATAAAACTAAAACATTTTGTTTGTATTTTATACTGAATTGCAATTAATAAATTTGCATTTTCTATTATTGAAGGCATTTTTTGCAGGAGGATTGCTATTTCTATTTTTTTCAAATACATAATTTTGGAGAGGAAAAATATTAGATTAAAGTATTTTTTGAAGAAGAAAATTTTTGTTGACCATCTTGTGGAAGACTTTTTTTGGAGCTCAAAGAAATGGGGAACAAGAAGGGAAGACAAAGTAAATATTCTAGAAAAAGGTCACCCGGTACTAAAAAAAGAAATCATGAAGTTGCATTGACATATTGTCATAAAAATAAAGAAGCTGAAAGACAAGCTGAAGTAGGAGGGTCAAGTCAAGTCGAAGAATTGCACATTGAAGAAGGGTCAGGATCACTCCCTACGGAAGCTCAAACAATTGATGTTGGAGAAGGGTCAAGATCATCTGCTCCTACTGGTGTGGATGAACTTTTAAATTTAGCTCAAGCTGTAAAAATAAATATTAATTATAGAAACTTAGATCATTTACTTACAATGGATGTGGAGAATTGAGATCACTTGCTAATGTTCAACCCTTAAGTCTTTCTAAGAAGAGATCAATGAATATGATAGAAAGGGAAATATTGGGTAAGTTTGATAATTCTGAAACACTTGAACAAGATCAATTGCTTTCAGTTGTACTTATAAACAAAAATTTGGAAGGGGCATTAAAATTATTGGGTATAAATACATCACCAAAGAACAGAAAATTTGTTGACATGCAAACTGATATGATTGAAAATCTTAGGAAAGGTTTGAACTAGCTAGGGAAGAGATCTCAAAGTAAAGATAAGACCATTACAAGAAAATTTATGTTGACATCCATTGTAGGTGTTAGCACCCTAAAAAAATTTCATGGCTCTAACCTTTTTCTCCTGGTCTCTGCAGTCATTTTTAGATCCCTGCCTTTAGCCCTAGTTCAAATTTTTTAAAATATAGCCGTTGCATACAAACCCTTTGAAAACCCTAGCCTTATTCTATTTTGATGTTACTTTTTGTGGGTCACTTAAGGGTCCTATTTGGCATGTGCTTTATATTTTGGGTCGGCCCCATTTAAATTTTTCCTAAGTCTTTACACCGGCGGCCTTTAATATTTTCCTATAGTCCCCTGCGCCTGATTTTTCCTTAAAGCCTAAGTCTCAGTGTTTAATTTTTCCTATGTTTTGGCTTAATATTTTTTTGGGCCCATCTCTGACACCATCATCATCTAACAGTTGTCACTAAAGCACAAGGGTTTTGTCAGAGGTATGCGATGTTGCGCTCGTCGTTGATCCATTTGTGTGACATAGCCTTTTTCTCATGTGGGTCCACTTGCCAGGTATTCTGATTTGGAGGTTTATTATTGGTCCACGTGGTATGAGGTGGAATCCTATCAATGGGACTGGTCTTCTTGGAATTCAGGTGGTTTAAAGTCGAATTTAATCTTGTGGCTATTGTTATACCGTTGATATAACATGCTCGAACTTTAGTGCAGTGGTATAGGAACACCCATTGATTCTCTTTAGGAAGGTAGGTGGGTCCATTGACACGTATGCATAGTTGGTGCTATTTGATTCATCCATGTATCTACATAGTGGATTGTTGTCAGTGGGACCTAAGCTTTTGGATGTGTCATTGGGTCATGATCCTATCAGAGAATCTATGAATGATGTATAATCTTATGGGTTTTGTCAGACGCATAGGATCTTGTGATGGTCATTGATTTTGTATCATGTCAGAGGGTTGTTAGGGCAGGGAGGAGATTCTCAATCCGACGGTGGGCATGAAATCTGATAGAATCTTGGAAGTCTTTGTGAACTTCAGATAGCCGTCGATCTTCCTGATGCAGACCGGGTCAAAGTTTCTCAGTCTTTTGGCAGTTGGGATAAGTGTTTAGTGGCTGAAAAATTTAGAAAGGTTTCTCTTGTTCACATGAAATGACTGCGGTTCTCTACTTGTTTTAGTGGTTCAATGAACAAGCGTTCACGTAATCACTAAACTTTCTGGCAAATGGATAAAGTGTTTCGTGAACTGGTGGTGACCTTTTGTCACTAGTTCACTAAATGTGGGACCAAGGTTAGAATTTTTTTTGGGTCGCCAAGTCGCGGAGTTAAGTGATGGGTTAAGTTTTCTCTTCTCGAATTGGAAATGCATTGTCACATGGTCGCTAGAGGGTAAACCTAGGGTGGCAGTTGAGTTAAGATTTAAAAGACTGCGAAACATGAGGATCAGATGGTCAGGACTTAAAGTTGGTTCAGATTTGAATGTTGACTACCGATTTGCTGTAAGTGCCATGGAAATGACCGTTATTATTCAAATTCAAATTTTTGAAGGGTTTCCTGTGATAGGAAGGACTAGAATTCAATGCAGAGGTGACTACAACTGGTGGGAAATGATCTGTTTGCTATTGCAATGTGGTCCAGGGTGTGCCCTGTTCATTTACAGGGTCTTTACTATGCAGTTTTGTGCTTGAGGCATGTTGCAGGTGGCCAGAAAGGGTTGACAATTCAAATTTTTCATGATTTTCAGTACTTTCCTAGAGACCTATCATGAGTGCAAATCTTTCTTAGGCTTGGCCGACTGGTTTTCTTCCCCTATAATTAATTTTTGACCATTTCCAGTTGGTTGGGTGGTTGAAACCCTAACCCTAAGTCATCTATAGCTTGTTGCATTCTCTTTGAGAATTCCAAGATGACTAGGGAGTATAAGTTGTAGAAATTTTGATTTTGTGTGGGTTCCAAAACTTTCTTTGGTCCTAGGTTGGTTGTTCATGGTGTTTTACTGATAGAGGAGCTGGATTTTGTATCTTTTCCTATCCTTGTGTTGTTCTAATTTTGTATTGATTTTGAATATATTAATGAGAATACTATTGAGTTCCAATCTTGCATTTGTGTATGTCTTCTTGTTTCTGTTCTAAACTCATATATGTTAGTGTCACAAATTGTATTAGCATATGGTAAACAAAAAGTATTGTGAATTCATCTCTGAGTTCCTAACAAAGTTAGGATTAAAGTCTTTTAGGTGGGTTCAGTGAGTTTGCAACCAAGCAATAATCTGATGTCCTTGTGTCTGAGGGAGAGGGGTAATAGGAAAAACACTTATCCTAGATTCAATTATGTTTGAATTAAGGTATTTAGTTGATGTATGTAATTGGGTGACTCTTTGCCCTAGGTTAAGGCACTGGTCCATCCTTTGGAGGCATTTCATTATTGTCAACCATACACACACACATTAAATGATAAAATCTTAAATGATAAAATCTCAACGTGGACATCGTAAGTGGAGACTAGATAGTGAGGATCATGAGAGAATATTACATGTTCTCCATGAAAGGTTTGAACCACTTGAGTTGGTCTAAAAAGTATAATATATATACTTATTTCTTGTGTTAGGACCTACTTGATATCTCTGGATTAAATTTCATTAGACTTTGTTTATATATTTAAACATATGATGGACTATAATTTGTTGATATAAGATGGACCTATTTGATGGTTCAATTGTTTTAATATATAGAATTTTATATGTATACTTTGATTATTCAATGATTTTTATAGATTGCATATTAGTTAAAGATTTTATGTATGCTTTGATTATTCAATGATTTTTATGATACTTTTTATGATGCTTATGATTTCTAGATCCCCTTAAGACACTAAAAAATGATGAAATTAGTTAGATTACTTACGATGTGTGTTAGTTCTAGAATTAGTTACATGTATTAACTAGTTATTTTTTATGATATTAATTCTAGATCCCCTTAAGACCTCCCCTTAAGACACTAAAAAATGATGAAATTAGTTATATGACTTATGACATGTGTTAGTTCTATAATTAGTTAGAATAGTTAATATCCATTAGTTATATGTATTAACTAGCTATTTTTTATGATATTAATTCTAGATCCCCTTCAGACCTCCCCTTAAGACCTATTAGGAATAGTCCCAAGAGATAACTGAGAGGGGGGGGGGCATGAATCAAGTTTCAATTTTTTATCCAATTAAGTATACTTAAACATAAAGCATAAACACAATGAAAGAACACTTGAACACAACACCAATATTTTGGTTATGAGGAAACCCAAATAGGTAAAAACCCTGGTGGGACATGATACCCACTAATATTTTGTACTAGTGTATAATGATCCTTGCTAGAAGATCCTTTACCTTGTTAGGAGTAGATTTACAATATATTAAGTACAATATACCTGGTTAAGGGTCAGACCCTATTAGGGGTGTTTTACAATTTTCCCTGTTAGGGGAGAGGATGCACTGTCCGAGAGCTCACTACTCAAATGGGTGAAGGCTAGAACCTTCTGAATAATAGATACACACTATATCTAGATCTTGGTGAACTACACTTTGACCTACTGTCTAGATCAGTTCCAATGAATATCAAACATACTCTACTTGGTCACATATCCCTTCTTCTAATGGTTCAACACTTTGCACACTCTGCTCTACTCTGCTTAATCAACCATGAACCACACTCAAGTAGTCACAAATGACTTCCTATAAATATCTTTCCTCCAAATGATATAATCAAGTTGGCCTATTAGAACCACCTTGAAATCATATTAGAGAAACCATAATAAACTCCAACAAACATTCTATCAGCTCTATTATGCACACAACTCATTCTGGGACCTGTCTAATAAAATAATTGTAGACGCACGTCACACACTATTGACTCTACCAAAACAACTGGAACTTTCTCTGTAAGCTAAATTATCTTATGCACTCTTAAATAAACATAAATAACACTTCTCCAAGCTTAAATCCAAGGGCACATATCCTCAAGATAGGTGCAACTCAAGAAATAATAAAATCTCTGTCGACTCTCCTAAACAAACATAGGAAACTACTATTGGTGAATAGCGATTACATAAATTCACTTGCATTCATCATTAGACTATGCATTCATAACTAAAACATTACTAACATGTCTTCAAAATATATCCTAGGGTGCATGACCATAAGACAATTGTATGGACAACCATACACAAAACACTACCTGTAACTCTGTTAGGAACACTGCTGACACAAGCTGCTATATAATTGTCTATACTTACAGTTAACCTCACCATGATATCATGTTGATATCATGTCCATGCATCATATATTGAAGGATTACTACATAAGACTTCCACGCATGCTACTTTCCATATGTTGTCATCAATGACAAACATACAGTCAGTACTGGCCTGCTGGCAAATCTCCAACAATCTCCCCCTTTGGCATTGATGGAAACATGTGCAATGAAAAACCACCATCAACCCAAATGAACATTTATTTTATAACATTCTCCATTTCCTCTTCAAAACTTCCCCAAAGATGAATCCTCCATCTGCTGCAATATTTTATAATATTCTCCATTTCCTCAATTGTATTGTTGTCATAACTGAATGTTGCTCCCCCTTAGTATATTACTCCTCTTTTTAATTTATTTTTTCATGACTCTATATATATACTCCCCCTTTGACATCAATGGCAAAGGGTGCCACTCATTTTAAGCACTGGTACTACTCCTGAGTTAGAGTAGTTAACCTTCCATCAGTCCCTAAGGACTTATGCCATTTCTGCTTCCTTCTAAGCAAAATCAGGGAAGGGAATTACTCCCAACTTCCCCCTGAGATACTCAAAAGTATCCTTAGGCAAGGGATTTTTGAATATATTTGCCAACTATTCTTTAGTACTCACATAGTCCAACTTGACTTCTTTCTCTGCCACTTTCTCTCTTAGGAAGTGATACTTGATCTCAATGTGTTTTGTCTTTGCATGCATCATAGGGTTTTTTGACATATTGATAGTGCTAGTGTTATCACAGTGAATAAAAATAGGATAATCAATTTGAATTCCAAAATCTTTTATCATCTTTTTGATCCAAACAATTGTAGAACAATTCAAGGCTGCTGCAACATACTCTACTTCTATTGTTGACTAAAAAATATAGTTTTGTTTCTTTCTTGTCCAAGTGACAAGTCTATCACCAAGAAACACTACTCCACCTAAAGTACTTTTTCTATCATTAACACATCCTGCCCAATCTACATTCGTGTACACATGAAACTCAACATTTTCTGAATTAGGATACCCTAGACCATAATCTATAGTGCCCTGCAAGTATCTAAATATTCTCTTTACTGCCATGAGGTGACTTTGTTTAGGCTCTGCTGCAAATCTTCCAACAATACCAACTGCATTAGAAATGTCAGGTCTAGTCTGAGTAAGATAAATGAGTTTACCAATCATAGACTTATACAATGTTATATCAACTACTGGTGAGTCATCTTCCTTTGTAAGCTTGCATCTAGTAATCATAGGGGTTCCTACTGGCTTGCAATCATCCATCTTGAATTTCTTTGGTATCTCTTTAACATACTTTGATTGATTAATAAAAATCCCTTTTTCTATCTGCTGCACATTTAATCCCAAAAATTACTTGATAGGACCAATCAAACTCATCTCAAACTCATTCTTCATTTCTTTGGCAAATTCAACATTGAGTTTGTCATTACCTCCAAAGATAATGTCATCAAAAAATATAGCTACAAGTAATAAACCTTCAGATGTCTCTCTAATGAATAGATTACAATCTGCTACTCCTTTCTTGAATCCAATCTTTGTTAAGTATCCATCTAGTCTCTCATACCATGCTCTAGGGTCTTGCTTAAGTCCATAGAGGGCCTTCTTCAATTTGCATACCATATCAGGTCTGTCTGATAAGGTGAATCCTTTAGGCTGCTCAATGTATACTTCTTCTTTTAAGTCTCCATTCAAGAATGCTGATTTGACATCCATCTGATAAAATTTGAAGTTTTTAACTGTAGCATTAGCTAAAAAAAACTTAATAGCTTCTAATCTACTCACAGGTGAAAATGTGTCTGAATAATCAATGCCTTCTCTTTGTGCATATCCCTTACATACTAATCTTTCTTTATTTCTTACTATTGTACCATCTTCATTCATCTTGTTTCTAAATATCCACTTTGTTCTAATCACATTCTTATCACTAGGTCTTGGGACCAGTTCCCAAGTGTCATTCTTAATGATCTGATCAAGTTCTTCTTTCATAGAATCATGCCAATCTAAATCCTTACAAGCATCTTCAACACTTAAAAGTTCAATCTGAGATGGTAAACATACCGCATCATTTCTAGCTGAATTCTTTGCTTGTGATCTTGTTAAGACTTTTCCGCTCTGATATCCAATGATATCTTTCTTGGAATGATTTCTTGATGTAAACTTTGGAACTTTAGGTGATACTAACTCATTAGCCTTAGGAGTACCTTCTTCACTTGTCTTAGGGTCATTGAAAAACACATCAATGTAGCACTTGCTTCCAAAGATTCTGAAGTATTTTAAAGTGGGAACATTACCAAACCATAGCTCATAAGGTGTTTTTTCCATGCCAGGTCTTAACTGAATTCTATTGATTGTATAGACTGTTGTATTGACCGCATCTCTCTAATAGGTGTGTGCAACTTTTCCTTCCATCATAATGGTGTGTGTTGTATCAAGAATGATCCTATTCCTTCTCTCTACAATTCCATTCTACTGAGGTGTTCTAGGTGCACTTAACTGTCTCTTTATGCCATATTCTTCACAGTACTCATAGAATCTGTCAAAGGTGAATTCTCCTCCTCTATCCAATCTCAAACATTTTATCTTTAATCCAGATTCATTCTCAGCCTTAGCTTTGAATATTTTGAACTTCTCAAAAGCTTCTGACTTATCTTTTAAGAATGCAACCCACATCATCCTAGTATAATCATCAACAAATAAAATAAAATAAAATACCTTTCACCATAGTATGATCTTGTTTGAGTTGGTCCACATAGGTCTGTATGAATCAGATCTAACTTGTTCTCTACTGAATTTTTCTTTCTCCTGAATGAATTTCTCACATGCTTCCCCATCACACATTCCCTGCATATAGTATCAACTAGCTTTTCTATGCTAGGTAGATCTCTTACTACTTTAACATTGCTTATCTTTACTATGTTATCAAAATTGATATGACATAGTCTTTTATGCCACAACCAACTGTCATCAACTTTAGCAACAAAACAACTTGCTTTTGAATTGAGTTGAAAATATTACCTCTTGTCTTTGTTCCTGATGCAATCATAACACCATCTTTGTTGTTATTGATGCATTTGTCATCTTTGAACTCCAACTGATAGCCTTTACCAAGTAATTGTCCAACACTGAGAAGGTTATGTTTCAAACCATCAACATAAAGAACATCATCAGTATTGTTCTTTCCATCCAAAGTGATGGCTCCTCTACCAATTATAGGTTTAGGAGTGTTGTCTCCAAATCTGACCATTACTCCATTGTATTTGTCCAAATGAACAAACTTGCCTTTATCACCTGTCATGTAATGTGAACAACCACTATCTATAATCCAGTCTGTTCTTATATCTACTTGGGAAATCAATGCTAGCTCTTGATTCACTTTCTCATTTTTAGGAACTGACTTAATATTTGTTTTGTCTACAATAGAAATGAATCCAATTTCTTCTTCACCTGATTCTTCATCTGAGACTTCATCTCCAGCATAGTAGCATTCCTTAGAATACTAAGGCTTATAATCCTTTTTGAACTTTCTAGCTCTAGTGGGACACTTAGATGCAAAGTGACCAATCTTATTTCATGAAAAGCACTTAAATGGTAATTGACCTTCATATTTTCATTTTCCTTTCTTTTCTCTTTTGGAAATCATAGCAATAAAATCATATAGTGTTTTATCTTCATCATCATCAAAATTACTAGAAGTGTTTGCAGATTTCTTACCATGAACTGTTGCTTTGAAAGTTGTCTCACTCTTTGGTTCTGCCTTTAATCTTGAAATCTCAAAAGCTAAGATTTTTCTAATCAAGGTCTCTCTCTTGAAATTTGATGTAAGCTGCATGGTCTAATCAAGGATGTTGATCTTGCTTTCATATTCTGGAGTAAGAGTAGTCATCAACTTGTCCATAATGTCTTCCTCAGAAATCTCTCCACCATTGTTCTTGATTCCAACAACTTCTTCATTAATCCTCTCATTATGAGCTCTGATATTTTCTTTAGGTAGCATCTCTAATGCATTGTATCTTTTCTTCCATGTCTTTCTACACACATCCTTTGCTTGTTTGTCTCCATCAAAAATGTCTTCAAGGTGCTTCCAAATTTTATGGGTTGTATCTATCTTTTTTACTTCTAAAAATTCACCATTAGATAGGGTGTTGATAAGGGCTTCTTTAGCAATAGAATTCTGATGAAACAATTCCTTTTGAGCATCAGTAGCATTATCTTTTGCAAGGTCTTCTAATGTAGGAATCTTGGCTGCTTGGATGGTTACATTAAACACTTCAAAAGAAATGCACTGCAAATGGGTCACCATCTTATTCTTCCAATCAAGATAATTCTCTCCATCAAACTTAGGACTTTCTCTCCTGAAGTATGCCAGCTGATCAACCTCAAGCTATTAAACTTTCTATCTAAGGCACTTGGCTCTGATACCAATTGTTAGGAATAGTCCCAAGAGATAACTAAGAGGGGGGGGTTGAATCAGTTCTCTAAAAGTTTTAATTCTTGATCCAATTAAGTATACTTAAACATAAAGCATAAACACAATGAAAGAAAACTTGAACACAACACCAATATTTTGGTTACGGGGAAACCCAAATAGTTAAAAACCTCGATGGGACTTGATACCCACTAATATTCTGTACTAGTGTATAATGATCCTTGCTAGAAGATCATTTACCCTGTTAGGAGTAGCTTTACAATATATTAAGTACAGTAGACCTCGTTAAGGGTCAGAACTTGTTAGGAGTCTTTTACAATTTTCCCTATTAGGGGAGAGGATGCACTATCCGAGAGCTCACTACTCAAATGGGCGAAGGCTACAACCTTCTGAATAACAAATACACACTATATCTGGATCTTGGTGAACTGCGCTTTGACCTACGATCTGGATTAGTTCCAATGAATAGAACACATACTCTACTTGCCTACATAGACCTTCTTCTGATGGTTCAACACTTCACACACTCTACTCTTCTCTACTTAATCAACCATGAACCACACTCAAGCAATCACAAATGACTGCCTATAAATATCTTTCCTCCAAATGATATAATCAATTCAGCCTATTAGAACCACCTTGAAATCATATTAGAGAAACCATAATAAACTCTAACAAACATTCTATCAGCTCTATTATGCACGCAACTCATTCTAGGACCTGTCTAATAAAATAATTGTAGATGCACGCCACACACTATTGGCTCTACCAAAACAATTGGAACTTTCTCTGTAATCTAAATTAACTTATGTTCTCTTAACCAAACATCAATAACACTTCTCCAAGCTTAAATCCAAGGGTTCATATCCTCAAGATAGGCGCAACTCAAGAAATAATAAAATCTTTGTCAGCTCTTCTAAACAAACATAGGAAACTGCTACTGGTGAATAGAGATTGCATAACTTTACTTGCATTCATCATTAGACTATGCATTCATAACTAAAACATCACTAACATGTCTTCAACATATATCCTAGGGTGCATGCCCATAAGACAACTATACAAACAACCATACATAGAACACTGCCTGTAACTCTGTAAGGAACACTGCTGACACAAGCTAGTATATAACTATCTGTACTTACAATTAACCTCTACGCCCATGATATCATGCTAATATCATGTCCATGCATCATATACTAAAGGATTACTACATAAGACTTCCATGCATGCTACTTTCCATATGTTTTCATCAATGACAAACATACAATCAGTACTGGCCTGCTAGCAAATCTCCAACAAGACCTCCCCTTAAGACACTAAAAAATGATGAAATTAGTTAAATTACTTATGACATGTGTTAGTTATATAATTAGTTAGAATACTTATTGTCCATTAGTTACATGTATTAACTAGTTATTTTTTATGATATTAATTCTAGATCCCCTTAAGATTGCTTATTAGTTAAAGATCCCCTTATGACACTAAAAAATGATGAAATTAGTTAGATTACTTATCATATCTCATCATATCATATCATCTAATCAAATAAAACCATGTAATCAAATCATCTAATCAAATCATATTATATCATATCATCTAATCAAATAAAACAATCTAATCTAATCATATATCATTAAATAAAACCTCTAATAAAATCATCTAATCATATCATCTAATAAAATAAAACCATCTAATCAAATCATATTATCTAATCAAATATACATCTCTAATCACATATATGTCATGAATCATATTTCTCTAATCAAATATATGTCTTGAATCAAATATAAGTACATCTAATCAAATATATATGTCTTTAATCAAATATATGTCTCGAATCATAAACTGAAAATATCAAACATATACTAATGACATATAATTAGTCTCAAATAAAAGATATGTGCAACATGTCCTAAACTAGGGAGTCATTTAGGCACATGTGAACAGAGTGACTTCCATGAGCATCCTTTGGCTGTGAGACAACAACTGATCCCCATGAATATAAATGCATGTATATATAATAATAATCTAAAATAATTAAAATATTATAAATACATGTTTAAACTTACATATTTTTAAAACTTACCTGACCACTACTAGGTGTCACATCTACTGAATCACTCCTATGAAAAGCATCCTCTAGTTGTACAACATCGACTGACCCCTACAAATTTAGTGTACAATAGTTGGTTCTATACATGTGCATAGTATATATATTATGTAAAGTACTTGAAATATATAAATACATGTGTACACATGCATGCTTAAACATACATATATCTAAAACTTACATTACCACTAGTAGGTGTCACATCAAATGGATCTCTCATAGGAAGATGCTCTAAGCCTACACTAGAGGTAACATGCTCTGCAATACATATGTCTAAAATTAATTATTCACTAAAAATCCTAAGAAAAAAGAAAATAAAATTTTATATGTACTTGGGTCTTAGGAGCAGGAGGATCATCAATATGCTACACCATTGTATCATCAACTGAAACTACATCACCCACACTACCTAAGGTCCTGAACCTCTCTAGTAATGAGGAGTGTAGGGGTGACACTAGCTGGGAGGGGAGTGATGTAGAACCTAAACCATTTGGATACAATAACATATCCATAAATGACCCAACACCAGTGCCAATGCCCACCTAACCCAACCCACGCAACTTCTCATCAAAAGTGTCTAGACCCTTAGTGGTGATGTGTACATCTCCAACCTGTATACTTGGCTCTATAGCTATAGAGTGATTTGTGGGTGCAAAGCGCTCTGCACTATGTTGTGCCTGACTAGTAGATGGTGTGTCCTATGTCGGTGGAACTATAGGACCCCGTACAAGTCCAATGAAATCCTTGACTGAATGTATTGGGATCTTGTGCATGTCAGCAATATGAGAATAGGCCTGCAGGAGATCCTCCAAAAAGTAAAGGGCCATATCTAAATGAATATGATGACCTGATAGTGCTTGTATCTCTCCAAGTATAGGAAGACCTATAGATCTATGTCTCATCAGTCACACCTGTAGTAGTACTAGAGGAAGCCTCTAAAGATGATCTAGCTCTACTCGGTCTAGTCAAAATGTATCTTCCCATTGAATCTGAAGTGATGGATGTGGCTATAGAAGCAATCTATCCTATACTATCAACTACTCCCCTCTAAGAAGGAATGATGACTCTATTTGCAGTAGCAACCATCGTGGGTGCCACTATCAGAGTCATGTGCCCAACTAGCTATCTACAAGGCTATCCAACTTGATCATCCCTACACTACTGATCGCAGTCTGCAACCCTACTGAGCCCCTGACCATAATATGTTGGAAGATCTAAATAGTCGACCCTAAGTCCCAAACGGAACTTAGCCTACAACTACTGTGCAAAATATAATGGAATCTAGTCATTATTTGGATAACGACCATGTTCTACAAGAAACTGAGGGTGAATCATACATGTGATCTAAGGAATTGCACACTATGTGACTTGATATGCCCTCACAGTGGCTCTCCCATCATAATGTGGGAAAACCTCTCATTTGATGATTTCCTTGGGGAAAAGGCTCTGAACCATCGCCAAGGAAACATCACCTGAGACCTCAGCCCTCAACTCTCCAAAAATGGTCTCAACTACCTAAGGTGTGAAGGAGGATTGAGACCTCAATCTGGTAGTCATAGTCTCCAAATTGGTCAATATAGTAGCACAAGTATCTCTATATATACCATCTGCTAAAGACGTACAGATAGACTCTCTAAGTCGAGCCATCTCCGTGTCAGTAATATGAAAAATGGTCTGCATATCAAGAGTTTGAGGTGCATCTTGAGCAGCCATCTAGATACATAACATGTGAAAGCTAAGTGTTAATAATTAAGTACTTGATTACATGTTATAACTGCATGTAAAATGGAAACAAATATATAAATATATAAAATTATAGGTCCTATTAGGTCATGTAAGTGGTCTTATTAGGTCATGTAATGGGTCATCGGTAACATAAAAGGTCCTAAGGGGTCCTAGGTTATATTAGTGGATCCTCGTATGTATTAATTAAGTCTAAGATACATATATATGTCACAGGACAACCTAAGATATATTAATGGGTCTTCAGAATCCCAATGGGTCATATATGTCTTAAAATATTGTAAGGGATGTATAATGGTCCAATAATATTAATGGATTGTAGATTTGATAAGTGGTCTAAGTCATCCTAGGACATCCTAAGATTCTTTAATGGGTTTTGGGGGTCCTAAGGTTTCATATTTGTTTTAAGATTTCATAAGGGATCCAGATAAGAGTCCTAGAATGTTAATGAGTCATAGGTGCAATAAGTGGTCCTAGAGTGTCTTAAGGGGTCATGGGTAACATAAGAGGTCCTCAAGTATAGATAAGGGTTTTAGAGTGTCTTAAGGGGTCGTAGGTAACATAAGAGGTCCTAAGGGATCCAAATAAGAGTCTTAGAATGTTAATGAGTCGTAGGTGCAATAAGTGGTCCTAGAGTGTCTTAAGGGGTCATGGGTAACATAAAAGGTCCTCAGGTATAGATAAGGGTCCTAGAGTGTCTTAAGGGATCATAGGTAATATAAGAGGTCCTAAGGGATCCAGATAAGAGTCTTAGAATGCTAATGGGTCATAGGTGTAATAAGTGGTCCTAGAGTGTCTTAAGGGGTCTTAGGTAACAATGGGTCCTAGAAGTGTCTTAAGATAATGTAAGGGATGGATAAGGGTCAGGTAGAGTGTCTTAAGGGGTCAGGGGTAACATAAGAGGTCCTAAGGGATCCTAGGTTACATTAGTGGCTCCTCGTATGATATTAATTGAATCTAAGATACATAAATGTGTCCTAGGACAACCTCAGATATGTTAATGGGTCTTGATGATCTGAATGGGTCATATATGTCTTAAAATGTCATAAGGGATTTATAATGGTCTAACAATGTTAATGGGTTGTAGATGTGATAAGTGGTCTAAGGGATCTTTGGTTACATAAGATGTCATAAGCTATAGATAAGGGTCCTAGAGTGTCTTAAAAGGTCGTGGGTAACATAAGAGGTCATAAGGTACATATAAGAGTCCTAGAGTGTCTTAAGGGGTCATGGGTAACATAAAAGGTCCTAAGGGGTCCTAGGTTACATTAGTGGATCCTCATATGTATTAATTGAATCTAAGATACATAAATGTGTCATAGGACAACCTAAGATATGTTAATGGGTCTTCAGGATCTGAATGGGTCATATATGTCTTAAAATGTCATAAGGGATGTATAATGGTCCAATAATATTAATGGGTTGTAGATGTGATAAATGGTCTAAGTGGTCCTAGGAAATCATAAGATTATTTAATGGGTCTTGGGGGTCCTAAGATTTTGTATTTGTTTTAAGATTTCATAAGTGATCCAAATAAAAGTCTTAGAATGTTAATGAGTTGTAGGCTCAATAAGTGGTCCTAGAGTGTCTTAAGGGGTCGTGGGTAACATAAGAGGTCCTAAAGTATAGATAAGGGTCCTAGAGTGTCTTAAGGGGTTGTAGGTAACATAAGAGGTCCTAAGGGATCTAGATAAGATTCCTAGAATGTTAATGGGTCGTAGGTGGAATAAGATGTCCTACAGTGTCTTAAGGGGTCATGGGTAACATTGGGTCCAAGATGTGTCTTAAGATAATGTAAGGGATAGATAAGGGTCAGGTAGAGTGTCTTAAGGGTTCAGGGGTAACATAAGAGGTCCTAAGGGGTCCTAGGTTACATTAGTGGATCCTCGTATGATATTAATTGAATCTAAGATACATAAATGTGTCCTAGGACAACCTAAGATATGTTAATGGGTCTTGATGATCTGAATGGGTCATATATGTCTTAAAATATCGTAAGGGGTGTATAATGGTCCAACAATGTTAATGGATCGTAGATGTGATAAGTTGTCTAAGGGATCTTAGGTTATATTAATTGTGTAGTACCCACCTGTAGTTTTCTTTTAGGTTGCTTTTTGTTTCAGTTGTTTGGCCGAATTCTTTTAGGTCACTTTTTATGTGATCGAATATTATTTTAATAAATGATGATTATGGATTTTGTCCATGTGTTTATCATGTGATTACATAGATTAGATGATGATATCATTATGATGTTATTTTTATGCTTTATATTGATTTATGACGTTATTGACCCCATACTTGCATGTGTGTGGTTATCATGTGTGTGTATTTTCTTGATGTGTTTGTGTGGTAGAGGACAAAGGCGTAGTTACTTGCATAGTTGAGATCCACACATTTGACCATACCCTATCATTGTCTACTATATGTGTATATTGGATGTACATGCTTCATCTTGTGATGATAGGTTTGCAGGTATATGGCATCATCTTCCCTGAATTGGCAGGAGTGAGCGTGCCCATAAATATTTATCACAATGGTAAAGAGGGGAGATAATACACAGACACAAAACCCTAACCTAAGCTTAATTTTTCTTAGCATTGGACAAGTATCAGTTCAACTACCCTACTCGAATTTGTCTAGTACAAGAATTCGTGGATCCCTTCTCCTGAGTTTTCTGTTTTATGTTGTTTGATTTCAGTTGATTTATTGCTTATGTGTGTGATTTTTCTATAGTTGTGGAATTTAATATTATAGTTGAAAACTAATATTAATTTTAATACCTATGCTTATGTGAGGATAATTAATTAAAGATCAAATATTTAAATGTTTGGATTTAATTAATTAATTGTTTGAAATTAGATTTGATTATGCTTAATTAAATAATTAAATATTTAATTTCATGATTGAATTGTGCTTTAAGTATTTAATTTAATTAATGTGAATTTTTATTATTTACATGTGCTTTAGTTATGTTGAAAAGTAATTTATTTTCAAAAGGTAACAACTTGTCTTTAGGAGTCTAAGTTGAGTTGTGCAAATAAAAGCTATTTATTTTATTTAATTGGGATTTTCTTTCAATTTTTGATTTTGAGTGGTATTAGGAGATTACTAATGAGTCATCTCTAGGGTTTGCATGAAAGGGGGAATTAAATCCCTAATAGGGGGAAAGGCATTCATTTTGAGTTTACACACACACAAGTTTTGAAGAATTGTGGAGAGAGCTTGGTTTTGGAATTTTGAGATTTCTTGAGTGTATTGTGTTGCTTGAATTTGGTGAGAGATTGTTTTGCATCTAGTTCTTGGATTGCATACTTTGTGGATTCAGATTTGCAGGATTGGGTTCTTACTTTGAAGGATCTGAAATCTTCTTCTTCTCAAAGGCTTCCATTTATAGTCTCTTGCATTGGATTTGAAGTTGGGTTTGAGAAATCCTCTCTGTAAATTTATCTGTGCAATTTTCAGTATTTTATTATGCCTGGATAGTTTCATTTGATTCAGTGGATTTGTTTTGCTATTCTGTGCTTTTGGGTGTTAGAGAACCCTTAGATCTGTGGATTTTGGTTTTTATTTCGACTTGGCACAGTAGGGTTATGTTGTCCAATTTTTGCGAGACAATTCTTCCTAAAACTCTTGGAAATTGAAAAATTAGTATTGGCTATAGTTCAACTATAGGGCTATGGGAAAATAGATTTGATTGTGAGAAAAAAACCCAATTTGGGTAGAAAATCAACATTCTGGGAAAAATAGGCTCTGTTAAAACAAATTTACAATAAAAAATAAATACCAGAAAAAGACAAATTTTATCCATTGAAGAAAGATACAATAGTAATAAAAAAAACAAGAGGAAAAGACAAATATATGTGCATTAAGATTAAAAGAGTTTTGTTTTCCATTTTTGGAAAAAAAAGTACACAGCATATAAATTTCCATTTTCAAAAATTGCCTCTTAAAAAAAAATTAAACTCTGTTTAAAAAAAGAAGACATTTCTTTATTCAAAAAAAATATATATATATTATTTGCTATTAAAAATAGCTTTTGGAATGTTGTTTGTTTTAAAAAAAAATTAAAATTAAAAAAAAAATTAAAGGTTTTTGAGTGGGGCGGGGGCCACTAACTCCCCCACCCCATGGCAATCGCAAGGCACCATGAGCAGCCTAAGGCTACAACAGGTACCGTGCTTCAGTCTTAGATTACTGCATGGGGGGCCCGCAGGTGCGGTGTTGCAGCCGAGGTTGCATGCGCCATGTGGGTGCGGCCACTAGCCCCAACATGTTTTGTAATTTATTTATTTATTTTTTATTTATTAATAATTTTTATTAATAGTTTTATTTTAATATGATAAATTTTTATTAATTTAAAGTTTTATTAAATAGTATAATTTTATTATAGTTTAATTAATTTGTTTAATTGATTTAGATTAATTCGTATTTGTATTAATTCAATTTTTAATTAAATTAAATTTAAGTTAATTTGTATTCTTAATTTGAATTTGAATTTAATTTATTTCTATTTTTAATTTAGATTAAAGATAGAAATAAGAGATGAATTATTTTTAACATTAATTATTATTATTTTTATCATGCTTATATTTAATTCTATGGTTTTTTTAATTTAATTAAATATAGGATTAATTTTTCATTCAGTAGTGCACATTTACTTTAATAATTGGTTAATTGTTAAATGTAAATTAATTAATTTAGTTCTTTTGTTCTTGTTCTAATGAAGGGAATATTTATTCATTTACGTATACATTAGAACTAAATACAAATATATCTTCTAGGAGCATTCTTGGACGTTTTTACACTAAGATTATTGTGCACTAGATATCATGATGAAACTATAGGTTAAGGAAACAAACATTAACCGAACCGAATGTGATTATTGGATTAATTTAGTCATTGAATCCTTTTGAAGTTCAGGTACTATAATTGGATGTTTTCTCTTGTTTAGGACTATTAGGAGACTATGGATGATATTTTTTATCATGACATTATTGTGCCGATTATGATTAAGATTCTCTTAGCAGTTAATGTGTTTCTACTTTTGGATTCAATTATGATGAATATCGAATGTAAATGACTATGGTTCAGTTTTAGTTCTTTATGGCGTGAGTGTTGTATTCTTCGTTGCTACAGTGCCTTCTCTTGCAATATGTGATATCAAGTACTAGAAGACCTAAGGGGAAACATAGGTCAGGGTATGTGTCAGATGATTATGTTTTCAGTTGTGTTTCGATGTATGTGTATTTTCTGATTATACCCTGACTTGACCATATGGGCTCATGATGTTTGTATTCTATTTATGGTATCTTTGTAATCATTTCTAGTTCTTGTGTGTGAAACTAGATCTAGGATTACCTGATTGTATACCTGATTAGATCTGGGAAAGATCTTTGAGCCTAGGGTAGTTTAACTAGACATGTAGAAGGAGGTGGCTTGCAATAAGCGTCGGGGCCCACAAGTGGCTACCATGATCACTTATTGTAAGTATCATTAATCAAGTGATAAACTAATATAATTAAGGGGTATTTAAATGAACCTAATAAGATATGAGTCCTTTCCCATGCTTGAGTGCTAGTACAGATTAAGATGGATGTTGAGAAGATGACTAGCTGCCTTTAAAAGGCACGAATTGGCATAGTTGATGACTTAGTCTCTACGAGAGGTCATTGATACCGTGTATGGTCACTTGGGTGCTGGGATCCAGAGAGATTACCAGGATAAAACTCAAGGATTAGATGTACATGATGGCACCTTCCTATGCATAGTGTGGTTATTCTACATGTGTCGGCTGGCTCTGGATTAGTGAGTCTTACCTATTACTATATTTTGTTTACCTTGAGTTAGAGTGCTTTCAGGATCCTCTTTCTTAGTGTTTTTTCCTTGCTTTTTTATTGGTTATCTGATTGGGGTTTTTTGTTATCTCATCAGCATGGTGGGGTAAGCCTTTATGGTTCTACATGGACGGGTGGTAGTGATTCTTTACCATTTGAGATTTGATGTCCTGGTGCCGGTGCTTGATGGTGCTTCTGTAGTTGGATTCATTATGTTTCTTCTTTGATGATTATTTCCATATCTTCATTATTTGTAATCCTTTATTAGAGCATCACATGTGATACCTAATCTGGTCATTATATTATTTTGTTAGAGGGATTACCACATACCTTGTGACATGTGCAGTGGATGTGAGCTTATTTAGATTTCATGGAAGACCATGAGGATTGTAATATATTGATGTATGATGTAATTGTATTATTTATGTTATGGAATCTTTTGTTGATGTTATTTTAGTTTTGTTGTGTTCTTAAGTAATTCTATGTCATGGGACCATTGAGTTTTATAATCTGTGATGGTTTTTGTATTAATGTGAGTAAATGGTAATTGCTTCTACACTAATGTTTATCTTGTATGTTAACTTTAGAAAAAAAAAATTATTCACCAAACTTAGTAGCATGTTTTAGGTTAATCTCTCTTGGGTTCCCTAGCGGGGCATTACAAATTGAGACTAGTATGTCTTAAGGGTTCTTGCCGGCAATGATGGGTTCACATATGTATTAACAAAAGCTAAGATAGATGAATGTGTCCTAGGACATTTTAAGATATGATAATGGTTCGTATGGGTCCTAAGGGGTCCTATGTGTCTTAAGATGTCATAAGCGATACGTAATGGTCCTAGAATGTCTTAAGGGGTTGTAGGCCTCATAATAGGTCCTAAGAGATCATAGGTTACATTAATTCAATCTAGAATATGTCTTAAGGAGCCTTGAGGGAAACAATGAGTCCTTGTATGTATTAATGGAACCTAACAGGTAAATCAATGGGTCATAGGACATCCTAATATGTATTATAAGATTTTGAGATTTTTAAGTGATCCTAAGTGTCTTAATATGTCGTAAGGGAGGAATAAGGGTCTTAGAAACTTACTGTACTACAATTTTTTAACATTTTCTAACATACTACTAGATCATTTTCAAAAATTTAACTACGATTTTCTAAGATTTCTACAAACTAAAAATTATTTAAAACAAATAACTAACTAATATTTACTAAACCTACTAAAAATACGTGTACATGTGAGAGAGAGAGAGAGAGAGAGAGAGAGAGAGAGAGAGATTCCTAATATTTACAACTTTAAACTTGCAATTTAAAAACAAATATTTTTAATAATTTCTATAAGATCTTAATGTTTTCTAACATTTCTACTATGGTTTCTAATGTTTTGTAAATATTTTCTAACAGTTTCTAACAAACTACTATGATTTTCTACCATTTTCTAACATATTCTAACATTTATACTAGTATTTTTAATATTTCTATCATTTTCTAATATTTAATTACGATTTTCTCACATTCTACTATCAATTTATAACATATTAGATAATATTTAACTATGATTTTCTAACATTTCTACAAATAAAAAATTATTTAAAACAAATAACTAACTAAAATAAATATAAAACATATAATTTAAAATAAAAAATGAGAAAAATGTGTGTACCTGATACTGCTAACAATCTGAAGATGTTGAAAATGCTCGGGAGGTGCTGACGTGCTGATGTGCTGAGGTTCTTCACTCCAAGGCCTGGGGTCTGCAAAATCCGACAGTGACAATGACAAATAAAAAACAAACGCCAGAAATATATAACAAAATTTGGCCTGAAGGGGCTTCACGTGAAGACCCCCTTTGGGCGAAGTACCCTAAATAGGGTACTTCGCATGAAGACCCTTGTCTAGGGTACTTCACGCAAAGTTGGTCCACCACTTCACACGAAGACTCTAAAATTTTATTTTTCCCCACGATGCCGATTTTGTTCATCCCTAAAAGTGGGACACAACTTTGTGGGATCACCCTCATTCATAAGGAAGAAATGATAGAAAACTATTGTTTCCCCTCAGTATAAGAAAGAGAATAATTATACTATTAGATTGCTATCCAATTATAACTGGACATAAATTGTATCAGCATGAATGACAATGAGCCCCCAAAAGGTAAGCTAGTAGTGTCACATAGTGAGAAGAAACATAATAGGTATAAGAGGATTAGGGAAATATATGAATATATGGATTTAATAAATTATTGATATCAAGTGTTACAATAATAATCCCCCTATCAAATAATTCCCCAAAAAATTATTGAATGATATATAGTAAAGATCAAAGTTGGTATACAAAAGATGATAAAGACAAAAACTACTAGCATCACCTATTTTATCATTAAAATTATGTTTTATGAAAGGAAAGATGATATTAGCATCATATTTAAGTCTCAAGAAGCTATTGTTTCCTATACAAGAAGTTTGTTCCTCTTTTGGGCATGGGAAGGTCAGGTTTTGACAAAAAAAAATGTTAAGGAAGGTGTACAAAATCCTAGTTCTTGTATAGTATATAGAAATGATGGTTGTATATACACCTTATTTTATTTTTCCATAAGTTCAATAACATTTCATATATATAATTTTTTAAAATAAATTTTAAAACCACTATTGTAATTTGTTTGTAAATGTTATGTGAAATAAGGATTTTTATCACAAACCTCAATTAAATTGGTAGTGCAAATATACTTTGAAGAATCAAAGGGATGAATAAAAGAATAAGGATGGATACTTATAGGAGTATATTTTATCATGTAATGATGCACCCTTTCTTAGTAAGACTCATCTTATTGGTGAAACATGGGAACATTTGTAAGTTGTGGGTAACCTATAATGGAGATGAGCCTAAAGAGAAGGCTAACCTCCAACTTGTGATAGGGTATGTGCAGGATCATGGTATACCAAACTATGGCCTTAAGTGGCAATGAAAAATAAAAAAATCAAGGTTAGTCAACTTGACATAAAAGGTTGAACATCTTATGAACCTTATGTGAAAAAGTTGTAAGAATAGAATCTGTAGGAAATTGAATGTAGTTTCTAAAATACTAACCCTTGTTTGAATTTTTTTTTTTTCTAATTGTTCAAAATTTTAGATTTCAATGCAGTACTATGAAAATTTCAAGGAAAAGATAAAAAGTACGTGTATGTCTGACCACCTTAATCACAATCAAATGTTGATATATTTTCCCAAGATTATAGATATAAGTAGTAGACTCGTGCCTAGATGTGATGCATATTTTTTTATAATTTTTTGTCAAATAATTAATTAATTATGAATTTTCTGCTACAAGTTTTTCAAAATAAAAAAACTCTCATGTCTGACCACCTTAACTAATTCAAAATTTTACCAAATTCAAAACTACTTTTTTTCTTATAGTAGCCGAAGCATAGAATGTGATGCAAGTTTCGAATTTCAAAAAGGTTAAATGGTTTGAAAGTTATAATTATTTTTCGATCAGTATGTCAGTTACAACTTTAAAGATAACTCAATTGAAAAATAAGTAATAATTACTTATAGAACTCAAAATTTGACAATAATTATATCAATGGAAAGCTGATAATATCTTTAAGAAACCCTGTTTGTTTCATCAATTTCAGGTGAAAAAATAGTTGTCAGCTACATGGTTGAAGTCTCAATATCAAGAACTATCTCCTAAAATAGGCCTAAAGGGTTAACCACCCACGTTGGGTAATACCGAAGCAAATACCAAGCCTAATTGGATATCCAATAATATCGGATATCCAATAAAGCCCACCTATTTTGAAATTTCAAATACCCCGCTTTTCCCAAATTCAAGTTTCATAATAAATGTTATTTTTTAATAGTAATATTAATTGTGTTATAAATTAAGTTGTATTATTTTTATATTAATATTAATTCAAGTTTCATATTAAATTATATTTTTGTTATGTTAATATTACTTTCATTTTAAATATTAATATTAAATAATAATAGCATAGCATAAATATTATAATATAAATATTTATATTAGTCTGTATTATATTATTTGATATACAAAATGATTTCAAAAAAATACTTGCATAGTTGATTTGAGGATAGACTGTTTTAGCTCAAATCCTCTTGAAAATATCCAGCACAAGATTTTTCTATAGAATCCTTCTAATTTCGGCGGTTTGACTATACTAGATAAGTAGATGTCAATGGACTTCCCCTCAATTGAATACAAACAATTAATTTTTCAAATCTTGAAAATAAATTTCACACAGTTGAAGAACCACCGTACACTCATCATCTGTTCTAGAAACTAACAGTGTGATAAAAATTGATGTAAGAACATTTAAGGTACATTGTCCACAAAAAGGTATATGAAACCTTTAAATATGCATTAAAAAATGGAGGTGAAGGCTCTAGATGTGTGTGTGTGTGTGTGTGTGTGTGTGTGTGAGAGAGAGAGAGAGGGGGGTTATGAGGACTTCCTAGGGGTCCTAACATGTAATTAGGGGTACTAAGACACCTACAAAGTCCCCATGACCCCTTTTGACACATTTGAATGCTCAAGTGTGTCCTGAGGGGTCCTAAAAATCTTCAGGACACACTTTAGTATTCCAATGTGTCGAAAGGGGTCATGACGACTTCCTAGGGGTCCTAGTACACCCTATCATACATTAGGAACCCTAGGAAGTCCTCATGACACCTTTCAACACATTAGAACACTCAAGTGTGTCCTAAGGGGTCCTACAACCCCTTAAGAAACACTTGAGCATTCAAATGTGTTGAAAGGGTTCATGAGGACTTTATAAGGGTGCTAGAATGCCTTATCATGCATTATGACCCCTAAGAAGTCCCCATGACCCCTTTCGACACATTTGAATGCTCAAGTGTGTCCTAAGGGGTCCAATGACCCCTTAGGACACACTTGAGCATTTCAATGTGTCGAAAGAGGTCATGAGAACTTTCTAGGGGTCTTAGTATGCCTTATCATGTGTTACAACCCCTAGAAAGTCCCCATGACCCCTTTCAAAAAATTTGAACACCCAAGTGTGTCCTAAGGGGTCCTACAACTCTTTAAAACACACTTGAGAATTCCAATGTGCCAAAAGGGGTCATGAGGACTTCCTAGGGGTCCTAGTATGCCTTATCATGCGTTAGGACCTCTAGGAAGTCCTCATGACCCCTTTTGACACATTAGAATGCTCAAGTGTGTCCTAAGGGGTCCTACGACCCATTAGGACACACTTGAGCATTTAAATGTGTCAAAAGGGGTCAAGAGGACTTCGTAGGGGTCCTAGTATGCCTTATCACATGTCAGGACCCCTAGGAAGTCCCAATAACCCCTTTGGACACATTTGAATGCTCAAGTGTGTCCTAAGGGGTCCTACGGCCCCTTAGGAAACATTTGAGCATTCCAATGTGTCCAAAGGGGTCATGATGACTTCCAAGGAGTCCTAGTATGCCTTCTAACATGTTAGGTCCCCTAGGAAGTCCTTATGACCCCTTTCAATACATTTGAATCCTCAAGTGTGTCCTAAGGGGTACTACGACTCTTTAGGACACACTTGAGCATTCTAATGTGTCGAAAGGGGTCATGAGGACTTCCTAGGGGTCCTAGTATACCTTATCACACATCAGAACCTGTAGGAAGTCCTCATGACCCCATTCAACACATTAGAACACTCAATTTTGACCTAAGGGGTCGTAAAAACCTTTAGGATACACTTGAGCATTCAAATATTTTGAAAGGGGTCATGAGGATTTCCTACGGATCCTAGTATGCCTTATCATGCATTAGGACCCCTAAGAAGTCCTCATGACATCATTCAACACATTAGATTTCTCAAATGTGTCCTAACGGGTCCTACGACCCCTTAAGACACACTTGAGCATTCAAATGTGTTGAAAGGGGTCATGAGGACTTCCTAGGGATCCTAGTACACCTTATCATGTGTTAGGACCCCTACGAAGTCCACATGACCTCTTTCAACACATTTGAATTCTCAAGTGTGTCCTAAGGGTTCCTACGACCCCTTAGGACACACTTGAGTGTTCTAATGTGTCGAAAGGGGTCATGAGGACTTCGTAGGGTTCCTAGTATGGCTTATAATGTGTTAGGACCTTTAGGAAGTCCTCATGACCCCTTTCGACACATTAGAATGCTCAAGTGTGTCCTAACGGGTCCTATGACCCCTTAGGACACACTTGAGCATTCAAATGTGTCAAAATGGGTCATGAGGAATTCCTAGGGGTCTTAGTACACCTTATCATGCGTTAGGACCCCTAGGAAGTCCCCATGACCCCTTTCGACACATTTCAATGCTCAAGTGCCCCTAAGGGGTCCTATGACTATGACACAATTGAGCATTCTAATGTGTTGAAAGGAGTCATGAGGACTTCCAAGGGGTCCTAGTATGCCTTATGACATGTTGGGACCCCTTGGAAGTCCTCATGACCCCTTTCAACACATTAGAATGCTCAAGTGTGTCAAAAGGGGTCCTACAACTCTTTAGAACACACTTGAGCATTTCAATGTGTCGAAAGGGGTGTTGAGGACTTCCTAGGGGACCCGATAGACCTTATCACATGTTAGGACACCAAAGAATCCCTCATGAACCCATTCGAAACATTGAAATGCTCAAGTGTGTCCTAAGGGGTGCTATGACCCCTTAGGACACACTTGATCATTCAAATGTGTTGAAAGGGGTCATGAGGACTTCCTAGGGGTCCTAGTATGCCATATCATGTGTTAGGACCCATATAAAGTCCCCATGACCCCTTTCGACACATTTGAATGCCCAAGTGTGTCCTGAGGGGTCCTACAACTCTTTAGGACACACTTGAGCATTCCAATGTGTCAAGAGGGGTGATTAGGACTTTCTAGGGGTCCTAGTATGTATTATCACATGTTAGGACCCGTAAGAAGTCCTCATGACCTCTTTTGACACATTAGAATGCTCAAGTGTGTCCTAAGGGGTCCTACAACCTATTAGGACACACTTGGACATTCAAATATGTCAAAAGGGGTCATGAGGACTTTGTAGGGGTCCTAGTATGCATTTTCACCTGTTAGGACCCCTAGGAAGTCCCCGTGACCCCTTTCGACACATTTGAATGCTCAAGTGTGCCCTAAGGGGTCCTACGACCCCTTAGGACACACTTGAGCATTCTAATGTGTCAAAAGGGGACATGGGGACTTCCCAAGGGTCCTAGTATGCCTTATCATGCGTGAGGACCCCTAGGAAGTCCCCATGACCCCTTTCGACACATTTCAACACTCAAGTGTGTCCTAAGGGGTCCTAAGACTCTTTAGGACACACTTGAGCATTCTAATGTGTTGAAAAGGAGTCATGAGGAATTCCTAGGAGTCTTAGTGTATACACCTAAAAATGGTCACCTAGACTATTAGCCCCTTTTGCTAAATCATAAATTGCTTATTCTTGATCAAATTCTAGTTCTATCATTTATTTGATTATTTTCTATGGGCTAACCATCTTATCCTAAGTCTTTATTTATTAAAAGGAATATTTCCTCCCCTTTTAATAAATAAAAAAAGCCCCCACTTTTCCTCTTATCCTAAGTTGCACAAATAAAGCATTATTCTTATTTTATAAAAAGGGAAAAAGCACTTTTTGTCTCATATGGACACAAAAGTCAACTCCTATTTTCTCATTGGAGGATATTTGTGTACATGGATTGCTCCTCTTTCAAGCTCCACCATTGATTAAATATTTTGCCTCTTAATCTCCATGGTCCATTTCTCCTCATTTCCTATAAAAGAAGAGCTCTCTTCTTCATTCTAGATCCCCAACTTTTTATGCTAATATTATGCTGCAGGTTTTCTAGGTACACTTTGGAGCTTTTGAAGATTTGGAGCATTCTTGCATTCTACATCTCATTCTTGCATTCTTATCTTAGCTTCATATTTATTCTTTCTTAGATTAGCTTTATTTCTATGCTCTAGATTAGCTCACATAGATTAATTAGCTTGGATTGTAACACTTGCATATTTCCTTTCATAGCTTAGCTTGCATTTCCATTTCTAGCATAGCATTGCATTGCATTTTCATTCTTGATTCACTGGAGATATTGGCATTCTTGCCCTTGTCTTCATTGAATCTCTCATTGCATGGTTTACTAGCAAGGTTATAGGCTAAATAGCTCTAGCTGAGAGCATTCTTAAAAACCCTTGCACTCCATGCCTAGGGAGCTATGGATCGATTTGTGAGGGCTCATTCTTGAGTTTCCTTGCATGTAATGATCCATAGAAGTGTGACACATTTATAGCACACACTTAGTATGTCTTATCATGTGTTAGGACCCCTACAAGGTTATTATGACCCCATTCAATACATTATAATGCTCAAGTGTGTCCTAGGGTGTCCTACGACCCTTTAGGACACACTTGAGCATTCAAATGTGTCGAAAGGGGTCATGAGGACTTCCTTGGGGTCCTAGTATGCCTTATCACATGTTAGGACCCCTAGAAAGTCCTCATGACCCCTTTCGACACATTAGAACACTCAAGTGTGTCCTAAGGGGTCCTACAACCCCTTAGGATAGACTTCTGCATTCAAATGTGTCAAAAGCGGTCATGAAGATTTCCTAGGGCTCCTAGTATGCCTTATCACACATTAGGACCCCTAGGAGGTCCCGATGACCCCTTTTAACACATTTTAATGCTCAAGTGTGTCCTAAGGGGTCCTCCAGCTCTTTAGGAAACACTTGAGCATTCCAATGTGTCAAAAGGGGTCATGAGGGCTTCCTAGGGGTCTTTATATGCCTTATGACATGTTAGGACCCCTAGGAAGTTCCCATGACCCCTTTCAACACATTTGAATGCTCAAGTGTGTCCTAAGAGGTCCTTTAACTCTTTAGGAAACACTTGAGCATTCCAATGTATCAAAAAGGGTAATGAGGACTTCCTAGGGGTCTTAGTATGTCTTATCATGTGTTAGACCCCTAGGAAGTCCTCGTGACCCCTTTCGACACATTAGAATGCTTAGGTGTGTCCTAAGGGGTCCTACGACCCCTTAGGACATACTTGAGCTTTCAAATGTTTTGAAAGGGGTCATGAGGACTTTGTAGGGGACCTAGTATGCCTTATCATGTGTTAGGACCCCTAGGTAGTCCCCATGACCCCTTTCAACACATTTGAATACTCAAGTATGTGCTAAGGGGTCCTACGACCACTTAGGATAGACTTGAGCATTCCAATGTGTTGAAAGGGGTCATGATGACTTCCTTGGTGTCCTAGTAAGCCTTATCATGCATTAGAACCCTTAGGAATTCCCCATGATCCCTTTCAACATATTTGAATGCTCAAGTGAGTCCTAAGGGGTCGTACGACTGTTTAGGACACACTTGAGCATTTCAATGTGTCAAAAGGTTTCATGAGAACTTCCTAGGGGTCCTAGTATGTGTTATCACACATTAGGACCCCTCAGAAGTCCCCATGACCCCTTTCGACACATTTGAATTCTCAAGTGTGTCCTAAGGGGTCCTACGACCCATTATAAAACACTTATGCATTCAAATGTGTCAAAAGGGACCATGAGGACTTCTTAGGGGTTCTAGTATGCCTTATCACGTGTTAGGACCCATAGGAAAGCCCCATGACTCTTTTCAACACATTCGAAGGCTCAATTGTGTCCTAAGGGGTCCTATATCCCCTTAGGACACACTTATGCTTTCCAATATTTCAAAAGGGTTCATGAGGACTTCCTAGGGGTCCTAGTACACCTTGTCATGCGTTACAAACCCTAGGAAGTCCCCATGATCCCTTTTGATAGATTTGAACTATCAAGTGTGTCCTAAGGAGTCCTATGACCCCTTAGGACAAACTTGACCTTTCCAATGTGTCAAAAGGGGTCATGAGGAAGTCATCATGAGCCCTTTCAACACATTAGAATGCTCAAGTGTGTCCTAAGGGGTCCTACAACCCCTAAGGACACACTTTAGCAATTAAATGTGTCAAAAGGGGTCATGATGACTTTCTAGGCATCCTAGTATGCCTTATCACATGTTAGGACCCCTAGAAAGTCCCCATGAGCCCTTTCAACACATTAGAATGCTCAAGTGTGTCCTAAGGGGTCCTACCACCCCTTAGGACACACTTGAGTATTCAAATGTGTCGAAAGGGGTCATGAAGACTTTTTTGAGGTCCTAGTATTCCTTATCACGCGTTAGGACCCCTAGGGAGTCCCCATTTCCCCTTTGGACACATTTGAATGCTCAAGTGTGTCTTAAGAGGTCCTATGACCCCTTAGGACACACTTGAGCATTCAAATGTGTCAAAAGGGTTCATGAGGACTTCCTAGGGGTCCTAGTATGCCTTATCAAGTGTTAGGATCCCTAGAAAGTCCTCATGACCCCTTTCAACATATTAGAACACTCAAGTGTGTCCTAAGGGGTCATATGACTCCTTAGGACACACTTGAGCCTTCAAATGTGTCGAAAGGGGTCATGAGGATTTTCTAGGGGTCCTAGTATGACTTATCACATGTTAGGACCACTAAGATGTCCCCATGACCCCTTTGGACACATTAGTATGTTTAAGTGTGTCCTAAGGGGTCCTAGGACCCCTTAAGACATGCTTGAGAATTCAAATGTGTCAAAAAGGGCCATGAGGACTTCTTTGGGGTCATATTAAGCCTTATCACGCATTAAGACACCTAGGATGTCACCATGACCCCTTTCGACACATTAGAACACTAAAGTGTGTCCTAAGGGGTCCTACCACCTCTTAGGACACACTTGAGCATTCAAATATGTTGAAAGGGGTCATGAGGGCTCCGTAGGGGTCCTAGTAGGCCTTATCACGTGTTAGGACCCCTAAGAAGTCCCCATGACCTCTTTCGACACATTAGAACACTCAAGTTTTTCCTAAGGGGTCCTAAGATCTCTTAGGTCACACTTGAGCATTCAAATGTATCGAAAGGGGTCATGAGGACTTCCTAGGCATTGTAGTACACCTTATCACATGTTAGGACCCCTAGGAAGTACCCATGACCCCTTTGGACACATTTGAATGCTCAAGTGTGTCCTAAAGGGTCCTACGATCCCTTAGAACACACTTGAGCATTCAAATGTTTCAAAAGAGGTCATGAGGACTTCCTAGGCATCCTAGTATGCCTTATCATGTGTTAGGACTTGTTGGTCTTTAAACTTGTTCCTACACAGTGCCAGGTTTACACTATGATTGATAAACTGGTTAGTCTTCACTCTAAAATCTAACAAGGGAAAAAGTGTCAATTTATGAGGATAAAGAACATCCTCCTTCTACTTCGAGCTCCACATTCACTCAGGCAGGTGTTGCCTCATCTGCACACTCATGACTCTTCTTGAGTTGATGAACAAAGGCCTGCAGATGCATTACTGTGGAATAGTTCTTAGACCCCTGTAGGTATCCAGTACCCCAATGAACCATGACCTAATGCAATAACTTGATCTACATGCAGTGAGTCTAAAAACCGGAAGGGACCTCTTACTAATACTTCCAACATGAAAGGGAAAAGATTTAAATGAAAGATTGATGCTGGGTTGAATGGACTCTTGAAGCACCCCAAGTCTCTCATAGACCAGTGCCTTATCCAATGGGTAGCAGAGTCAAAGACCTCACTATAATAGGGCTATGAAATAAGAAGACAACACACTCACCCTGACCAGATCACACATTACCAAACCACCTATGCACCTAGATATGCTATCACCTATCCAAAGAAAAGACCTAGGAACAGGAAATACATTAACCAGCATCCACTGGAAGACAAGCATGATGCATCTTTGATACCTTAGCTCATACATATCTAAACACCAGTCCTAGACTCAGTTGCTTCTATGAAAAAAAACTCTACTGTAGACACTCACTGGAAATGCAAGTAGAAAAACTATAACACCCTTGATGCTATAATTAATAAGTCTAAAACCCAAATGGAGACAATCTAGAAGCAAACCAAATATATTGAAATCTAATCCATAAGACATCTGTTACAATTTCATTATATTCCCATAGCTAGAGAGGACAGAGGGAACACCCTATATGCAAAGAAAAAGGAAAATACATTGCAGGAAGAACATTCATGGAACCAATCCCCACAACTGTGGCAGAAAGGAATGAACACAAAGTCAAAAATTTGACTACATAAATCCCTAGCTTCCTTGGAATTCTCTAGGAGAATGCAACAAGCTTAGGGACAACTAGGACATAGCCTTCACCAACTAGGCCAATCAGAAACAGCCAAGGAATTTACTACAGGGGCAGGAAACAAAGGCAACTTGGAGAAAGAGATCTCAAACAGATCTAACAATCAAGACAATCAGTACAAAACACTAGGAAGAACCATGAGAGCCAGTCAAATCAGCCACCTGCAAACACACCTATCGAGCACAAAATAGTCATTCATAGGGCATAAAAGTCTCCATGTAATCAATTAATAGGCCTCTAGACCACCTTGCAATCACTGGCATCACCAAACCAATCAAAATCCATTGAAGAAACCATAAAGTCCGGTACCTCCTGCCGCTGCAACACTCAGAAATTCAAATTTGAAAAGCAACAGCTACTTTGCACTTCCTGGGCCTCACATTTCTTAATCACTCACCCCCAGTCGGGAAACCGTGCGATCATAAACCACCGCCATAGGAAAATGGGCCTCAAATAATGTTTGGTCGCATGATCACAAGGCACCAACCTAACCTTTGCGATCATGCGACCGCGGTCTCCTAACCATAGCCAATGGTCAGCGCAAAAAACCTTCACAAAGTGCCCCATCAAATCACCCACAGTGACCAATCAAACTCAAGCATGAAATAAGATTGGCACCATGGGTCCACCTCAGAAATCCACAACTGTGATGCAAATGGTTAGTCGCATGATCGCATAACCCGAAAATGGGCTATGCGAACATGCCACAACAATTCCCTTTACCCTACCACAACCACCACCGCACAACTCCACAACCATGATGGACATGTGGCTCCCTATCACATGATCACATAGCCCAGAGATGGGCTATGCAAACATGCGACAACCCATAGACCGCTACCACACGGAGCTAACATCACCGCCCACCGGCCAAAACTGCCACCGTAACCGCTAAGCTAGGTGGTTGGTCACATGATCGCATAACCCAAAAATGGGTTATGAAAACATGTGACAACCCATGAACTCAATGCCTCACTCTGCCAACAACTACCAGGCCTTAGACCTAGGCCCACCTACCAAGTGTCACACCACCACTCACTGAATACCAACCAGTCACCAACATGGGACCCACGCCCTGCAAGCCCAAGATCGAATGGCGGTCGCATGTTCGCAAGGGAGAGGAATATTCCTCATGATCATGCGGAAACTATAGATCTCTGTGTTGTCACTCCACCAAAGAAATACCAGGCCCACCATCTAGTGACATCATGACTAACCACCCCCTGAGTCACTGGATGTTAGTGGATAACCGCCAAGGATGAAGAGATTGCATGACAACACAGTCGCTAGATTTCTGAATGCTTAGGGATAAACCACCAGAATCAAGAGACCAAGTGGTAACCCCAAGTCACCAAGTCGCCAAATGAAAACCAACCACCAGGCAACCAAAAAGAACTGGGCCCACTAATCGATCACTACCTCACCACCGCAACCAGCCATGGACACATGTCAGCCGGTCGTATGATCGCATAGCCTAGAAATGGGCTATCCAATCATGCGATAGCCAATCAAAGGCTGCCACATAACTGCCAGGAAGATAGCCCTTCCACCAACGGGCCCCACACGTATGGCAAGAACTAGTCGCATGGTTGCATGTTAGAAAACTCTGACATGGGATCATGCGACAACCAATCACCTCAAAGCATTTGCAAACCTGGGCTCATCACTGATCGCACCTGCGTAGATAGGAAATGCTGGCGAATAGGAAACTTGGTGCGAGGTCAAAAACACATAATGTTTTCGACATGGACAGAGACCGAAAACACACAGAGCTTTCGACACCAAAGAAAAAGTGCACAAAAGTAGGAAGCACAGGGGGTCAAAAACAACGCAGGTTGAAAACACAGACCAAAAACACACATGATTTTTGATAACACTGTGGGTTTTCGACATTATGGAAAATTTTAAAGATTACTTCCCGTGGACCTTAGAATATGAAAATATTTTTGGGCATTATGATTTAGGAGATGTAGCTTGGACCAGGGCAAGGTGACAACATGGAGAACACAGGGCAGGAGGCAATGACAGCTTGCAAAGAAAAATAGGCCATTTTAGAGGATTTTCACAATGATAGAAAATTAGCCTAATAGGACCCCTATGAAGTCCCCATGACCCCTTTCGACACATTTGAATGATCAAGTGTGTCCTAAGGTGTCCTACGACCCCTTATTACACACTTTAGCATTCAAATGTCTCAAAAGGCATCATGAGGCCTTCCTAGGGATCGTAGTCCACCTTGTCACATGTTAGGACCCCGAGAATATCCCCATGACCCCTTTCAAAACATTTGAATGCTCAAGTGTGTCCTAAGGGGTTGTATGACCACTTAAGATACACTTGAGCATTCAAATGTGTCGAAAGGGGTTATGAGGACTTCCTAAGGGTCCTAGTAGGCCTTATCACATGTTAGGACCCCTAGCATGTCCCCATGATGCCTTTCAACACATTTGAAAGATCAATTGTTTCCTAAGGGGTCCTACGACCTGTTAGGACATACTTGAGCATTCAAATGTGTTGAAAGGGGTCATGAGGACTTCCTAGGGGTCCTAGTACACCTTATCATATGTTATGACCCCTAGGAAGTCCACATGACCCCTTTCGACACATTTGAAGGCTCAAGTGTGTCCTAAGGAGTCCTATGACCTCTTAGGACACACTTATGCATTCCAATGTGTCAAAAGGGGTCATGAGGAATTCCTAGGGGTCTTAGTATGCATCATCACATATTAGGAACCATAGGAAGTCTCCGTGACATTATTTCAATGCTCAAGTGTATACTAAGGGGTCCTAAAACCCCTTAGGACACTCTTAAGCATTCAAAAGTGTTGAAATAGGTCATGAGGACTTCCTAGGGGTCCTAGTATGCCTTTTCATGTGTTAGGACCCCTAGGAAGTCCCAATGACCTCTTTCGACACATTTGAATGCTCAAGTGTGTCCTAAGGGGGCCTACAAACCTTAGGACACACTTGAGCATTCCAATGTATCGAAAGGGGTCATGAGGAGTTAGATGGGGTCCTAGTATGCCTTATCACATCTTAGGACCCCTAGGAAGTCCCCATGAAGCCTTTCGACACATTGGAAGGCTCAAGTGTGTCCTAAGTAGTCTTACAAACCCTTAGGGCACACTTGAGCATTAAAATGTGTTGAAAGGGGTCATGAGGACTTCCTAGGGGTCCTAGTATGCTTTATCACATATAAGGACCCTTGGAAAGTCCCCATGACCCCTTTCAACACATTAGAATGCTCAAGTGTGTCCTAAGGGGTCCTACCATCCCTTACCACACATTTGAGTATTCAAATGTGTCGAAAGGGGAGTTGAGGACTTCCTAGGGGTTATAGTACACCTTATCATGCATTAGGAACTCTAGGAAGTCCCCATGACCCCTTTCGACACATTAGAATGCTCAAATGTGTCCTAAGGGATCCTACCACCCCTTAGGACACACTTGAGCATTACAGTATAGCAAAAGGGTTCATGATAACTTCCTAGGGGTCCTAGTACACCTTATAACCTATTAGGACCCTTAGGACATCTCGATGACCCATTTCAATGCATTAAAATGCTCAAGTGTGTCCTAAGGGGTCCTACAACTGCTTAGGACACACTTGAGCATTCAAATGTATCAAGAGGGGTCATGAGGACTTCCTAGGATGCCTAGTACACATTATCATGTGTTAGGACTGATAGGAATTCCCCATGACCCCTTTCGACCCATTAGAGCACTCAAGTGTGTCCTGAAGGGTCCTATGACACCTTAGGACACACTTGAGCATTCAAATGTGATGAAAGGGGTCATGAGCACTTCCTAGAGGTCCTGGTACACCTTATCACATGTTAGGATGCCTAGGAAATCCCCATGACCTCTTTTGACATATTAGAATGCTCAAGTGTGTCCTAAGGGGTCGTAGGACCCCTTAGGACACACTTGAGCATTCTAATGTGTCAAAAGGGGTGATGGGGACTTCCTAGAGGTTCTTTTATGCCTTATCAGGTGTTAGGACCCCTAGGAAGTCCTCATGACCCCTTTCAACACATTGGAATGCTCAAGTGTGTCCTAAAGAGTCGTAGTACCCCTTAGGACAAACTTGCACATTCCAATGTTTTGAAAGGCATTATGAGGACTTCCTAGGGGTCCTAGTATGCCTTATCATGCATTAGGAAGCTTAGGAAGTCCACATGAGAACTTTCGACACATTTGAATGCTCAAGTGTGTCCTAAGGGGTCGTACGACCCCTTTAGGACACACTTGAGCATTCTAATGTGTCGAAAGAGGTCATGAGGACTTCCTAGGGGTCCTAATAGACCTTATCACACATTAGGACCCCTAGGAAGTCCCCATGACCCCTTCCAACACATTACAATGCTCAAGTGTGTCCTAAGGGGTCCTACGACCCATTAAGACACACTTGAGCATTCAAATGTGTCAAAAGGGGTCATGACAACTTCCTAGGTGTCCTAGTATGCCTTATCATGCATTAGGACCCCTAGGAAGTCCCTATGACCCCTTATGACACATTACAATACTCAAGTGTGTCCTAAGGGGTCTTACGACCTCTTAGGATACATTTGAGCATTCAAATGTGTCGAAAGGGGTCATGAGGACTTCCTAGGGGTCGTTGTAGGCCTCATCACTTGTTGGCACCCCAAGGAAGTCCCCATGACCCCTTTTGACACACTAGAACACTCAAGTTTGTCCTAAGCAGTCCTACAACCCCTTAGGACACACTTGAGCAATCAAATGTATCAAAAGAGGTCATGAGGATTTCTTAGGCATCCTATTATGCCTTATCACATGTTAGGACCCCTATGAAGTCCCCATGACCCTTTTTGACACATTTGAACACTCAAGTGTGTCTTAATGGGTCCTATGACCCCTTAGGACACACTTGAGCATTCAAATATGTCGAAAGGGGTCAGGAGGACTTCCTAGGGGTTGCAGTATGCCTTATCACGTGTTAGAACCCCTAAGAAATCACCATGACCCCTTTTGACACATTTGAATGCTCAAGTGTCTCATAAGGGGTCCTACAACCCTTTAGGACACACTTGAGCATTCAAATGTGTCTAAAGGGGTCATGAGGACTTCCTAAGGGTCTTTGTATGTTGTATCACATGTTAGGATCCCTAGGAAGTCTCCATGACCCCTTTCGACACATTTGAATGCTCAAGTGTTCCTAAGGGGTACTATGACCCATTAGAATAGACTTGAGCATTCAAATGTGTTGAAAGGGGTCATGAGGACTTCCTAAGGGTCCTAGTAGGCCTTATCATATGTTAGGACCCCTTGGAAGTCCACATGACCCCTTTCAACACATTTGAACAGTCAAGTGTGTCCTAAGGGGTCCTACGACCCCTTAGGACACAATTATGCATTCCAATTTGTTGAAAGGGGTCATGAGGACTTCCTAGGGGTTCTAGTATGCCTTATCACATGTTAGGAACCATAGGAAGTCCCCATGACCACTTTTGAATGCTCAAGTGTATCCTAAGGGGTACTACAACCCCTTAGGACACACTTGAGCATTCAAAAGTGTCGAAATAGGTCATGAGGACTTCCTAGGGGTCCTAGTATGCCTCATCATGCGTAAGGACTCCTAGGAAGTCCCCATGACCCCTTTTGACATATTCAAATGCTCAAGTGTGTCCTAAGGGGTCCTACAAACCCTTGGAACACACTTCAGCATTCTAATGTGTCAAAAGGGGTCATGAGAACTTCCATGGGGTCCTAGTACACCTTACCACGTGTTAGGACCCCTAAGAAGTCCCCATGACCTCTTTCGACACATTAGAAAGCTGAAGTGTGTTCTAAGGGGTCCTACCACCCCTTAGGACACACTTGAACATTCAAATATGTTGAAAAGAGTCATGAGGACTGCCTAGGGGTCCTAATATGCTTTATCATGTGTAAGGACCCCTAGGAAGTCCCCATGACCCCTTTCAACACATTAGAATTCTCAAGTGTATCCTAAGGGGTCCTACCACCCCTTAGGACACACTTGAGCATTCAAATGTGTTGAAAGGGGTCATGAGGACTTCCTAGGGATCATAGTACACCTTATCACATGTTAGGACCCTAACGAAGTCACCATGACCCCTTTCAATGCATTAGAAGGCTCAAGTGTGTCCTAAGGGGTCCTACCACCTCTTAGGACACACTTGACCAATAAAATGTGTCAAAAATGTTCATTGTGACTTCCTAGGGGTCCTAGTACACCTTATCATGCGTTAGGACCCCTAAGAAGCCCCCATGACCCCTTTCAACGTATTAGAATGCTCAAGTGTGTCCCAAGGGGTCCTACAACCCCTTAGGACACACTTGAGCATTCAAATGTGTTGAGAGGGGTCATGAGGACTTCCTAGGAGTCCTAGTACACCTTACCACATGTGAGGACCACTAGGAATTCCTCATGACCCCTTTCAACCCATTAGAATGCTCAAGTGTGTCGTAAGGGGTTCTATGATGCCATAGGACACACTTGAGCATTCAAATGTGTCGAAAGGGGTCATGAGGACTTTTTAGGTGTCCTAGTATGCTTTATCACGTGTTAGGACCCCTAAGAAGTCCCCATGACCCCTTTTGACACATTAGAATGCTCAAGTGTGTCCAAAAGGGTCCTACAACCTCTTTGGACAAAATTGAGCATTTTAATGTGTTGAGAGGGGTCATGAGGACTTCCTAGAGGTTGTAGTACACCTTATTAGGTGCTAGGACCACTAGGAATTCCTCATGACCCCTTTAAAAACATTTGAAAGCTCAAGTGTCTCCTAAGGGGTCCTACGACCCCTTATGATACACTTGAGCAATCCATGTGTCAAAAGGGATCATGAGGACTTCCTAGGGGTCCTAGTATGCCTTATCACACGTTAGGAAACCTAGGAAGTCCCCATGACTCCTTTTGACACATTTGAATGCTCCAGTGTGTCCTAAGGGGTCCTACAACCCCTTAGGACACACTTAAGCATTCCAATGTGTCAAAAGGAGTCATGAGGACTTCCTATGGGTCCTACTACACCTTATCACACATTAGGACCCCTAGAAAGTCCTGATTACCCCATTCGACATATTAGAATGCTCAAGTGTGTCCTATGAGGTCCAATGACCCCTTTGGACACACTTGATCATTCAAATGAGTTGAAAGCGGTCATGAGGACTTCTTAGGGATCCTAGAATGCCTTATCACATGTTAGGACCCCTAGGAAGTCCTCATGACCCCTTTCAACACATTAAAACACTCAAGTGTGTCTTAAGGGGTCCTACAACCCCTTAGGATACACTTTAGCAATCAAATATTTTGAAAGGGGTCATGAGGTCTTCCTACGGGTCCTAGTAAGCTTTATCATGCCTTTGGACCCCTAGGAATCCCCCCTGACCCCTTTTGACACATTAGAATGCTCAAGTGTGTCCTAAGGCATCCTACCACCCCTTAGGACACACTTAAGCATTTAAATGTGTTGATAAGGGTCATGAGGACTTCCTAAGGGTCCTAGTACACCTTATCACATGTTAAGACCCCTAGGAAGTCTCCATGACCCCTTTCAACACATTAGAATGCTAAAGTGTGTCCTAGGGGGTCCTAGGACCCCTTAGGACACACTTGAGCATTCAAATGTGTCAAAAGGGGTCATGAAGACTTCCGAGGGGTCCTAGTATGCCTCATCATGTGTTAGGAACACTACGAAGTCCCCATGACCCCTTTTGACACATTAGAACCCTCAATTGTGTCCTAAGGGGTCCTATGACCCCTTAGGATACACTTGAGCATTCAAATGTTTCAAAAGGGGTTGTGAGGATTTCTTGGGGGTCCTAGTATGCCTTATCACATGTTAGGAGGCCTAGGAATTCCCCATGACCCCTTTCAACACATTATAACACTCAAGTGTGTCCTAAGGGGTCCTACGACCCCTTAGGACACACTTGAACATTCAAATGTGTTGAAAGGGATCATGAGGACTTCTTGGGCATCCTAGTATGCGTTAACACATGTTAGGACCCCTAAGAAGTCCTCATGACCCCTTTAGACACATTTGAATGCTCAAGTGTGTCCTAAGGGGTCTTGTAACCCCTGAGGACACACTTGAGCATTTAAATGTGTTGAAAGGTGTCATGAAGATTTTTTGAGGGTCCTAGTATGCCTTATCACATGTTAGGACCCCTAGGAAGTCCCCATGACTCCTTTCGACACATGTCAATGCTCAAGTGTGTATTATGGGGTCCTATGACCCCTTAGGATTCAATTGAGTATTCAAATGTGTCAAAACGGGTCATGGGGACTTCTTAGGGGTCCTATTATGCCTTATCATGCGTTAGGACCCCTAGGAATTCCCCATGAACCCTTTCGACACATTAGAATGCTCAACTATGTCGTAACAGATCCTATGACTTTTTATGACACACTTGAGAATTCCAATGTGCCGAAAGGGGTCATGAGGACTTACTAGGGGTCATAGTATGCCTTATCATGTGTTAGGACTCCTACGAAGTCCTCATGACCCCATTTGACACATTAGAACATTCAAGTGTGTCCTAAAGGGTCCTATGACCCCTTAGGACACGCTTGAGCATTCAAATGTGTTGAAAGGAATCATGAGGACTTCTTAGGGGTCGTAGTATGCCTTATCATGCACTAGGACCCCTAGGAAGTCCTCATGACCCCTTTCAAAACATTATAATGCTCAAGTGTCTCCTAAGGGGTCATATGATCCCTAAGGACACACTTGAACATTTAAATGTGTCGAAAGGGGTCATGAGGACTTCCTACGGGTCCTAGTACACCTAATCACATGTTAGAACCCCTAAGAAGTCCCCATGACCCCTTTTGACACATTTGAATGCTCAAGTGTGTCCTAAGGGGTTACGACCCCTTAGGACACACTTGAGCATTCAAATGTGTCGAAAGGGGTCATGGGGACTTCCTAGGGGTCCTATTACACTTTATCACATGTTAGGACCCCTAGGAAGTCTTGATGACTCCTTTTGACACATTAGAATGCTCAAGTGTGTCCTAAGGGGTCCTACAACCTCTTAGGACACACTTGAGCATTCAAATGTGTCAAAAGGGGTCATGAGGACTTTCTAGGCATCTTAGTATGCCTTACAACATGTTAGAATAGCTAGGAAGTCCCCATGACACCTTTCGACACATTTGAACACTCAAGTGTGTCGTAAGGTGTCCTACAGGGTCATGAGGACTTCCTAGGGGTCTTTGTAGCCTTATTATAGGTTAGGACCCCTAGGAAGTCCCCATGACCATTTTTGACACATTTGAATGCTCAAGTGTGTCCTAACGGGTCCTACAACCCCTTAGGACACACTTGAGCATTCAAATGTGTTGAAAGGGTTCATCAAGACTTCTTAGGGGTCTTAGTATGCCTTATCATGATTTAGGACCCCTAGAAAGTCCTCATGCCCCCTTTGGACACATTAGAATGCTCAAGTGTGTCCTAAGGGATCCTACAACCCCTTAAGAAACACTTGAGCATTCAAATGTGTCAAAAGGTGTCATGAAGACTTCCTAGGGGTCCTACTATGCCTTATCACATGTTAGGACCCCTAGGAAGTCACCATGACACCTTTTGACTCATTTGAATGCTCAAGTGTGTCTTAAGGGGTACTATGACCCCTTAGGACACACTTGAGCATTCCAATGTCTTGAAAGGGGTCATGAGGACTTCCTAGGGGTCCTAGTACACCTTATCACGTGTTAGGAACCCTAGGAAGTCCCCATGACCACTTTTGAAATATTTGAACTCTCAGATGTGTCCTAAGGGGTCCTACGACTCCTGATGACACACTTGAACATTCCAATGTTTCAAAAGGGGTCATGAGGACTTCCTAGGGGTTCTAGTATGCCTTATCAGGTGTTAGGACCCCTATGAAGTCCCCATGACCCCTTTTGACACATTTGAGTGCTCAAGTGTGTCGTAAGGGGTCCTACCACCACTTAGGACACACTCGAGCATTCCAATGTGTCCAAAGGGGTCATGAGGACTTTTGAGGGTTCCTAGTACACCTTATCATGCGTTAGGACCCCTAGGAAGTCCTCATGACCCCTTTCGATAGATCTGAATGCTCCAGTGTGTCCTAAGGGGTCCTACAACCCCTTAGGGCACACTGGAGCATTGAAATATGTTGAAAGGTGTCATGAGGACTTCCTAGGGGTCCTTGTATGCCTTATCATGCATTAGGAACCCTAGGAAGTCCTCATGACCCCTTTTGACACATTAGAACCCTCAAGTGTGTCCTAAGGGGTCCTACAACCCCTTAGGACACACTTGAGCATTCCAATGTGTCCAAAGGGGTCATCAGGACTTCTTAGGGGTTCTAGTATGCCTTATCTCACGTTAGGACCCCTAGGAAGTCCCCATGACCCCTTTTGATAGATTATAACCCTCAAGTGTGTCCTAAGGGGTCCTACTACCCCTTAGGACACACTTGAGCATTCCAATATTTCAAAAGGGGTTATGAGGACTTCCTAGGGGTCCTAGTATGCCTTATCACGTGTGAGGACCCCTAGGAAGTCCTCATGACCACTTTCAACACATTAGAATGTTCAAGTGTGTCCTAAGGGGTCCTACAACCCCTTAAGACACACTTGAACATTCAAATCTATCGAAAGGGGTCATGAGGACTTCCTAGGCATCCTAGTATGCCTTATCACATGTTAGGACCCCTAGGAAGTCCTCATGACCCCTTTCAACACATTGGAATGCTCAAGTGTGTCCTAAGGGGTCATAGGGATACACTCAAGTGTATCCTAAGGGGTCAGGGTCCTACAACCTCTTAGGACACACTTGAGCATTCCAATGTGTTGAAAGGGGCCATGAGGACTTCCTAGGGGTCCTAGTACTTCTTATCATGCATTAGGATGCCTAGGAAGTCCCCATGACCCCTTTCAATGCATTAGAACCCTTGAGTGTGTCCTAAGTTGTCCTATGACCCCTTAGGACACACTTGAGCATTCAAATGTGTTGAAAGGGGTCATGAGGACTTCCTAGGGGTCCTAGTATGCCTTATCATGTGTTAGGACCCCTAGGATATCCTCATGACCTCATTTGACACATTAGAATGCTCAAGTGTGTCCTAAGGGATTCTATGACCCCTTAGGACACACCTGAGCATTCAAATGTGTCAAAAGGGGTCATGAGGACTTCCTAGGGGTCCTAGTATGCCTTATCACTCATTAGGACCCCTAGGAAGTCCTCATGAACCCTTTCAACACATTATAACCCTCTCATCTCTCTCATCTCTCTCTCTCTAGGTGAGATAGATAAAGAGAGGAGAGAGGAGAGAAAGAGAGGAGAGAGAAAGGTGAGTGAGATCTCTCTCTCTCTCTATCTATCTATCTCTCTCTAGGTGAGAGAGAGAGAGGAGAGAGGAGAGTGAGAGTGAGAAAGAGAAAGATTAAGATATCGGATATCCGATAATATTGGATATTCGATAGTATTGGATATCTGATTCTTCTCATTGGTGTTAAAAAAAAAATAAGATTTTCTGGGTCCCTCTAGAGAGTCACATGTTTTGCCTGAATTATGGGATTCGAGTCGCAGCAAGAAGACAAAATACCACTTTTTGGGGTGATTTTCTTGATTACCAAGTGTATTTCATCTTTTTTGGGGGTGATTTTCTATATTAGCAAAGGTATTTCATCTTTTTGTGGGGTGATTTTCTCGATTACCAAAGGTATTTCATCTTTTTTGGGGGAGATTTTCTCTATTACGAAAGGTATTTGCATCTACTTTTTGGTCTAACTATGGGGAGTAGTAGTCATCAAAAGCATAAATGGAAGAGGAGACTCACAAATGAAGATGTTGAAGTGTATAGAGAAATGGATAGGGTTTCCCATCAGAATAAGAGACAAGGAATGTTAAATATGAATGAAGATGTCAGCATAGACCCACCTTTGAATGTGGTTTCAAGTGAAGAACATGAATTTGAAGATGAAAATGTAGGTTTTCAAAATGAGAATTTAGGTTTCAAAGATGAAAATGTAGGTTTTGAAAATGAACATGTAGATGTGGACAATGGAAGTGTGGACATTGCCAATGACAATCCACTGATTGAATATGAAGGAATTGACAATGATAATGGTGCAAAAGAACCAAATCAACATTACACATCTCCAAATTATATGAGAAATGAAGTCCCTTCAGAGGAAGAAAGACAAACTTCAAAATTGAGACCTTCAAGAAGAACTAAATGGTTACTTGAAATTGATGAGAACATAATGAGCAATTTTGATGGCAAGAGATTAGAAGAACCGTTCAGTTGTGGGTTTCAAAACTTTTTGATCAATTTTTTAGGCACAAGACATTGGTTGAGCAATGTCAAATGTTTGTGGAATTATTAAAGATGCAGAAGATGAGAAGTATAATACTCAAATTGAAGATTAGTGTGAACAAGAAAAATGAGCGGAATGCTATTATTGTGAGAAATATTTTTACTGCTCTCAATTCCATTGGGAAGACTACCAAGGAAAAAGATAAGAGAGCCACTAGGAGGGTTATTACAACCTCTTTGGTAAGTCATCATTTGAGAAAAGGCTCATTTGATGAGACAAACTTGTGTTGACTTGAATCTAAATCGTAAAACTTTGGATAGAGCACTTGCAAGAAGAGAAAGACTTGATGATCCTCTTCAAATTGATACATGGGCTTATGGTGGGAGACTTTCACATTGTGATAAGAAGCTTATCGATGCTATGAAGGATCAAACTCAACTATTTTGGCAATCTAACTCAAGAGTGTCACCAAATGTGAAGGATGTCTTGAAGTTGAGAATTGGCATTCCAGACTGCACCCCGCATCCCAAACATTATTTGGAGGTGAGTCAAAAAATGTTGTTCAAAAATTTTTGTGAGACACATCCAACATTATAAATATCACAAATAGATTTTGAAGCCCTGAAGCCTTTTCTTTGTGTGCCTCTTAAGATTCAAAATACTTGTTGTTGCAAATATCATGTGGAGTTTTCAATGCACCATGAATTGTTATGATCCATTCATTCTACTTTGCATAGTAGTGAAATGTTGGAGGAGTGTGGTGCAAGTGCTCTTCCAAAATCATCAAGAGACTTGCTAGATCATTTTTAATGTCCTAGAGATGATGGATATTTCTTTTATAGAAAAGATTGCTTAAATGACATGTGCTCAGAGTGTGGTGGGCTAGTGAAGTTTTTTGAATGTTTTCATGAGGGCTATGAACATGATTTTGGAAAGACAATTGTCCAAAAAAAGGTATATGAAACTATTAAATATACATTAAAAAGTGGAGGTGAAGGCTCTAGATATGAGTTGGTTACTAAAGAATGCAAGGTAGCTGATTTTATTTTAGATTTGAGGAAGAATCTTTTTTACAAGTATGCAAGCTATAGTCAGAGGTCTTAGTGGTTGGATCAACAATTCAGGATGTGTAAGGACACTTTCCTAATTGGCACTATTATATTGGTTGTTGACTTTGCAGAGAACTATACATTGCAACCCCAAAATGAGTTGCAAGCTCAATATTACAATTCTATTCAGGTTTCTATTTTTGTACACATAACATATAGACATTCCCCTAATAGTATAGAAGATGACCAGAAGATAATCAGAGAGTACCATTTTTATGAGTGATGATAGATCACACTCATGCAATTTTTTCCAACATTTCTTTGAGAATTATTTTGAGAGGGTGCGGGAAAATAATATTGCTATGGATAGACATCTCATTTGGTTAGATAATTTCACAGGTCAATTAAAAAATGCTCGTATGTTTTATTGGTTATGTAGAATGCATGTAGAGAGAGGTGTACCTCATATTTGGAGTTTTTTTGAGGCCGGTCATAGAAAAGGGGAGCATGATGGAGTAGGTGCATGTGTAAAGAGAGCTCTAGTTAAGGAGCAACTAAGGATTTCAAGTGAAAAACTCATTGATGCCCATTCTATTGTTGATTGGTGTAATTTAGCATTATCACAGGGGGGACTCTTGATTTAGCAATGTGTAGATTCTTTTGGTTGGTTGAGTTGGGAACAATAGGAGATAGGTTGGATTGTCAAACTATGAAAGATTCTTCAAAAATGCATTCATTTCAAAGCTCAGATGCTGGTACATGGACAATTTGGACATGAGAGTTGGCTTGTTATTGTCCAAGTTGTCTTCGGTGTGATTGGGATCAATGTGAGTCAAGTGAGTGGGTTGATACATGGGTTCCACATTATCTTATTCCTTTATCTCTCACAGTCTCTGTAATAAATGATGACATGGATTGTTCACTTGACTACGACCATCTTTTAGATCTTCTATAGCCAGGACATGTTTTTGTATTGGTTGCACTAGAAGGGAATGATGAGAGATCAAATTATTGGTTAACACGTTGTGTACGAGGAAAGCAAAAACTTGCACAACCGATGACAGATGATGATATATTCACATATCCAACAGGATCACATGTTGTTGTGGGAACATGGTTGCACACATATATGACTAGAAATAATGACATTTCTATGTTTGAAGACTATGAGAAGCACAAAACCATTCTCATGTATTCACACCTTGTTATAGAAACCAATGTTAAGTTGTTGAAACATCAAGGAAAACCAAAAACAAAGGAACTTTGGACTATTAGTACTGCTAATCATGAAGCAATACTGAATACTCTCAGGCAAAGAGATGACCCTTTAGGCACACTTCAATAGGTAAGTTCAACTCAAGTTAAAATATAGTTCTGTAATTTGCATATTTAGATGCCAAAAGGGAACTTCTTATATTCTCTATTAATTTTTCTTTTGCCTTTTGAATGCAGGTATTGGAGTGGAAATGACACTTATTTTTTATATATAGTTGTGTAATTTTCATATTTAGATGTCAAATTTTGTATATAAAACCAAAAATTGAATGTAATGTGCATAGTTAGATGCCAAATTTTGTATATAATAACAACAATCGAATGTAATGTGCATATTTAGATGTCAAATTTTGTATATAAAAACAACAATCGAATGTAATGTGCATATTTAGATGCCAAATTTTGTATATAAAAAAATTGATGCAAAATAAGATGCAAAATTGGAAATATAAAAGAGCCCATGGGGTTGATTTGCAAATATTAAAAGCTCACATTTGTATTGTCTTAATGCCATGTAAAGCGCAAAAAATGTGTTTCCTTACTATTAATGTTGTATCCTTATATAATTTATATCATCTTAATTTTGTATCCCTACATTTCTATTTTCTTAATTCCATTACATTTGTATCGTCAAATGATGTAACAGTTGGATTCATTGAGTCAAAATTGGTCAAATGTGTCCAAAGTAAAATGATGATTCCCTAGTGAAGGGATAGTGTTCAAAGATTGCATCCTGGCACTAAATGGACTACACCATTAGCTTTGGTTGGGTAGGGAAATGCTAGGCACAACCCCATTTTGACCATTGAGTCAGCAGAACATTTCAGACCACGCTAAACTAAAGTGTCCCTAATGTGCACTAAGCACAATTGGGCAGAAAACTTTTGAGGCTTGTAAATTGAACCTTGTGAGAGGTATTGGAGATCTGTGAGATGCTATAGGATGATGTTTCTGAGGCCTAAAATAACCTCTCTCCATTCTGGGATATTCAAATTTTTTTGAATTTGGCACACAAGTCTCCCTCGATGCCAAAACTTGGAGTGAGGGTCAATTAAAAGTTGCACCAATGGATTACTTCCAAACCATTCATCCCAACACCAAATGAACTAAATCATTAGCTCTGGTTTGTTGGGTAAATGCTAGGCACAACCCTATTTTGACCACTGAGTCAGTAGAACGTTCCAAACCACGCTGGACCAAAGTGTCCCCAAGGTGCACTAAGCATGATTGGGCAGTGAACTTTCAAGCCTCGTAAGTCAAACCTCATGAGAGGTATCAGAGATCCATGAGATGCTATAGGATGATATTTCCAAGGCCTACAATAACCTCTCTCCATTCTGGGAGATTCAAATTTTTTTGAATTTGGCACGTGAGTCTCGCTCAATACCAAAACTTGCAGTGAGGGTCAGTTGAAAGTTGCACCAATGGATTACTTCCAAACCATTCATCTCAGCACCGAATGGAATTTTCCATTAGCTTTGATTGGGTGGGTAAATGATAGGCACAACCCTATTTCAACCATTGAGTCAGTAGAACATTCCAGACCACGTCAGACCAAAGTGTCCCCAAGGTGCACTAAGCACAATTGGGCAGAAAACTTTCCAGCCTTGTAACTTGGAACCTGTGAGAGGTATCGAAGATCTATAAGATGCTATAGGATGGTGTTTTTGAGGCCTACAATAACCTCTCTCCTTTCTGGGAGATTCAATTTTTTTTGAATTTGGAACGCGAGTCTCGCTCGATGCTAAAACTTGCAGTGAGGGTCAGTTGAAAGTTGCACCAATGGATTACTTCCAAACCGTTCATCCTGGCACCAAATGGACTACACCATTAGCTTTGGTTGGGTGGTTAAACACTAAGCACAAACCCATTTTGACCATTGAGTCAGCAGAATGTTCTGGACCACGCCAGACCAAAGTGTTTCCAAGGTGCACTAAGCACGATTGGGTAGTGAACTTTTGAGCCTCATAACTTGGACCCTATGAGAGGTATCAGAGATTCATGAGATGCTACAAGACACCATTTTTGAGGCATACAATAACCTCTCTCCATTTTTGGATATTCAAATTTATTTGAATTTGGCACACGAGTCTCGCTCGATGCCAAAACTTGCAGTGCGGGTCAGTTGAAAGTTGCACCAATCGATTACTTCCAAACTGTTCATCTCGGCACCAAATGGACTACACCATTAGCTTTGATTGGGTGGTTAAACACTAGGAACAACCCTGTTTTGACCACTGAGTCAGCAAAACATTCTGGACCATGCCAGACCAAAGTGTCCCCAAGGTGCACTAAGCACAATTGGGCAATGAACTTTCGAGCCTCGTAACTCATACCCTGTGAGAGGTATTAGAGATCTATGAGATGCTACAATATGATTTTTTTGAGGCCTACAATAACCTCTCTCCATTCTAGGAGATTCAAATTTGTTTGAATTTGGCACGCGAGTCTCGCTCGATGCCAAAACTCGCAGTGAGGGTCAATTGAAAGTTGCACCAATGGATTACTTCCAAACCATTCATCCCAGCACCAAATAGACTATGCCATTAGCTCTGGTGGGGTGGTCAAATGCTAGGAACAACTCTATTTTGACCACTGAGTCAGCATAACGTTCTAGACCACACCAGACCAAAGTGTCCGCAAGGTGCACTAAGCATGATTGGGCAGTGAACTTTTGAGGCTCGTAACTCAGACCCCATGAGAGGTATTAGAGATCCATGAGATTCTACAAGATGATTTTTCTGAGGCCTACAATAACCTATCTCTATTCTGGGAGATTCAAATTTTTTTGAATTTGACACGCGAGTCTCGCTGGATGCCAAAACTTGTAGTGAGGGTCAGTTGAAAGTTGCACCAATAGATTACTTCCAAACCATTTGTCCTAGCACCGAATGGACTATTCCATTAGCTTTAGTTGGGTGGGTAAATGCTAGGCACAACCCCATTTTGACCACTGAGTCAGCAGAATGTTCCAGACCACACCGGACCAAAGTGTCCCCAAGGTGCACTAAGCACGATTGGGCATCAAACTTTTGAGGCTCATAACTTGGACCCCGTGAGAGGTATTGGAGGTTCATGAGATGATATAGGATGGTGTTTCCAAAGCCTACAATAACCTCTCTCCATTCTGGGAGATTCAAATTTGTTTGAATTTGGCACGCAAGTCTCGCTCGATGCCAAAACTTGCAGTGAGGGTTAGTTGAAAGTTGCACTAAGCATGATTGTTCAGCAAACTATCAAGCCTCATAACTTAGACCTCGTGAGAGGTATCAGTGATCCTACAACACCATGTTTCTTAGCCATTCCTAGTGTATTTACAGGGGTACAGATAGAGTACTGATATTTTGTCCAAAAGACCAATATGTTTTGATATGGCCAAAAGGGTGTTTGATTATGTAATTAGGCCAGTTTGAAGTCTTTTAGCCTTTGGGAGTAAAAGGTAAGTCTACAAACCTTGAAACCACTTTAATAGATATCCTTATATACCTTAAATGTTGAATTACATGTGTGAACACACATAGCACATAAAGCATACACATAAATTTTCTTAAGTCATGAAGCATACATGTAGCACATAATTATAAAGAAGACAACATGAATTCACTTAAGTCATGCACATAGCCCATACAAGTGAATTTAGGCTATGAATATTGTACTTGAATATACATGAATATACTTAAGGCATAAATTGTACACAAGAGTACATACACACAAGCATATTTACATACTAACAATGAATAAATGAACACACAATTAACAAATTGGATTGAATATCAAGTTTCATATATATATCAAAATGAACAATAATTTTGTCCTCATGATTATATGTCGACATATCTAGATACAATGTGGCATACACCATCTCAAAATATGTCATATGACATCTCAAAATAAGAAGTTCAACTACAAATATTTCTAGGACATCCTATTCTACTGGTGGATCATCAAAATGGAGCCTCTTTGAAGTACTCTTTAGCTCTAATGGATCCTACATTCAAACACAAAAGTGAAACCCCAAGTTAGATTAAAATTCAAAATCATAGTCAACAATAATAAATAAATTTTAAACTAAAATTGAACTCTCATATACCTCACCTCTCTGTCTCCTCCCATGGGCATGAGACCTAATATATGTCCTTATAGGTAGCGCATGAATAGTGCCACCAATGAAGACTCCCACCTGTATATGTTTACGAACATGGGATTGATCTACGAGTTATACTATTTAATGTTAAAAACTTGGTAGCAAATATATGTTTACAAAATAACTGAATTAACATTAAAACTTACCTCTATTGACCTTTCTTCAGGGATTGTTGGTTGAGTCATCAGTGATACAAACCCTTGCCGTTGTGGCTCCCTCAAACTAGGAGTGACCTACAAAAGTCAAATAGATACTTCATATTATCATAATTTGACCATATTATATATACTTTATAGAAAAATGCACACAAATAACTTTAGAAATGTACGTACTATGGGGCTATCACTCTGAATGGATATGCCTATGACTCTATCATGATGATAGGGTTTCACGACATCATCACATGCCACTCTTTGTCAAATAAATCATGTAAATTAAAAATGAGTACACACAATTGACAAGTATACATGTATGCATAAACAAACTAAATTACTTAATTACCTTTTCTTTATCAACCGCTGAGACCTGCACCCCCTCACATTGCCCCTCAGTGGAAACTAGTGACACTTGCATCAGTATGTAAAAGATGATCATAAAAATTAGAAAACAATATACATATACTATTATCATAATTTAAAAGGAAACCAATGAGTACATTAAAACATATGTACCGTGGAAGAGTCAAGACCAAATGATATGGTTGAAAGCATGGACCCCTCCACCTATGCCATCTCCTCCTCTATCATCAACTGAACATAAATGTAACACATAAAAAGACATAAGTAAGAAATTATTATAAGGAAATTCTACTAAAAATATGAACAATAAAATTTAAAAACAATGTAAAAAGTGAACGGTTTACCCTTACCATAACAGTGGGAGTCCATGGCACTATAGGCTCCTAATGCACATCTCCATGAGCTGCTTCAGTGCCTATAGTGTGCTGTGTAGAGTCATCCTCATCGAAGCTGAAACTATATGTATCACTATCAGTCAGGGGACCAAGACAAATATTCTTGCATATAACGCATGTGTGGGCCACACAAACATGTGAGCTCATGGAAGTGCTAGAAGCATTAGGATGAGGAGGCAACAATGTTGTGCTTTGCATAACCAACAAATCACTCAATGTGTGAATGGCTTGAATAGTCTGTGAGTCAGCCTCAACAATAATGTTTGGATGTTGCACTGTGGGAGGTGGTGAAATCTTGGGAGGGGGGACATATGTGCAAGATTTCACCCATTGTGACGATGGCCTATCTTGTAGAGCACCTAAACCTACACCCTGGTTCTCTTTCATACTCCAATAATCGACCTTGTGATCGAGCACAAATTCAGCATACAATTTTCTAAGAAAATAAAATGGGACATCCAAATTTTTGTGAGGTGGTCTATCAAAAACCATCCACCAACGGTCCCAAAAGTTGTCACATATTGCACTATTTGTGCACCATTTAATTGACAACTTGGTCTTTTTAGGGTCTACTTTTAGACCAGTTTTAGGATCCACAAAAAGATTAGCTATGTCATGTTTTGTTATATTTAGGTTCATGACTTCATCATAATCAAGCGCATCGTCAAACTGGGCATGCATGGAATCACGCCAAAGAAGTGCAACATTATGTTTCTCTGTCAGTTTCTCCATGTTTTCAATTATTGTGTTCAATGTTGTAAACATGGGGTGCAATGTGGGGATATTGGCATATGTAGTTTCCAATTCTCTAAGTTCATTTAGATTATCTCCTATTAGATCTCCTAAATGATGAGGGTTTGTGACAGGTACATGTTCTAGAGGTGGGGGATTGTTGAGAGGTGGGTTGGATTGTTTGTGGGATCATTAGGAGGGTTTTCTGATCCATGTCTGATAGCAATGAAAAAAAATAGATAATTACAATGAATTTTTAAAAAAAATACAAAAAATCATTGCTACCCTAATTTTTATATAAAAAACTATGTATTTATATTTAAAAATAACAAAAAAAATTTAGAACAATAAAAAATAGAAGCTAAACTTACCCGGGCAATTTGGGAAAAATCAGATAGGGGATATGGGACCAGATATCCAAAACCTAGCCGCGTTCAACATTTTTGCAATGAAAAAATGCTGAATGCAGCTAGGTACAGTGATTTATATTCACTAGCAAATATCAAATATCTAATAATGCTTTCAGGTTTGGCTTTTGGTTTGGCCAGGTGTACTGACACCCAGGCCTACCAAAAAGTCAACAAATCTATTTTTGTGCTTTTAGATGAGTGAAAATAAGTTTTTTCACATTGCCACTTTTTGGCATGCCATGATCCTGCACATACCCGATACTCACTTAAAACTAAATTTGAGTGGGAAAAAGGATATAAGGATAACTTGGAATGAAACATTATGTCCTAAAGATGATACGCCAATTTTTTTAGGATACTAATTAATTGTCGTAACTCACAATGCATTTAAATAAAATCTCTTGTTCATTCACAACCCAAACCAGAACATGCAGGATATGTGCAGGATCATGGTATGCCAAACTAAGCCCTTAAGTGGCAATGAAAATTTAGAAAATTGTGGTTAGGAAAGTTGACGTAAAAATTTGAACAAGTTATCAATCTTCTATAAAAAATATTTAAGAAGAGAATTTGTATAAAATTGAATGTAGTTTCTAAGATACTAGCCCTTTTTTGAAAATAAATTATTCTATATGGTGAAAATTTCAAATTTCAATGCAATAGTATTAAAACATCAAGAAAAAGATAAGAAGTAGGTTTATGTCTGACCACCTTAAACATAATCAAAAGATAATATTTTTTTACAAGATTATAGATATAAGTAGTAGACTCATGTTCGAATGTGATGCATTTTTTTAAAAAAAATTTCCAAGTAAATAATTAATTATGATTTTTCTACTATAACTTTCTGAGAATATAAAAGCTCTCGTGTATGACCACCTTAACTTGGTCTAAACTTCATCAAATTAAAAACTTTTTGTTTTTTTCTTGTATTAGGAAAAGCATAAAATGTGACACATATTTTATATTTCAAAAATTTTATACCGTTTAAACGTTATAGCTATTTTCTAATCAGTTTATCAATAGTGTGAAAATTTCAAGAAAAAGATAAGAAGTAGGTGTATGTCTGACCACCTTAAACACAATCAAATGATAATATTTTTTTACAAGATTCTAGATATAAGTAGTAGAATCATGTATGGATGTGAAGCATATTTTTTTATAATTTTATTTCCAAATAAATAATTTATTATGATTTTTCTTCTAATTTTTTTCTAGAATATAAAAGCTTTAATGTCTAACCACCTTAACTTAGTCTAAACTTCCTAAAATTGAAAAAATAAAATTTCTTTTTCTAGTAGGGAAAGCATAGAATGTGATGCATATTTCAAATTTAAAAAATGTTATACTATTTGAAAGTTATAGTTATTTTTCAATCAGGACTTCTTTTTCATATTGCCACTTTTTGGCATACCATGATCCTGCACATACCCTACAATGCATTAGCATTTAATAAGAAGGTATAATTTCAAGTTTTTCTTGAAGGAAAATAATGCTTCCACAACTCAAATCTACTAAAATCATGATAAACACAACTTATCACTTGCATCTAACACAAACTCACTTGTCCTTACATTTCATAAAAGAGACATTCACAAGATTTGTAAACAAAACACAATCAAAATATCAAAATTTTTACCACAATACTAAAATAAAAGCCACCTGTGAAGGAATTATCTCTCTTCTATTGAAAAATGAAAAGAATTATTACAAGAACTAAATAATCCTCCTAAATGAGCTACAATATTCATTTGTTTTGTTGTGTGCCAAAATTAGAAAAGAATAGAACTAAGAATACAAGATTACAATGAATGATTTATATAAAAGAAATTTCCAACTTTAACTTGAAGAGGAATTGAATTTAACCTTGGAGTTCAACTTGAAAGAATTAAAATACATTCCTTGAATGCTTCCCCAAATTGATATCTTTTCCCTTGAATGTTTCTCTGACAGGTGGAAAGATCTTTTGGGTTGTACTAGGTGAAAAACCCCCAAAATAAGGGGTCAAATCTTAGAAAAACTCATGGTTTATTGGTCTAAAACACCCCTTAATGCATGAATAACTCAATTGGGGTCTTTAATATATGTAAAAATCATGTATTTTCCTTTTTGTTCCTCTTTTCACTCTCTTCAATTAATAATAAACTGATTGTAACTCTTATATGATTGATCTTGAATCTTTATTATCGTCAAATCCTTTGTAAATTGCACTATCTATTATTTGAATTTGATTCATTATAGTGGTTTTTTGATACATTCTTCTTGAAAATTACTTTATGATCTCAATTTTTATAGAGAAAATAATTAAATCTTGAAAGGAATGATAGTAGAGTGACAGTAGTTCAAGGAAAATTGTAATGTATTGTAGGAGATTCATAATAATCTTAGATATTAACACTCTCTACCTAAGAAATAGTGATGGAGACATGAATAAAACACTTGGATTCCATTTATTCTTCATATTTTTATAACTCACATAAAATGCCATCTCTTAATGAATGGGTCTATCTCTCAACTTTTCCATATAGTTATCCTTAAGAGAAAGATGTATCTATATCATTATAAATGTTACTCCTTGATGCTTGGTATCAATTCATTCATATTTCATCATTTTGAATTTTTCTTCTTTCTACTCCTTTATACTTATATCGGGGTGGTCCCACAAAAGTGAGTTTGACTTTAGGGGATGAATGAATTTTGGTCAAGCCAAAAAAATCATGTTTTAGCATATTCACACAAAGGGGATCTTTGCACGAAGACAAACTAACTCTTTGCATGAAGACCCTAATGTAGGGTACTTCATACAAAGGGGTGATGAGGTCTTCATTTAATGTTAGTAGGTTTTACAATCTTAGGCAGCTCTCTGATAGCATTATTGTTAGATTCTTTAACCATGTTATCAAAGTTGATATGAAAATATTTTATGCCATAACCAACTATCATCAATCTTTACAACAAAATAACTAACCTCAGTAGAGTTCAACTAAAATATATTACCTCTAGTCTTAGAACTAGATGCGATTAGTTCTCCATTAGATCCTCTAATATAAAAATGATCACCCTTGAATTCCAAATGATATCCCTTATCCACAATCTTTCCAATACTCAATAAATTATGTTTTAAGCTACCCATAAATAATACATCATCAGTGTTAGTCTTCCCATCTAAAGTAATTGATCCTTTACCAATAATCATTCAAGGAGTATTATCATCAAATTTTACAATACCCCCTTCAAAGTTATTTAGCTGAATGAATCTATCATTGTCACTAGTCATGTGATGTGAACATCCACTATTAATTATCCAATCAGTTTTTCTATCAACATGAGAAACTAAGGCTTTTTCTTCATGTAGAAAGGATCCTCTTCTTTGATAGAAACAAAACCTAACACATCATTGAATTCATAATCTAAATCTTTAGATCCATCACTAGCATAATATAATTTCTTATCATTCTTTTATTTTCCATATTTAGGCCTATTCTGAGGTATTCTAGTTGGACATCTAGACGCAAAATGACCAACCTTATTGTAGTTAAAACATTTCAAGGGTACTTTTCCTTCAAACTTACCTTTTCCTTTCATTTCTCTCCTAGTGATCAGGGCCAAGATCTTCTCATCCACTTGATTGTCTAGTCTTTGGATCTCTTCCCATTATTCAACATATTCTCCAAAATCTTCATTGTGCTTGTTTACTTTTCTAGATCCAGCTTTAACAGATCTAGTTCTATGAATAGTCACCTTAAATATTGTCTCTACCTTAGGTGGTGCATCTCTTAGCTGTGTAGTCTCATAGGTAGTTAGTTTAGCCACTAACATTTCCCTGGTGAAATCTTTGTATTGTGGTATGATCTCCTCCAAAGAAATAACTTTGGGTTTGTAGGAAGGGGTCACAAACCTCTGAATTTTAGCTATGAATTCATCTTCTGTACAAGTACCTCCATTTTTTTTTATTCCAATCATACATTTAGATACCCTCTGAACATACACCTATATTTTTTCATAATCCTTCATTTATATTACCTCCATCTATGTCATCCATTTCTACAGCTTTTCTCTTAATGTATTCATCTCCTTCATAGAGTGCAACTAGTCTTTTCCAGATCTCACTTGCTTTTGTTAGATCTCTGACCTTTATGAATTCACCATCAAATAATACATTAACCAAAGCTTCCTTTGCAACAACATTGCATAATTTTTTTTCCCTTTATTCTTCAGTAGTAACAAGTGTTTCAAGGTCTTCCTCCTCTATGATAGGCACATCTTTCCAGGTAATGAGCCAATATTCCAATCCCATACACATCAAATGATTCATCATCTTCTCCTTCCACATGCCAAAATTTTTTGCATCAAAATTAGGACTCTCATTTCTAAATAAGGCCATCATGATATTTACCTTAAGCTATTAGGCTTCCTAACCGAGGACCAAGAGCTTTGATACCAATTTATAGACTAAAAATATCCTAATCAAATGATAGGGGGCATGAATCAGTTGATGCCAATATTATATATTTCAGATTTTAACTTCAAAACTTAATGTCAAGAGAAAAATATTGAATTGAAAAGTAAATGCAACAATACTGTTAGATTAGGTGAAATACTAATCTCCCAAGAACACCTGCATGCATAACCCTGTCACATGGAAGAAGCAAAGAACAGAAGCAAGAAAAATCTATGGAGGCCAAAAAGCCAGAGACATCTTATGGACATGTAAAGATCAATTGTATTCCAAGATTATCTAAAAAGAATGTACAAAGGGTTCAACCATATAGGTGAACAATAAAACCCTAAAGCTATAAAGAAAAAAATAAAGCTAGGTTGCACATTATAATTAATAAATATATTAATTATAATGCACCTAAAAGATAGCTTAAGTAAATAGAGTAATAAATGACTTAATTAATTAAACCAAAGTGATTTAATTAATAAGCATAAAGAATGATTACTCTAACACCCCCCCTTAAGCGTAGCTCAAGAGGGAAGCTAACCTAGCAAAGCTATGAAAGCAAAAAATGCAAGAAAGAGCAATGGGTCCCGGCAACAAGGCCTGATCAGGTACCCAAGTACAAGAAATAAACTAGATGAAGGAAACAAAGCCTCCAATCTAGGGAATGTCCCAAAGAAAGGAACAAGAAAGAGCATGAAGCATCTCTGAAGCATGAAACTTCAAACACTATCAGAAGAAACTGCTGGAACCCCCACTGAAATAGTGCATGACCAGGTAGAGAAGACAAAGTCTGAAGAGCTGATCAATCAAAGAGGTGACCTCCAAAAAAGGAATGAATGAGTGTCTATATAGTAGATGATCCATCTCACCGAAATGCATAGGTGCCTAGCCACTGCATCCGCCTAGTACATAGGAACAAAAACTGAATACGTAGATCACTCAACCAAACCAAGGAAGCAATAGAGCCAAAAGGTGAACCCCCCCATAATGCTAAACAGGGAGAGGGGTGACAGGAACACTGAAATGCAATGCCAGAAACATCTGCAAGAAGAAGAATCAGGAACACCAACAGTGCAACAGAAGTACACGCACAGGATAAAGGGCGGTGTCGAAGAAGAAGAATAGATCTTCTGGACACACAGCATGGGCTAATGTCATGGAAGGTACACTCACTTGACAAAGGTGGATGAGCATAAAAGGAAAAACATCATAACCCCCCATGGCACTTTATAACTGAGTGCGAGTACAAACAAACACAAGGTGTACAAGATCCCAGATATGCAAAAGTAGGCACTTTATCTCAGTGCGTTTACAGAAAAAAGAATGCAGAAGTAGGAACTTTATCTTAGTGCATTTTATAGAACAAAGATGCAATAGAAGAGCATGCAAGATCAAAAGCCAGAAAGAAGAGTGAGCTATGAACTCAGAAGAAGAGATCCCCGGACCTGTAGAACCAAGCACTCCACTAGAGGGCATAAACTGCCAAATGCGAAGGAGTGAAAACCTGGAGTAGAATCTGGAAAAAAAACCTCTGCCACTGAATAGCACATTGAACCAGCTTTCCGACGATATATGGTGAGCCCAAAAATGAGTCCGGATGAGCGAGATATAGCTCCCGGAAGGCAAAAAATAAACATCACCTTTGACAGAAAAAAACACTATCAAAATAGAAGATCCAAAAACTCTAACCTCCATAATCAGAAAGAGCTCGGAAAGAGATTTTCGGTGATATAAAGAAGTCCAAAAAAGACCCCCGAATGCTCAAGATATTGCAAAAAAGGCCCAGGTACCCTAAAAAGGCTTCAAAATAAATTTTTAAGCCCCTGGGGCTGAAAAAAATTGAGCCCCTGGGCGCATGGCGCACGCAGGGGGCTGGAGCCGGAGCTCCCGGTCACCCATGTGACCACCGCTAGGGCCCACAGGGCTTAAAAACCCACCGGGCGGCCGGCGGAGCAGGGCCGGCGGAGGAGGCCAACGGGACGGCGGAGGAGCCGGCGGCGGCGGAGCGGGGGCCGCGGAGGGCACAACAGTGGCTGGCGGAGCGCGGGCACGCTGGAGGCGCTGCCGGTGGCGGAGGAGCTGAGGAGGCTGCGGCTGGGCGCGGGGTGGCTGCTCGGTGGTGCACTGGTGGCCGCTGGGCGGTGCCTTTTAAAAACAAAGGCTGCGTTATTTTTAACGCAAAAATCAATTAAAAATTGATTTTTTTTGTAATTTTTTTTTATTTTCGAGCCGTACAGCCCTAGGAGGGCAAAAATTTTCTCCCAAAAGTCACAGTGGCCAAAAACTACAAACTTTATATGATTTTTGACTCTCCTGGACCTTCTGAGCGCAATGGCGGCATCCATTTTTGCTTAAAATACCCCCAAAAATGTCTTGCTTCTGAATCACTTCAACAAAAACACGAATAGCGAGCAGGAAGATGGCTCTAATACCATGTTAGATTAGGTGAAATACTAATCTCCCAAGAACACCTGCATGCATAACCCTGTCACATGGAAGAAGCAAAGAATAGAAGCAAGAAAAATCTATGGAGGCCAAAAAGCCAGAGACATCTTATGGACATGTAAAGAGCAATTGTATTCCAAGATTATCTAAAAAGAATGTACAAAGGGTTCAACCATATAGGTGAACAATAAAACCCTAAAGCTATAAAGCAAAAAATAAAGCTAGGTTGCACATTATAATTAATAAATATATTAATTATAATGCACCTAAAAGATAGCTTAAGTAAATAGAGTAATAAATGACTTAATTAATTAAACCAAAGTGATTTAATTAATAAGCATAAAGAATGATTACTCTAACAAATACTACACATACACATGAACACCAAGATTTATTCTTGAGGAAAACCTTATTAAGGGAAAAACATTAGTGGGGATGGTACCCAAAAATATCTACACTATCAGTATAATAACCTTGTTAGGAGTTTTGTTCCTGTTAGGAGCCAGGTATTACAATACATAGGTCCTAGTTAGAGGATAGACCCTGTTAAGCACCTTTACAATGTGATCCCAATTAAGGTGTAGACCCTGTTAGGAGTCCAACCTTGTTAGAGGACATAAACCTGTTAAAGGTGTGTAATATATCAACATGATCAAGAGATTTGAGAGTTGAAGCCACCCTTGTGTTCTTCAAACCTCACAACTTCAAAGATGAGATAATCTTGTTCTGAAACTACTTCCAGTACTCAACCACTTCCAAGAAAGATCCACCTTGTGACAAAGTGAAAAAATATTATTCTTCAAATAGTATCCAATGTAGCCTTAAGCTCGCATTCACCTCTGCATTTTGCATATGCAACCACACATTATTTTCCAAGGGTTTCAATCCTTATATACAAGTTACAACAATTATATCCAAGTCAGCCTTCATAGGATAAATCCTATTTAAAACATACAAATGGACCCATGTGAAGACACATGGAACCTCTTCCAATGTTACAACACAATGAATACATCAATTTATCATTCAGATCCATAAATTAAGCTCACATATCATATTACTGAAATGTGTTCTATGTCGACCTCCAAATAGGTCTTCGCCAATACACACACCATATCTGACATCATATGTATGATCATGACTCCATATGATTACAATAATCTCTCAAGCCAGTGTCCAACATGAACCTATATTTGGACATCATAACTCAAACAATCATGAGTGCTATTCACAAAGTTTTGCAATCAACTCTATGAGAATCACAATTTCTATCTCCTGAGAAACAATTATCAATAAATTAGTCATAACTCTATCTAATCAACATATAAGCATGTGAAATCATGGGTGGTGACCCAAGACATCATGAGTATTCTTCCTCTAATTTCACACCTTCTAATTCTCTATATTGTGTCCATACAATTCTCTACAGCCTGAATGTAAGATTCTAAATAATCAATCAATAACATATGTTGACATCAATGACAAACTATGTCATGAATACAACGCATAGTCACTATAACATGTCTCCAACATTACTAGGATACTCCCCCATAGGAATACAATCAAAATTCATGCTAACATGACTGAGCATCCTCTTTAGCCTTGAGAACCTTACCAATGGAATACATATTCCACTTCTTCAACTTGTACTTAATAAAATGGAGCCACTTCCCAAAAATAGGCTTCCTCGTATCCTAGTAGTCAATAATAAACTCATGCAATGAAGATTCTCAAAGCCACATGATTTGAAATTTTAAAGAAGTATTTTTAGAGGACCCAAAAGGAGTAGTAAAAAATTTGATTGACCAATGGTCCAAACCTTTCCCATTAGGGATCTTAGAGCTTGTACTCCAGTTGTCTCCCATCTAAATAATTAGAGATAAGAAACCTATCTAACCTCTAAAAAATATCATGATGGCCCCACTTCCTATTATTCATAGTGAAAACTCTATTAGAATTTCTTACATCCACAAAATTAAAAAAAGTTTAGATTCTCCATTAAGAGCTTAGAATATTCATCAAGCTTGTCTATACCTCCCCTTTTTTCCTATAAATATGAAACTGTATCATTAGAAAATAAAAGCACTTCCATTTAGGACTGGTTTAGCCCACCAAGTAGGTGGTTTGGGTTTATGTCAAGCACCTTGAGTGGGTTTTTGACTGGATATGGATTTTCCCTAATGTTCTTCTTCTCTCTCCACCTATTTCCAGCCTCTTTCTGGCACTCTATCCTAAAAAACTGAGATCTTTGACTTGAAGGTCAAGGATGACATTCTGGGTCAAGGTTCTTGTTGGTGTTTGAAAATGCTTATGCCACTTAGGGCTGCCAATATTCCTTGAGACTAATGTTAGGAGTGATTAGTTCCAAGTATGGGATCTCTGCAAAGCAATTGGACCAACTATAGGGACAAGACTGCCCTCTCCACTTCTGGCTCTGCAAAACCAAGGGGGGTGTACCTAATCTAGTAACTTATGGCATTTTAGGACTTTGGACTGGATTAAACAAAGAAAATGATAGCAAGAGACTACTAAATGTTAACCAGACATTTATTGAATCTCAATTTCTATTGGGGGGTAAAATGGTCTTGTGAAGGTATTACTACTAACAACAATACTTAAAACTTAAAAGGGTCTTTGATTAATGAGGATAGGGAAGGTAGACAAGAGCCAATCAGACATTGGACTCAACTAAATGTACTAATCCTTGATCAGTGTCATTATCCATTGGGCAGACCTCACATACGAACAATGAAACATGAACCAACTATTGTCAAAGACTCATAGCCATAAATATAAATGTTCCAGCCCATCCACTGCTTATAAGATCCTTCTGTAGACAACCAAGATGAATCTATGTCCCTTCTAAAGTAAATTTCACTTGATCCTAGATCAAGAACTAAAGACAAGAACATATGCAAAGGTAACCCTATGCAATGGATCAGAAAATCCAAAACTCACAAGAATGATACCAAGGAGAGACTTGGAAGCATGAAAAACTTATATCAAGTATAATGAGTCATGTACATGATCAAAGTAGGATAGGGATCAAACCACTTCAATAACTTGCAAAAGACTTCCAGAAATTCTATTCAGCTTACATGCAATGTGATACAACCCTACTACAAACCCCTGGAACTGATAAAATTCAGAACCCTTAGTCCAAAAAGCTACAACTTATACCACTAGCTACCTTGGAAACCCAAAATAGGTTGCAACAAGCTACAGACAACTAGGGCTAGGGTTTCACCTACTAGAACAACCAGAAAAATATCAAAATTTACTACAGGGGCAGGAAACACAAGCAACCTGGTAAGAACAAATCCAAAAATGATCTTCATTTATGCCAATCCTCTGAAAATGTACCAAGGACTAAGAATTTGTCATCCTAAATAGTCCTTTCACCCACTTGCAAATACACCTCGAGCCAAGATTATATTCATTCCTTTACAGTACAAATCCCTGCAATCACATTTGAAATCAGGTGCCAACGGCTAGCCGGTCAACCTTTAAATCACAGTTGCTGGTATTACATTTTCTTGGCAAATCGGGTGGTCCACAATGGTCAACAAGCCCATGAAAAATCCAAGTCCGCATCACCGCTTCAGCAGCCAGTCAGGATCTAACACCTCAGCAGCACTAGCATCATGGACTCACCTTTAACTCTACAACGGTGACATCAAACAGTTGTCACATGATCGCATAGACCAAAAAAGGGCTATGCAAACATGTGACATGCCACTTCCCATTACCTTCTTCATAACCGCCGCAGCTGCCGCTACCAAAAAAGGGTTTTTTGCATGTTCGCATAGCCAAAAAACTGGCTCATGCAAACATGCGACAAGCCACTAACATGCATCCTGCCAGTTGGCATGTCACCACCTAAAATCTAATGGTGCATCGATGATCAAAAAATTGAACTGAGACCAACATTAAGTCCTTGCCATAGATACTCTCCATCTCGTGGGCTCAAAAATCTAACGTCAGTAGGGAGATATCAATGGTCGATCGCATGATCACATGGAAAGGAAAGATTTCATGTAATCACATGACCACCGTTGATCATGGAATCCTCCCACTACTGAGATACCCTAACCTGGGCCCGCATTCAAATCTATCATCCTACTAGCTCAGACCAACTGGAGATTGCCACAACACCACCTGCCAACTACAAATAGGCCTGAGCACACATGGCACCCTTGTCGCATGATCGCATGGCCGAAAGATGGCCTTTGTGATCATGTGATAAATTCATAATACTACCACCTTAGATCACATGGATGCCACATTATCACCTACCACTGGGCCCCAAGGACATGTGTCAACCGATCGCATGATCGCATGTTAGAAAACTCTAACATGCGATCATGCGACAGCCAACCATAGGCTGCCACATCACCACCTCTGGGACCATAGCCAAAGAAGCCTTACCTTTAAAAGCATGAAGACCTAGGCCTACCATTATGTGATTGCACAACTAAGGCAAAGTAAACCGCTTGCTAGGTCGCTAGATGTTAAGGGCCTAACTGCCAAGAATCAGCGACCAAGAGATAACTGCGAGTCACCAGATCACAGAAAGAAAAACATAACTACTAGGCAGCTGAACATCACTAAGAACTAGGATCCACACAAAGAGGTGGCAAGTGGTCACATGATCACATGTCAAAAAAGTCTGACATGCGGCCATGCAACAACCAATCAGGAAGAGCCTACAGACCTGGACCCACTTCATGCCCATACAAGAAAATCGAACGGCTGTTGCAAAAGCGTGAAGGATAAACATTGCGCAAATTTTCCATGTGAACTTACACTAACCACCGATCTTGTTCAAACTTTAACCACACTAAGAAATGGGAAGAATTGGGAACCACCAATGATTGCACTTGCACAGTTAGAGAATGCCAGCAAATAGGAAACTGTGAGGTCGAAAACACACAGGGTTTTTGATGGAAAAGATCAAAAACACATAAGGTTTGTGATGCCAAAAGATAAGCACACAAAATATGGAAGGCACAAGGTTGAAAACAATGAGGGTTTTACATAGACTGAAAACATCATGGATTTTCAAAAACACTGTGGGTTTTCGACACTGTGGCAGATTTTGAAATTATTTCCTACAGACCTTAAAACTTGAATAACTCCCTAGGTTTTATGATTTAGGAGATGTGATCTGAATTGGAGCATGGTGATAACATGAAGAACACATGGAAAAGGCTGCACACCATGAAACATTGTGGATTTTCTTTGCAAAATAAAACTATGACTACAGGTCGAGCAGGACAACTTAACAAAGCTTGCAGGTAAAAGGCTATTTTCTTGGGATTTTTGCTATGACAGGAAAACGGGCTAATAGTGGCTCTAGTTGGAGACATGTATCTCTTGTAGATACAATGAGGACCTCATATCTCTAGGAAGAAGCAGACCACCCACTAAAAAAAGCACAGAGACCTCAAAAAACACAGGGAACTGACAAAAAAGGGAAACTATTCACAAAAATGTACATTTTTTACAAAAAACCTACAGCAACAAACAAGAGTCAGTTCTTGCCTCTGTCAAAAATCTAATTCTCATTTCTTCCTTCATGAGGCACACCATATTTTTTACTTTCACCTTTTTCACCAGGCATGTCAACATGTTCAATCAGCAAATCAAGAAGAACAAAGTAACTATCTTCATTGTGCATGTAAAAAAATTTTGCACTCTCTCCATCTTGCTCACTATGAAGAAAAGATTTAGCATGCCAATGATTAGTACCACTATACTGAAACTAATTTTCATCTACTGACTCATGCATGTTATGAATTGGAAACACAAAAGCCTCATACTCTGCCTGCAGAAAGGCTTCATTCATATCTTGACTTTGCATTTCCATATGTGTAACTAGCTGGACCTCAAATGAATAGTCAGATTCATACCCACGGGTGGAAAATGAACACCTTGATTCAACTAGATCTGAGACCTCCACATGTTCTTCAAATAATGGATTGATAACTCCATGAAATGCACCATGTTGAACATCATGACAAAAATTGGGCTGATAATCATCATAGTCTTCATCATATAAAGTGTTAGAAAACACTTTAAATTCACTACCCATTTCATCCCCATGGAGACCCTCAGCACATGAAGAACAATTAGAATCACATGAAGACCTACTAATATTACATTCAATTATCACTTCCTTGTGTTCATACTCCTCACTGAAGGAGTGCTCACTTCCATCATCACTTTCTTCCTCCCATGCCGCATTTGATTCACATGAGGACACATCAGCATCACTACCTTCATCATTCTCACCTGAATAGCCACTAAAATCACATTCAGACATCTCTGAATGAATGGAGGATCATGCACACCTTGACCCTGATTCCTGCTCACTACCACAATCTGAATACTCCTCTGACAAAGATTCATCAAAAGAAGTACCTTCAGCACTAGAAATGGATTGCTTTGGAATATAACATTCATTCCCCTTTTGCTGACGGTCTCTTTGCAATCTTTTCCATTCATCATCATCACCAAACTCCTCTAAGAACAACCACTTAAACTCAGTCAAAGAAGAAATGCATTTTGAGGGTAGATTTAGATACCAATTAGATGCAACCCCTTTGAGGGATCTCTCAAAAAATATCATGCTAACATCCTCATCAAGAATCTGATATTCTATAATAAATTTATAGAATGCTAGGACATGCTTCACTGCTGAATCATACTGGCAATAAAAAATAGGAATGAAACCCAAAAGCTTACTAGGGAAAGAATGAGGGGATCCTGGAAGAACATAGTCCAAAGGTCTATCCAACTTGAGGAAACCCAGCCACCTAGAGTGACTTTTCCCTTGATCATTCATTTGACTTAATGCAAGATGAGAGCCACTCATCTTATCTCAGTCTTCCTTTTATACTAGCACTAAATACTTGGTAGGGAAACATTGTAATCATAAATACCTGAAAGTTTTGCAGCAAAAAAAATTGTTGACTGGGAAGACATGGTAGATCTAGAGCTCACCATGCAGCTTCATCAGGTTCTTTGATATCTAGAGTCACCACCTCCTTGAAGAGAAAAGAAAATCTTGTTTCTTCTTCCAACCAATACAAAACTCCATAAGTAACCACACTGTTTATCAGAAACTATACTGATCAAATAGAGACAATCAGAGCCGCCACTCACAACTAGGTGAGAAGATATTACAAATGTGTTTTTATATCAGACTTTGTAACTATGATCTTCAACCAAGACTCTAGAATGATCCAGCCAAGCAAGGAAGCTTGCTGCCTTTTACTTCTTCCCCAGTAGAGTCACCATCTTGTTGGTGTTTGAAAACACTTATGCCACTTAGGGCTACCAATATGCCTTGAGACTAATGTTAGGAGTGGTTAGTTCCAAGTATGGGAGCTCTACAAGGCAACTGGACCAACTATAGGGACAAGACTGCCCTCTACACTTCTGGCTCTGCAAAATCAAGGTGGGTGTACCTAATCCAGTAACTTATGGCATTTTAGGACTTTGGACTAGATTAAACAAAGCAGATGATAGCAAGAGACTACTAAATATTAATCAGACATTCATTGAATCTCAATTGCTATTGAGGGGTAAAATGGTCTTGTGAAGGGTATTACTACTAAAAATAATACTTAAAACTTAAAAAGGTCTTTGATTAATGAGGATAGGGAAGGTAGACAAGAGCCAATTAGACATTGGACTCAACTAAATGTACTAATCCTTGATCAGTGTCATTATCCATTGGGCAGACCTCATATACAAATAATGAAACATGAACCAACTATTGTCAAAGACTCATAGCCATAAATATAAACATTCCAGCCCATCCACTACTTATAAGACCCTTCTGTAGACAACCAAGATGAATCTATGTCCCTTCTAAAGTAAATTTCACTTGATCCTAGATCAAGAACTAAAGACAAGAACATATGCAAAGGTAACCCTATGCAATGGATCAGAAAATCCAAAACTCACAAGAATGACACCAAGGAGAGACTTGGAAGCGTGAAAAACTTATATTAAGTATAACAAGTCATGTACATGATCAAAGTAGGACAAAGATCAAACCACTTCAATAACCTGCAAAAGACTTCTAGAAATTCTATTCAGCTTACATCCAATTTGATACAACCCTGCTACAAACCCTTGGAACTGATAAAATTCAAAACCCTTACTCAGTTAAAAAACCTACAACTTATACCACTAGCTACCTTGGAAACCAAAAATAGGTTGCAACAAGCTACGAACAACTAGGGCTAGGGTTTCACCCACTAGAACAACCAGAAAAACATCAAAATTTACTGCAGGGACAGGAAACATAGCCAACCTGGTAAGAACAGATCCAAAAATGATCTTCATTTATGCCAATCCTCTAAAAATGTATCAAGGACCAAGAATTTGTCATGCCAAATAGTCCTTTCACCCACCTACAAATACACCTCAAGCCAAGATTGTATTCATTCTTTTACAGTACAAATCCCTGCAGTCACATTTGAAATCGGGCGCCAACAGCTAGCCGATCAACCTTTAAATCATAGTCATTGGTATTACATTTTCTTGAAAAATTAGGTAGTCCACAACGGTCAACAAGCCCATGAAAAATCCAAGTCCGCATCACCGCTTCAGCAACCAATCAGGATCTAACACCTTAGCAGCACTAGCATCATGGACCCACCTTTAACTCTACAACGATGACATCAAACAGTTGTCGCATGATCACATAGATCACAAAAGGACTATGTGAGCATGCAACATGCCACTTCCCATTACCTTCTTCATAACCACCGCTGCTACCATTACCAAAAAAGGGTTTTTCGCATGTTCACATAGCCAAAAAACTAGCTCATGCGAACATGCGACAAGCCGCTAACATGCATCCTACTGGTTGACACGTCACTACCTAAAATCTAATGGTGCATTGATGATCAACAAATTGAACTAAGACCAACATTAAGTCCCCACCGTAGATCCTCTCCATCTCACGGGCTTAAAAATTTGATGTCAGCAGGGAGATATCAAGGGTCGGTCACATGATCACATGGACCGGCAAGATTCCATGCAATCACATGACAACCATTGATCATGGAATCCTCCCACTATCAAGATACCCTAACCTAGGCTTGCATTCAAATCTATCATCCTACCAGCTCAGACCAACCGAAGATTGCCACAACACCACCTGCCAACTACAAATAGGCCTGAGCACACATGGCACCCTTGTCTCATGATCGCATGGCCAAAAGATGGCCCTTGCGATCATCTGAAAAAGCCATAAGACTACCACCTCAGATCACATAGATGCCACATTACCACCTGCCATCAGGCCCCAGGGACACGTGTCAACCGGTCGCATGATCGCATGTCAAAAAACTCTGACATGCGATCATACGACAGCCAACCCTTGGCTGCCACATCACCACCTCCAGGACTAGAGCCAAAGAAGCCTTACTTTTAAAAGCATGAAGACCCAGGCTCACCATTACATGATTGCGTGACTAAGGCAAAGTAAACCACTAGCCAGGTCGCCAGATGTTAAGGGCCTAACCGCTAAGAATCAGCAACCAAGAGATAATCGCAAGTTGCCAGACCGCAGAAAGGAAAACTTAACCGCCAGGCAGCTGAACATCACTAAGAACTAGGACCCACATAGACAAGTGGCAAGTAGTCACATGATCACATGTCAGAAAAGTCTGACATGCGGCCATGCGACAACCAATCAGGAAGAGCCTGCAGACCTAGACCCACTTCACGCCCATACAAGAAAATTGAACGGCTGTCGCAAAAGCGTGAAGGATAAACATTGTGAAACTTTTCCATGCAAACTTATGCTAACCACCGATCTTGTTTGAACTTTAACCACACTGGGCAATGGGAAGAACTAGGACCCACCAACGATCACACTTGCATAGTTAGGGAATGCCAGCAAACAGGAAACTGTGAGGTCGAAAACACATAGGGTTTTCGACGGAAAAGATAAAAAACACACAAGGTTTCTGACGCCAAAAGATAAATGCACAAAATTTGGAAGGCACAAGATTGAAAACAATGAGGGTTTTCACACAGACCGAAAACATCATGGATTTTCAAAAACACTGTAGGTTTTTGACACTGTGGCAGATTTTGAAATTATTTCCTACATACCTTAAAACTTGAATAACTCCTGGGTTTTATGATTTAGGAGATGTGATCTGAATTGGAGCATGGTGAAAACATGAAGAACACATGGCCAAGGGTGCACACCATGAAACATTGTGGATTTTCTTTGCAAAATAAAACTATGACTATAGGTCGAGTAGGACAACTGAACAAAGCTTGCAGGGAAAAGGCCATTTTCTTGGGATTTTTGCTATGACAAGAAAATGGGCTAACAATTGACTTCAACTTTAACCTAGGTCAAGGAAGACCTTGACTTTGACCTAGGTCAAAGTTGACCTTGACCTTGACCCTAGGTCCAAATTTCTAATTTTGGAGGTTTCAGGATGTCGGGCTTCAAAAAGTTTTATTTCCCACTTTCAGATCCACTGTTTCAAATTTAAGAATGGTAAAATCTTAAATTGTATTTAATCTAGGTCCATTTCAAGGGTTTAAGGGATAATTGGAATTTAATTCTTCTATGTCAACCTCTCTAGAAGTTGTTCCCTAGACTAGTATAAAAGGAGGCCTTCCTCTCTCATTTTCACAATCCACTTTCCAGGATCAAGCTATCCACTATCAAGCATCTTTCTCAATCAAGTGATTAAGAAATCTTCAAGAAAGAAAGAAGGAGAAGGAAAGCATTCAAGAATTCATTCATCTTCACACATCCAAGCATTCAAGCATTCAAGATCCAATTCATCAAGGAGATCCATTGATAGCCATTGAAGGATTCAATCTCTTTGGAGCCCTCTTGTTGAAGATTCCTCCATCCACATTCATCTAAGCTTCTTCCTATTCTAAGATCCACTCAAGATTGGTGTTAATGATATAATGCAATTGATTTGAGACATCCTACATTCCATTCTACATTCATTTGGAGCATTCATACTTGTGGATTCAAGGATTCAAATCCTTCACAAGGATTTGAACATAAGCAAGGTGAATAATTCCATTTACTTTGTTTATATATTGCAAATTCAATTATATTTGAAGGTTGATTCCAAATCGGGGTTTGAACAAGGAAAAACCCTCATCCAAAAAACAAAACCCTTTTTCTTGCAAATCCAAGTGCAGGACAGTGAATATTAATGCAGATCTGAGTACCCTTTTCGGCGAACTTCCAGGATTCACAAACAGAATTTCCATCAGAATAGTTCAGGTCAAGGATGACCTTTTGGGGTAAGATCTTACCCCTATCTTGGGTCAAGGATGACCTCACTCAGAAAAGAAAAAAGTTTCTAGGTTTTCTCTATTTTTACATTTCCAGCCTAGATCCGGTTGCAAAATTTCCTAAAACTGTACATAGACATCAGAAAATAATATTTTTCAGATCTTTCCTACTTGAGTTTAGTATTTGTTTCCAATTCAATTAAGATTTCAAATACACACTTTTTATAATAGAATACAAGGTTATTCTCTTTCTTCACATTCTCCATTGATTGATTCTTCTATGTATTGACCATCCTCTTGTGGTTAATCAATTTGGATCTTTCTTTGGGAATTTGAGGTTAAGAAGTATATCTTATATTCCCATCATCATTCATTTCATATTTAAGGAAACACCCCTATTTGGTCATCTACATTTTGGGTGACCACCTTTTTAATATATTACATATTTGTGAACCCGTGATAGATAACTCTTTCTTTTATGGTGTTAGATCTTGCATGTATTAGATTTATTTTATGTGTTTGCATCTCATATAAAATAAAAATACAAAAAAAAAAATTCATTTTTTCTTGCTTTGTGTTTTCTTAGTTTATTTCATTTGCATTTCATTTGTATATGAGCTTTACTACCTATAGTCCTACCTATAATATTCTAGTTAGATGAAGTTGTAGACTTATGGGTACCTTTTATCCTAAGTCTTCCTCTCCTTTTCTTAGGATTCCAGATGACAATTTGATTCTTCATGATTCCAACCCTACTATGGAGCAAAATTTTTCTCACTCATCTCATGATGAGGATGATGCTTTAAGATTTCCTCCTCAACAAGTCCAAAAACTTTCAATTGAACTTGATAAAATGAGTAATTGGCTTATTAAAGAAAACCATAATCAAGATTCTATTCAACCTATAGAGGCTCTTAAGAAAGTCCTTCATGATAATGATCAAGGTGTTAATGTCCTTTGTGGTATCAGTCACCTTGTGGAATCAAATGTTAAACCTTTATTTCAAAAAGCTCAAGATTTAGGATTGATTACTCCTGTTATGAGTGTGGAAACTTCTTCTGTTCCTTTCCCTAGTATTCCTACCTATACTCCTCCTTTGGTGATGGCAGTGGTCCCCTCTCTTCCTATGAGTGTTCCTCATGTATCCCTTCCTACATCACAACCTTCTTACCATAATTTTCCTTTTACTTATTCTAATCCTCTTCCAAGTATGGTTCCAAGTGTTCCTCTAGTTGTGTCTTCCATTTATGCCACTTCATACACTTTACCTAGTGTTTCTAATGTTTCTATGCCTCCTATTTCCTCCAATGATCCAACAATCATTAGTTTGGCTCAAACTACATTATCTTTACAACAAAAACTTGCATCTTTAACTCAAAACTAGTTTAGCATTCCTACATGTGACATGGGAAGTCCTTTATCCCTTGACATCACTCGTACTCCCGTTCCTTAGCAAGCTGATATGCCTCATCTTGAGAATTACAATGGTAAGGGAGACCTTGTTACACATGTTAAAACATTTCAAATCCTTTTTAGTGATTATGCTCATGACCATAGGATTTTAGCCAAGTTGTTTGCTAGAACTTTTCATGACAAGGCCTTACAATGGTATTGTTCCTTGCCTCCTTATTCTATTGACTCTTTTCCAAAACTTGTCAATGCTTTTATTCAACATTTTCAAAATAACATTGGTCCGCAAGTGTCTTTAACTAATTTGATGCATTGTAAACAAAACACTAAGGAAAAATTGACTGAATTCATTGGTAGATTTAACAATTTGCATACTCAGATTTCCTATCATGTCCCTGATATGGATATTCAACGCATGTTTATTTCAAATTTACAAAAGGATATTAGAGATAAGATTCTACTTATTGAATTTACCTCTTTTCAACAAATTTGTGTAATGCTTCATTATTATCAATTACAAGTGAGTCAATTTGAGAGAAACACTCCAATGGCTCCTATTCTAGTTGATAAGAGTGATGATACTCCTAATCCAAACAAATTTCAAAAACTCAACAACTATGTCAAGATAAATAAACAAGTGAATACAAATGTTGATGAAGTTGTCGTTGCATCTCACAATGCCACTTCTACATCCACTTTTTTTCATTTAAATCATATGTTTACTCCTCTCTTTGAATCTTTACATTCTATTATGAATAGGTTGTTAACTGCTAATATGATTACTTTACCTCCTATTCGACCTTTTTTACCTGCTACGATAGCGTCCAAATATTTTGATCCTAAAGCCTTTTGTCAATATCATCTTCAGAATGGTCATGATACTGAGAAGTGTTATTCTTTAAAATATAAGGTTCAAGATTTAATTGATTCTAATGCCTTATCTTTTGATAATTTTGATGGTAGTGGGAACAAGTTTGTCTCTCCTCCTAATCAAAACCTTCAAATCTATAGGAATCCTTTACCTACACATGATACTAATACCATTGCTTAGCCATCTTCTATGGATATTATTTATGATTCAAAGATGGATGATCTTAATCTTATTTTTAACCATGTGGAACATGTTATATTGTCTCCATCTGTGTCTCCACTTTAACCTCAAACTCAAACTCAAGTTCCATGGTCCACCTCAACCTCAACCAAAACCGCAACCTAAACTGAAAACTCATCCAAAACCTTGAAAACAACTTAAGAATAAAAGACCTCGGGAACTCTTGATCACCTTTGATGATTTTGAGACTATTAAAGCTCCTGATGGTCCTCTTTACAATTATGCTAGGATTTCTCACTTACCTACGTTTGGTTGTCTTGTTGATCCTACATCTTTAGTCAATATTATTATTGAAGAAAATCATTTTATAAAAAACTTACAATGTGATTCTTATGATACATCTGATGTATGGATTCAAACTTGTAATGGTTTTGTTTATCCATCATTTGCTTCTATTAACTTTCCAATTGAATTTTGTGGTAAAATTGTGAACACTACCTTTTTTGTTGTTCCTACTTCTAATTAATTTCAAGTTAAGCTTGGTTTTCCTTGGTTGAATGCCATGCATGTTGTTGCTTCTCCTATCCATAAATGTCTTAAATTCAATCATGATGAAGAAGTGAATATGATTAACCATAGTTTATATCAACCTTCTAGGCCTAGGGATTGTGCTACACTTGACTTCTTTTGGCCTTCAATACCTAATTCATGTCCTTGACTTGATAATATTTTTCACTCATATGAAGCCTATAAGCATCACAAGATTCTTGAGTTAAGCATGCCACCAATGGATCTTAATACATGATATTTTGCCTACACCTTCCATAACTCCTTTATCTATGGCTTCTAGTTCTGTTAATCAAGCTCCTAGTGTTGCTTGTTAGTCTACTGAGAATCCTACCAATCCTCCTATAGAACCTATGAAGGATCCCATAGTTGTTCCTCCTAGTTCTCAACATGTTTCAAACAAGAAAAAATGTAATCGATCTGCTAATGAACATTGTAAGAAGCGTCGTGCTCAAGCTAAGGCCCGTACTTCTATTATTCAAAGTTCTTTACCTTATTTTGATCAATCTATGCATGATGTGTTAGAAGAAGTTACTGCTAATAATGAGTTAAAATGCAAGATTATGATGATTCCATTTGTATATTAGATCCTATTTTGATTAATCTAGATGAAGAAGATACTCTTGATGATACTAATGATGTCCATGATGAATATGAGACTATCGATATTGACATTGATTTACCTAATATGCTTTCATCACAATTGACACTTACACCTAGTATCGAACATTATGATTCTCAAGAGGATCCTTGTTTGGAACTGACTATCATTCCTGCTGTGTTGGATATAGTCCCTCTTGCGAGTTACCTATAATACCTCAAATGGGATATAGGTTCATTAACCTCTTAAATTGACAAATCGATCAAAATCGACACAAAAGTCCTAACCTAAGGCACATCTACATATCAAGTCATCAAAATCCTAATTGTTTTTATCTTAATTCTACATCAAGGAATATTTCCTAAATATTCCTAATTTATCTAATTATCTTTAATTAAATATTATTTGGTGATAAATGTTATTATTTATCCTAAAGTTGATTAATTAAATATCATGAATATTTAATTAATTAATTTAATTATGCCACTTAATTATTTAATTAGATTTAATTGCATTTATTCCAAATTAATATTGTTTTTATTTTGACAATAAATCAAAATTCCTACAAACAATCAATTGGATATTTATTTAATTGATTTAAAATCAAAGTTGTCAAATTTAATATTTTAATTGGAATAAAGTTTGATTTAATAAATGATTAACCCACAAATCAGTTATTTTTAAATTTAAAATCAGTTAAGTTGAAGATAAATCACTTTATTTATTTAATTAATTCATGATTATTTGTGCACATTCAAAGAGCAGTTAAACTTTAAATCAGAAAATCAATTCAAGTTGTTATCTTTTCGAAACTCAACATCTATTTTGAGTTCAAAGTTGATCTAAACTTCTAATTTAGTTGTTCTTGCATGATTTTGTATGATTTTATGAGTTATCTATTTCTAATTTCTTGTTAACTCAAAAATCAACCTACATTCATCAAGAGTGAAATATGACTTTTTCCCTACACCCTCTAGCCCTGGATTTCTATAAAATCAAGGCTCGACTCTTTACAAATCATCCACAAAATTTCCATACTTTGGCGAATTGACATCAGAGGAATCATCAAGCTTCTTGCGAATCAACATTTTGTGAGATCAATCTTGTTTTCAATTCATTCTAGTTTCATATTTCATATCATTGTTAGCTTAATTTGCATATCATTTCAATCCATTTAGATTAATTTATTATCAATTTTTCTCATCTTATTGCATCAAAAATTTAAAAAATAGATTAATTTGCATTCATATTTTATTGCTTTCATCATTTAAATCCTTCGTTTAGGTGTTGCATTGTCACTGATCTCGGTCTAATCTAAGAATACCATACTCACACCTACTAGAAGGTAGTAAATTGCCTGGTTAGCTATATTGTTCTTATTTGCATATTTTAATTTTTGCTAACCTCTAATGTTTTACTGAAGTGTTGTGTCTACAACTAGGTACAAAATTCACACACACATTTCTGGTACCCACTAGAAATGTGGTATCTCATGATCAATCCATCTCTCTAGGCCTACAAAGCAAGTATTAGAATGCCTGAGAAATGTGTGTGTGAATTTTTTACCTATCTGTAGACACAACACTTTAGTAAAACATTACAGGTTAGCAAAAATCAAAATATGCAAATAAGAACAATAGAGCTAATTAGGTGATTTACTGCCTTCTAGTAGGTGCGAGTATGGTATTCTTAGATTAGACCGAGATCAGTGACAATGCAACACCTAAATGAAGGATTTGAATGCAAAGAATGAAAACTATATGAATGCATATTTAATCTATATTTTTTTTTAATTTTTGATGCAATAAGATGAGAAAAACTAATAATAAATTTATCTAAATGGATTGAAATGATATGCAAATTAAGCTAACAATGATATGAAATATGAAACTAGAATGAATTGAAAACAAGATTGATCTCACAAAACACTGATTCACAAGAAGCTTGATGATTCCTTTGATGTCAATTTGCCAGAGTAAGTATGCAAATTCTGTGGATGATTTGTAAAGAGCTAAGCCTTGATTTTATAGAAATCTAGGGCTTGAGGGTGCATGGAAAAAGTCATAAATCACTCTTGATGAACTTAGGTTGATTTTTGAGTTAACAAGAAATTAGAAATAGATAACTCATAAAATCATACAAAATCATACAAGAACAGCTTTTTAACTCAAATCAGAAGTTTAGATCAACTTTGAACTCAAAATAGATTTTGAGTTTCGAAAAGATAACAACTTGAATTGATTTTCTGATTTAAAGTTTAACTGCTCTTTGAATGTGCACAAATAATCAGGAATTAATTAAATAAATAAAGTGATTTATCTTCAACTTAACTAATTTTAAATTTAAAAATAACTGATTTGTGGGTTAATCAATTATTTTAATCAAAATTTTATTCAAAACTATATTATTAAATATTGACAACTTGGATTTAATCAATTAAATAAATATTTAATCAATTGTTTGTAGGAATTTTGATTTATTGTCAAAATAAAAATAATATTAATTAGGAATAAATGTAATTAAATCTAATTAAATAATTAAGTGGCATAATTTAATTAATTAATTAAATATTTAACATATTCAATTAATCAACTTTAGGATAAATAATAACATTTATTGCCAAATAATATTTAATTAAGGATAATTAGATAAATTAGAAATATTTAGGAAATATTCCCTGACGCAAAATTAAGATAAAATCAATTAGAATTTTGATGTGAAGATGTGCCTTAGGTTAGGACTTTTGATGTTGATTTCATTCGATGTGTCAATATAGGAGGTTAATGAACCTATAGCCCATTTTTTGGGTATTACATTTTGCCCCTCTTTGAATCACTGTGCAAAGTGTAGTGGTTCAAAGAATAGTCTATGTATGATAAAGATGTATGAAACTGATTTATTTTGAAAGATGAACTGATTCTGAGATAGAAATCGATTGAAAGATTCAAGATTTGATATTTAGGCCCTGATTGACCAAAGATAATGTCAACTATAGCAACAATGAACCGGTGATTATGAAAAAGTGCCAAAATGCCTGATTCTGAACCTTATGATTGCGAAGAAGTGAGTGACCGATTTCAGACCTAAATTTCCTTGTATGAATCATATTAGTATCACATCCTAAACCTAACATTTCTATCAAATCAAGGCTCGGCTCTTTACAAATAATCCACAAAATTTGCATACTTACTCTAGTGAATTGATATCAGAGGAATCATCAAGCTTCTTGCAAATCAGCATTTTGTGAGATCAATCTTGTTTTCAATTCATTCTAGTTTCATATTTCATATCATTTCAATCCATTTAGATTAATCCATGGAAGTCCTAACTCTCTGGGCCTATAGAAAAGGTATCAGAATACCTACTGGGGCTACACCTTTCACTTTAGTTTATGGGTCTGAAGTGGTACTACCTATTGAGATTGAAATCCCATCACTAAGAATCAGAATGCATGGTCTAGTGATTGATGATGACTATAGAGTGTCCAAGTTGCAAGAACTTGAACTACTAGATGAGCACATATAAGCAACGTATGATCATCTCAGAGTATATCAAAAGAGAATGTTTAGAGGTTACAATAAGAAATTCAGACATAGAGAATTTCAGGTTGGCAATCTAGTCTTGAGAGAGAATCCTAAAAATCAATCACATAGAGAGTGCAAGGGGAAGTTTGAACCCAACTGGTTGGGTCCCTTTGTTATCATTGCTACTTTTGGCTCTAGTGCCTATCAAATCTCAATGACTGAAGGAGAACAGCTCCGAGAACCAATCAATGTTTTTCATCTGAAGAAATTCTATGCCTAAGGCATTCATTCTATGGTAAAATATCCTAAAAAATCTTAAAATTTGGAAAAAGTCCTGAAAAAATGAACATCTTGGTGAAAACCTAGCAATAGGCACCTTGATGATTCACAAAAAAACTAAAAAATATCAAAAGTACAAAAAAATTGAAAAAATGAAAAATACAAAAAAATGAGAAAAAGAAAAAGTGCCTTGGTGAAAATCTGGAAATAGGCGCCTTGGTAGAAAAAATAGAATCTCTGCCAAGATGGTGAAAATTTGGCAAACATGCACCACTTGTTTCAAAACACTCCATCTATTAGCGCAATTTTGGTCTTTCCCAGCTTTCAGTCTTGCTTTAGTTTGTACATATCTCTTGGTTTGTTCCCGCATTCCTATTTTCAATAAGTTAGTCTGTACACCAATCAACTAAAGCATATGTATCCTATCAATGTTCAAACTTGGGGGCAATCAAAGTCATATCCTATGGCCTCCAATGTATCTTAGACGTGTCATATCTAGTTAGAGTCCTTTGAAGCTTCATCCAAGTCAGTTAGTCTGTCTCCTCTCCAAAAAGGATTTTGCATCTACAACAATGCAATCAAACATCAACACAAACTGAAAACAATCTATGCTTTTGCATGCTTTTATCTCCTTGTATGATTACTGATTCGCATTGAGATTTTTGCAGATTATGTCCTTTCAAGCTCTTCGATGATGTCCTTTACAAGATTTAGAGAGTGATGACTGGGGGCATAATCTTTTTTTTGTTTTCTACTTGTATGTGAAAATCTAACAACTTTGGAAATTCTAGATTGAAATGGTGTCCATCTGTAAGAGCCTCTATCTCGAATTGGATGGCCATGAGTACCTCGACCATTGATACCCAAAAAATTCAAGGAAGTTTGATCTGACTATTGTCTTTTTGAGTGAGTTATTTCTCCTACTATGAACCGCGATCTTACCTAAGGATGTGAACAATAAAGGGTCACTACGAGTAATTCACATTAGACTTAGAATGATCTCTTGATTACTTGATGTGTTTGTTAATGCAAGGTGTATTCAGGTCATCACGACATCTATGTTTTGATGCTTATACAAATTTCTATATCAAAATGGATATGATATTCAGGTCATCCTGATGCTGATGCCTTGGTGCTTATATCTAATCCAACATTCCAAAAACAAAATCAATATTCATATGTCTATGGTTGTCTAGCCAGTGGGCGTTGTATTGATTCTTGAGCATAAAAATCAATATTCATATGTCTATGGTTTCATAACTAGTGGGCATTGTATTGATTTATCTAGTTACCTAAAAATTTGATGATGAGAATGACTGACACATGATCAATGACTAGGTCCTAGATCTTAGGTTTGCATTTCATTTTGCATATCTCTTTGCATTCTACATGTTTTCATGGTCTCATAGATTGCTTGAACACTTAAACAATTTTTTTTTTCAATCACATCTTTGAATCTAAAAAGAGTTGAATCCTACAAGAAGGTCCATCCAATGAAATAGCAAGTACAATCCATTTTCAGGATCAAAATCAAAATCTAAGATCGTTTATAATGCCAACTACTTCATAATCGACCTTCTAATCATCATAGAAATCTAGAATTCAACTTAACTAATTATCTCACATCAAAGTATCAAAATTTCAACTTGGTTAACCATGTTCAACTCATGGTCAAACAAAATCGAAATTGGTCTTCTAGACCTCCAAACGATGCAGGACGTGTTCTCAGACATGTATAACCACTTGTCAAATCAATTAACATGCTTCTAAACTATAAACACTGACTTTTCTTGTCATTTTTCAATTTTAATCCTGAAGGGGGCATGGCATTGGACATCATTCAAAGTTTGTAACTCAATTTTGTCAATCAATCTTTCCTCAGTAATCAAGACAAAAACTACATCTAGTTGTTGATTCATCTAAAGTCCTCATCACTTGGGGCATATTAGATTCATCTAGTATCCAAATCTATCTTGTAAACTATATCAGCATTTCGTAACTATCAGTTCATTAGTGTTATTTCCTTGGTTCTTCGTAACTGATGGGTTCAGGATGTGATACCAATACTATTCATACAAGGACATTGAGGTTTGGAATCAGTCACTCACTTCTTTGCAATCATAAGGTTTAGAATCAGGCATTTTGGCACTTTTTTTTGTAATCAACGGTTCATTGTTGATATAGCTAGCATCATCTCTATTCCTGCTCATTCTGGGCTTGGGTCAATATCTTTCAATCTTTAATCTTTCAAATCAGTTTCATACGTATATCAAAACACAGACTATTCTTTGAACCACTGCACTTTGCATAGTGATTTAAATAGAGGCAAAATGTAATACCCCAAAAATGGGCTATAGGTTCATTAACCTCTTAAATCGACAAATCGATTGAAATTGACAGAAGAGTCCTAACCTAAGGCACATCTGCAAATCAAGTCATCAAAATCCTAATTGATTTTATCTTAATTCTGCATCAGGGAATATTTCCTAAATATTCCTAATTTATCTAATTATCTTTAATTAAATATTATTTGGCGATAAATATTATTATTTTTCCTAAAGTTGATTAATTGAATATGATGAATATTTAATTAATTAATTTAATTTTGCCACTTAATTATTTAAATAGATTTAATTGCATTTATTCCTAATTAATATTGTTTTTATTTTGACAATAAATCAAAATTCCTACAAACAATCAATTGGATATTTATTTAATTGATTTAAAATTAAAGTTGTCAAATTTAATGATTTAATTGGAATAAAGTTTGATTTAATAATTGATTAACCCACAAATCAGTTATTTTTAAATTTAAAATCAGTTAAGTTGAAGATAAATCACTTTATTTATTTAATTAATTCATGATTATTTGTGCACATTCAAAGAGCAGTTAAACTTTAAATCAGAAAATCAATTCAAGTTGTTATCTTTTCAAAACTCAACATCTATTTTGAGTTCAAAGTTAATCTAAACTTCTGATCTAAGTTAAAAAGTTGTTATTGCATGATTTTGCATGATTTTATGAGTTATCTATTTCTAATTTCTTGTTAACTCAAAAATCAACCTGAGTTCATCAAGAGTGATTTATGACTTTTTCCCTACACCCTCAAGCTCTGAATTTCTATAAAATTAAGGCTCAGTTCTTTACAAATCATCCACAGAATTTGCATACTTACTCTGGTGAATTGACATCAGAGGAATCATCAAGCTTCTTGCAAATCAACATTTTGTGAGATCAATCTTGTTTTCAATTCATTCTAGTTTCATATTTCATATCATTGTTAGCTTAATTTGCATATCATTTCAATCCATTTAGATTAATTTATTATCAATTTTTCTCATCTTATTGCATCAAAAATTAAAAAAAATAGATTAATTTGCATTCATATTTTATTGCTTTCATCATTTAAATCCTTTGTTTAGGTGTTGCATTGTCATTGATCTCGGTCTAATATGAGAATACCATACTCGTACCTACTAGAAGACAGTAAATCACCTGGTTAGCAATATTGTCCTTATTTGCATATCTTGATTTTTTCTAACCTCCAATGTTTTACTGAAGTGGTGTGTCTACAGCTAGGTACAAAATTCACACACACATTACCCACCTTGTCTAAATGATATAGAACAAGATGGGGAGAGTAGGCAGCGCACTTGATTGGCTAGTCTTGCATGGTAGCTTTTCGTGTGTTTGCCTATTACACTGTACTTCTTCTGTAATGTGTTTGCTAAATGTTATTAGATTCTTTTATACGACCCTTGTTACTTTGTTGATGCAAGGTGATAAAGGAATCAAACCTATTTTACTATTCATCTATATGTATCTTTAATCTTATATATGTTGTTTCATGTTATGATGTACCTATGCTAGTGTTTGTAAATGTTTCCTTGTGTAATCTGCTTAGATTTGTGACTTGCTAGCACTGATTCTTTTTGGTCTCCATGTCATGGACTAAAAAGATTCTTCTTCATAGCTCTTCTGTGTTCTTTCCTCTATTGTGATTGTAGTTCTACTTTCCTTGGGGAATGATGTCAATTCATTTGCAATAATATCATATATATATATATATATATATATATATATATATATATATATATATATATATATATATATATATATATATATAATATATATATATATATATCTTATGATCATACTGACCCCATAGCAGGTAGATCCCTTCTATGTTCTCTATATGTTTATGTGGTATTTCCCTTGATTTGTCTTTGTTTGGGGGCATCTCATAGTGGAAATGTAATCAATGGAGTTATTTATGTTTCCATTAAAGCCACTGCTCCTAGTAAAGTGCTAGCAATGACTTTAATGTGGGGGCATACACTCTGGTCACCTGTTGCATGCATGCACTTCCAATATTGATATATTTTTCAAGATACTTTTCTCCCTTTATGGATTAGTGACTAATCCTTAAAGCATGGATTTTTATTTTATAGGATCTCTTGATCCCTCCAGTTTCAAAATTTTGATCCCTTAAGGTTGAAGGTGTCCTTAAGACTGGATCTCATTTTATTTTTGGTTTTACTCATGTGGAATAGAATATTCCTACGAGTGAATCTTGGATGGGTTGACTAGTGAGTAGCCACATTCACTAGGTGGTTCAATTCCATTTTTCCAGTTGCATTGTTTCCTTGCGTGGTTCAAAATGGGACATAAGTTCTCATTGGGCGAGATACTCTCTCTCTCTCTCTCTCTCTCTAGAGATGTCTCTTGTATTATGATCTTGGAGTTGATGAAGACAGGAGTTGCTAGGGGCTTCAGGATTCTTTGTCCCTTTGATTTCAATAAGATTATATTTTTCATTATGATCTCCTTTACCAAGAGTTTGCATCGAGTCCATACTCTTGCTAAAGTGGGGGCTAAATGTATCGTCAAAAAATGGAAGCACTTCCATTTAGGATTGTTTTAGCCCTCCAAGTAGGTGGTTTGGAGTCATTTCAAGAACCTTGAGTGGGTTTTTGACTGGATCTAGCTTTTCCCCCCTATTCTACTTCTCTCTCCACCTGTTTCCAGCCTCTTTCTGGTACTCTATCCTAAGAAACTGAGATCTTCGACTTCAAGGTCAAGCACAACCTTGTGGGTCAAGGTCAACCTCAAATTTGACCTAGGTCAAGGAATACCTCCACTTTGACCTAGGTCAAATTTGACCTCGACCTTGACCCTAGGTCCAAATTTTAGATTTTGGAGGTTTCAGGATGTCGGGCTTCAAAAATTTTTATTTCCCGCTTTTGGGTTTGCTGGTTCGGATTTCAGAATGGTAAACTCTTCAAAATTTATTTAATCTAGGTCCATTTCTAGGGGTTAAGGATTAATTGGAATTTAATTCTCCTATGTCAACCTCTCTAGAAGTTTGTGCCCTAGACTAGTATAAAAGGAAGCCTTCCTCTCTCATTTTCACAATCCACTATCAAACATCTTTTGAAATCATGTGATCAAGAAATATTCAAGCAAGAAAGAAGGATAAGGAAAGAATTCAAGCATTCAACATCCAATTCATCAAGGAGATCCATTGATAGCCATTGAAGGATTCAATCTATTTGGAGCCCTCTTGTTGAAGATTCCTCCATCAACATTCAACCAAGCTTCTTCCTATTCCAAGATACACTCAAGACTGGTGTTGAAAATCTAATGCAATTGATTTGAGACATCCTATATTCCATTCTACATTCATTTGGAGTATTCATACTTGTGGATTCAAGGATTCGAATCCTCCACAAGGATTTCAACATAAGCAAGGTGAATAGTTCCATTTACCTTGTTTATATATATTGCAAATTCAATTACATTTCAAGGTTGATTCCAAACTGGGGTTTGACCAAGGAAAACCCCTCATCCAAAAAACAAAACCCTTTTTCTTGTAGATCTAGGTGTGGGAGAATGAATATCAGTGTAGATTTGAGTACCCTTTTCAGTGAGCTTTCGGGATCCGCGAATAGAATTTCTGTCAAAATAGTACATATGAAGGATGACCTTTTGGGGTAAGATTGTACCCTGGGGTAGGATCTTACCCCTATCTTGGGTCAAGGATGACCTCAGTCAGAAAAGAAAAATCTATTTGGGTTTTCTCTATTTCTGCATTTCCAGCCTAGATCCGATTGCAAAATTTCCTGAAACTATACACAAACATTAGAAAAAAACATTTTCCAGATCTATCCTACTTGAGGTTAGTATTTGTTTCCAAGTCAATTAAGATTTCAAATACACACTTTCTATAACAGAATACAAGGTTATTCTCTTTCTTCACATTCTCCATTGATTGATTCTTCTATGTATTGACCATCCTGTTGTGGTTAATCAATTTGGATCTTTCTTTGGGAATTTGAGGTTAAGAAGTATATCTTATAATCCCATCATTTTGGGTGACCACCTTTTTACTATATTACAAAAACATCGTTAAAGTCTCTACCAAAGATCTATTTTCTATGATACTAAAGTTTTGAGTTTCATTTAATCTCATGTATGGTGGAATAATCTAGTCTAAAAAAACAATCATCTTCACGTACTATTAACAATACACTCATAGTTAATGTGTTTGTGAGTATTGGCCAACTCTTTCTTAATAAAGAAGATAATTGATTATTCAAAATTAGAACTATGGGTGCTTCACATGTCACAACATAAGAGTTTTACAATGCTTTGAATAATTTTGTTTAATTAAAGAAAAACTTGGTTATGTACCTAAATTTTTTGTTAATTAAAAAAATGAACTTGGTTTTATCTTATTTAAATATATCTAGATAAGGATTCTCTTACAATATCTTTTAAAATTGTGGCACTAATATTTTCTTGAGTTTCATTTGCAAGAAGAGGGGATTTTGTTGGCATTTTTTAGCAGGGGTAAAATTAGTGTCTTATAGACAACCAAGTGGTGGGAGTAGAGGCTTATCTATTTCAGTTTTTTAGTTCACAAAGTATGTGAATTGCAACAACATAGGTGTTATGAATCTCAATTTTTATCAATATGAACACACACACACACACACACACACACACATATATACATATATATATACTATGTATATATATATATATATATATATATATATATATATATATATATATACTATATATATTGTATATATGTGTGTGTGTGTGTGTGTGTGTGTGTGTGTGTGTGTGTGTGTATATATATGTATATACATATATACATATATATATATATATATGTATATACATATATATATATATATGTATATATATATATGTATATATATATATATATATATATATATATATATAATATATGTATATACATATATATATATATATATATAGTATATATATATAGATGTATATGTATAGTATATATACATATATATGTATATGTATATATATTATACATATATAGGTATATGTATATATATATGTACATATATATGTATATATATATGTGTGTGTATGTACATATATATGTGTGTATATATACATATATATGTGTGTGTATATATATATGTGTGTGTATATATTATATATATAGATGTGTATATATAGATGTGTATATATAGATGTATATACATATGTATATATATATGTATACATATATATATATATATATAGATATATATCTATATATATGTATATA
>BSBK01009738.1:0-84210 GCA_027943335.1 Chamaecyparis obtusa
TCATCTAAACTAACATGTTTGAGAGGGTAAGAGGTTACCTGGAGAGAGTTGAAGCCATTTGAGACTTGAGCCAAATTCCTATATCGTTTAGTTGTGTTTACAAGTAAAGATATCATCAAAGAATTTCAGCACTCAACCACGGGTCCACTAATCCCCTCACAAATATTCCTACTTGATATGACCCAACCCTTCACAAGAGTGTAGACATGATGGAGGTTTTGCTTCTATGAGTTTGGTGATTGGTTCCTACATGTGGAACTATCTAGTCATACACTATTGCTACATATACCTAGTATGACCCCTAACTAAACACTGCATTTGGAACCAATGAACTGATTGGTACAACTACTGAAATACTGCTATCTTGGCCAAATACATGAGCTAAACCAAAAGGATAAGACACAACAATTTCCACAATTCAATTCTACATGTAAAGTTTAGATCTAAAATTCTAAAATATTTTCTTCTTTTTTTTTTATCGATAAGGGGTCGAGGCCGAATATTATATTAAAATAGTAAAGTATACCAGAGCATAGATCAAGCTATAGAAATTGAAAATTCACACAATATTTCCTTGATGTTTGTCGCATGATTGCATAGTTTGAAAATGACTTATACGAACATGCGACACCCCCCAGCCTTCACCACCACTACATGCCCTTGGGTATGGGACCCACAATGTATATCCCTCTTAGTGTTTACTGGTCAGTAAGAAAATGACATGTCGGCAAGACCTGGCACATTGACCCACCTTTAATTCCGCACCAGCGACTTTCATCAGTTGTCGCATGATTGCCTAGCCAAGAAAAGGGCTATGGGAACATGCGACACACCAAAACCCTTTAGTACCGTTAACTGCCATCGCATAAAGTTTCCATAATGGGCTTGTCGCATGATCGCATAACACAAGACTAGGTCATGCGACAAGCCACTAGCCCTCAACCCAACCTTAGTGCCCACTTATTCACGAACTGGCGAGAACTTTAACTGTACCTACATCCAAAAGATTGGCAGTCGATACATCTTCACATATAACTGCTCAGCCAATCCAAACCTGACGCCTCGACAGAGAAAAATCACATGGCCCCACTACAGACAAACCAATGACATCTAATTGGACAGAGGGTGCATGATCACATGGAGAGAGAATATTCCATGCGATCACACGTCCGCTGTTGATCAAAATCTCTACCCTAATCCCGCTGACAACACTCCACCATAAATTATCCTGTTTAGACGATGGGTACGACACTCCCCTACCAGCTTAGCCAATCCCCACCTGACACCTCAATGATGATCATCTCTTGGTCCCAATGCTGACATGCCAATGACATCTAATCAGATGGTGGGCGCAGATAGCAAGGGGAGAGAATATTCCATTTGATCACATGCTAGCCGTCGATCAAAATCTCTAATGCTAGCCCCGCTGGCAACACTCCACCACTTAATTTCCTTCGACCAATAGAGGAGCTCCATTTATGCATACATATCACCATGGACCCACAGTTTGAAACCCAATACCATAAAGAAAAATCAATGACTGGCATGATTTCGCATAGCTCTGACAAATCTCTTGCGCTTTAGCGACCACCATTGATGCTCTAAAGTGTGAATATTGTCTGACTAATCTGGAAACCAGGCCCCACCATTGAGCTTTGATATTAGAGGCAAACTCCCATTCGTAGGATAGACTTTCTTCATTCCCTGACTTAGCAATGCCTAACAAGATAAGAAATTGGGCCCCACACAATTGCAGTAGCACACCTAGGAATTGCTGATGTCAGAGATTTAACTGCGCTGTGGTGAACGACCGAAAACAACCAAGGTTTTTGACGCTAGAAGATAACTCCATCAGCATCTAATCAGATGGAGGGTGCATGATCACATGGGGAGAGAATATTCCATGTGATCACATGCCAGCCGTTGATCAAAATCTCTATGCAAGCCCTGCTGACCACACTCCACCTCTTTATTTCCTTCATCCAATAGGGATGCTCCATTTATGCATACATGTCATCCTAGACCCATAGTTTGAAACCCTACCCTGCAAAGAGGAATCAATAGCCAGTGTGATTTCACAAAGCTCTAACCAATCCCTTGTGCTTTAGCGACCACCGTTGATTCTTTGACATATGAAGACCTTCTAACTTATCCAGAAGTCAGGCCCCACCCTTGAGCTTTGGCAGTAAAGGCAAACTCCCATTCGTTGGGTAGACTTTCTTCATTCCCTAACCTAGCGATGGCTAGCATGATAAAAAATTGGGCCCCACACATTCGCAGTAGCGCACATAGGAATTGTTGATGATAGAGATTCAAATGAGCAAAGATGAGCGACCGAAAACAACCAAGGTTTCTGACACTAGAAGATAACTCTAATGGCATCTAATCAGACAGAGGGTGCATGATCTCATGGGGAGAGAATATTCCATGCAATCACATGCCAGCCATCGATCAAGATCTCTAACACAAGCCCCATTGACAACACTCCACCTCTTATTTCCTTCAGCCAATAGGGATGCACCATTATGCATACATGTCACCATGGCCCCACAGTTAACCCTGCACCACAAAGAAGAATCAATGGCCGACATGATTTCACATAGCTTTGACAAATCCCATGCACTTAAGCGACCATCATTGATGCTCTGACATGTGAAGACCGTCTGACTTATCCAGAAACCAGGCCCCGCCCTTGAGCTTTGGTAGTAAAGGCAAACTCCCATTCGTTGGATAGACTTTCTTCATTCCCTAGCTTAGTGATGACTAACATGATAAAAATTGGGCCCCACACAATCGCAGCATCACACATAGGATTTTTTGGAGTTAGAGATTTAACTGCACAAAGGAGACCGACCAAAATCAGCCAAGGTTTTTGACGCTAGAAGATAACTCATGTCTGGATACCGACGCTCTTCATTGTACAATAGGTATCTTCTCTTCTTGTCCTGATCCAACTCCTCAATTAATGTTCTCAACTCCTACACTTGCTATGCGCAATGAGAAAAGACACCTGTCTTATCACCACAAGGAGCTGTTCTGTCAACTTCTGAAGTAAAAATATATCTGGACCTGATTTGACCTTTTGATTTATTGGTTAGATTCACAGAGCCTCGTTGAAACTCGCTGACATCAGATAGAATTTTCAAATTTGTACCTCTAGCTGCCAGGTCCGCCAGCTCATCCGCTTTAGTGTTACCTTCTCTGAAAGTATGGTTAATGGTTTTCGATTCAAAATTATCCATTAACTATAAGATTACCTCTAAAACTTCCATAAGACACCAATTTGGGGTTGATCTGACTTTGATTGCATTGATGGTAATCAGCGAGTCGCCCTCAATTTCAAGCTTAGAAATCCCTACTTCCTAGGCTAGTATCAGTCCAGACAATAGTGCTTTAAATTTTGCCATATTGTTGGTATCTTTGGGTAATGGTATGGCTTGTTTAGCAATCACATTCCTAGTTGTAGAATGTATGATGCATCCCGCTCCTGAGGGGCCTGGATTACCTTTAGAAGCTCCATCAAAATTTAATTTGTACATCCAATAGGGGGGGTTTCCAGACGCAAGCCTTCCTTAGTTCTTGATTTCTTCTGTTTCCCTGCCTATGGTGATTGAATTTTTTAACCCAAACCAATTTTTTTTCATCTGATCATCCTAGCTAGAAAACAACTGCGCTGTGGTGAACGACCGAAAACAACCAAGGTTTTTGACACTAGAAGATAACTCCATCGGCATCTAATCAGATGGAGGGTGCATGATCACATGGGGAGAGAATATTCCATGTGATCACATGCCAGCCGTTGATCAAAATCTCTATGCAAGCCCTGCTGACCACACTCCACCTCTTTATTTCCTTCATCCAATAGGGATGCTCCATTTATGCATACATGTCATCCTAGACCCATAGTTTGAAACCCTACCTTGCAAAGAGGAATCAATGGCCAGTGTGATTTCACAAAGCTCTACCAATCCCTTGTGCTTTAGCGACCACCGTTGATTCTTTGACATATGAAGACCTTCTAACTTATCCAGAAGTCAGGCCCCACCCTTGAGCTTTGGCAGTAAAGGCAAACTCCCATTCGTGTGTAGACTTTCTTCATTCCCTGACCTAGCGATGGCTAGCATGATAAAAAATTGGGCCCCACACATTCGCAGTAGCGCACATAGGAATTGTTGATGATAGAGATTCAAATGAGCAAAGATGAGCGACCGAAAACAACCAAGGTTTCTGACACTAGAAGATAACTCTAATGGCATCTAATCAGACAGAGGGTGCATGATCTCATGGGGAGAGAATATTCCATGCAATCACATGCCAGCCATCGATCAAGATCTAACACAAGCCCCATTGACAACACTCCACCTCTTATTTCCTTCAGCCAATAGGGATGTGCCATTTATGCATACATGTCACCATGGCCCCACAGTTTTAAACCCTGCACCACAAAGAAGAATCAATGGCCGGCATGATTTCACATAGCTTTGACAAATCCCATGCACTTAAGCGACCATCATTGATGCTCTGACATGTGAAGACCGTCTGACTTATCCAGAAACCAGGCCCCGCCCTTGAGCTTTGGTAGTAAAGGCAAACTCCCATTCGTTGGATAGACTTTCTTCATTCCCTAGCTTAGTGATGACTAACATGATAAAAATTGGGCCCCACACAATCGCAGCATCACACATAGGATTTTTTGGAGTTAGAGATTTAACTGCACAAAGGAGACCGACTGAAATCAGCCAAGGTTTTTGACGCTAGAAGATAACTCATGTCTGGATGCCGACGCTCTTCATTGTACAATAGTATCTTCTCTTCTTGTCCTGATCCAACTCCTCAATTAATGTTTCTCAACTCCTACACTTGCTATGTGCAATGAGAAAAGACACCTGTCTTATCACCACAAGGAGCTGTTCTGTCAACTTCTGAAGTAAAAATATATCTGGACCTGATTTGACCTTTTCATTTATTGGTTAGATTCATAGAGCCTCATTGAAACTCCGCTGACATCAGATAGAATTTTCAAATTTGTACCTCTAGCTGCCAGGTCCGCCAGCTCATCCGCTTTAGTGTTACCTTCTCTGAAAGTATGGTTAATGGTTTTCGATTCAAAATTATCCATTAACTATAAGATTACCTCTAAAACTTCCATAAGACACCAATTTGGGGTTGATCTGACTTTGATTGCATTGATGGTAATCAGCGAGTCACCCTCAATTTCAAGCTTAGAAATCCCTACTTCCTAGGCTAGTATCAGTCCAGACAATAGTGCTTTAAATTTTGCCATATTGTTGGTATCTTTGGGTAATGGTATGGCTTGTTTAGCAATCACATTCCTAGTTGTAGAATGTATGATGCATCCCGCTCTTGAGGGGCCTGGATTACCTTTAGAAGCTCCATCAAAATTTAATTTGTACCATCCAATTAGGGGGGGTTTCCAGACGCAAGCCTTCCTTAGTTCTTGATTTCTTCTGTTTCCCCTGCCTATGGTGATTGAATTTTTTAACCCAAACCAATTTTTTTTCATCTGATCATCCCAGCTAGAAAGGAATTTGTGTTGTGCTGATTGAGTTTGGATCCAAGAATTCATTACCTCAACTATGGCTACCTCCAATTTGTTAATTATAGATTCATATTTCAAAAATTTATCCTAGAATAATCTTCTATTCCTTTCTTTCCAAATCTCCCAAATCAGAATTGATGAAGAGATCATCCATAGATTACTGAATAAACTTCCTCCCATAATTTGTGGCCATGACATCAAAAGTTGGAGTAAATTATTTGGGGGGGCTGATGACCATCCCAATCTTGAATAAAGTCAGTACCAATAATCTTTAGCAAAGGGATAGGATAATAAAAGATGATTTACGTCCTCTTCATTCTTGAAACACATAATGCATCTAGATGGGCCCTGATATCCCATCTTAATAAATTTATTTGTAGTTAATATTCTACCCTGGGATGCCGCCCACATGAATAACCTAGGTTTTGGGAGTCCAACCTTGTTCCAACATAATTATGCTAGGATCTCTTCAATTTTGGTTGTGAATGATTTGGGTATTAGATTGTAACCCTCTTTGACACTGTAGGATCCTGATTTTGCCCCATTCCAGATGATTTCATCTTTTCCTTGTTTGAGAAGAAAGGGCCTATCTTTGATAACTGTTTTGAGCTAATCTACCTCTCTTGTATCTAATTGAAGTGATGAGAAGTCTTTCCACTCCCAAGAGCCATCTATGGCAGTAGAGGACGAAGGGATGATATAGTTATTAAGAAATGGTGCCTAAGATGAAGTACAAATATGACTGATCTGATTGGGGCCTAACTGTGAGTTGATGGTTGGATGTCCATCCCAAGAGTCTTCCCAAAATCTCACTTCCTTTCCATCTTTGATATTCCAAGATAAGTTATTGTCAATAATATGTCTTGACTTAGCTATGAAGTTCCAAATTCTCGAGCCTCTTGGGAACTCTTTAATTCTGACTATATCTTCCTTATTAAAGTTGCCTAAATATTTAGCTTTGAGAATTCTAGCCCATTTGAGATCCTGATTATTCACTAATTTCCAATAAAGCTTTGCACCTAGAGCTTGGTTCTGCCATAATTGATTTTTAATGCCAGTGCCACTTGAAGATTTCAGTTTACAAATTTTATCCCATGAGATTAATGCAAATTTCCTCTTGGTATGTGTACCTACCAAAAAAATTTCCTAAGTTTCTTCACCATATCCATATATCCCTCTGTGGTAAGTGAAAGGCAAGACATTAGGTATATTGGAATTGCCGATAATGTTGCCTTGATCATGACTAATCTCCCAGCCCAAGATAACCATCTAGTTTTCCAATTATCCATCTTCATGTCCATCTTTTCATTGAGAGGTTTCCAAACTGATGCTATTCTGAGGGATTTGTCAATTGGGATGCCCAGCTATGGACATGGGAGAGAGCCTGATTTACATTCCAGAATTTTTACAATTTTCTGTTGGATTTTCTTTTTTGTGTGGAATAAGAAGACCACTGATTTCTCTTTATTAACTAGTTGCCCTGAAGCTTGTCCATAGTGATCTAGTATCTTGGAAATATGTTTAGCTTCCTGGATGCTCCCCTGACCCATGAGAATAATGTCATCTACAAATTGTTGATGAGTAACTTGTCGAATGGATGAGGATATTGTAATGCCATTGATTAGGTTTTGATCCTGCAAACTGATCATACTTCTCCCTAGTGCCTTAGCCATAATTATGTATAAAAAGGGTGATAATGGATCTCCTTGTTTGATGCCATTAGAGCCTTCAAAGAAGCCTTGTGGTGAACCATTCACCAAGACAGAGAATTTAGGAGTTGAAATACAATAAAATATCAAATTGATCCATGCTTTAGAAAACCCAAATCTCTCCATACATTTAATCAAGAATCTCCAATTTACCTTGTCATAGGCTTTCTTGATATCCAATTTAATAATCATGCTGGATTGTTTATTATGCTGGATAGAATGTATCACTTCTTGGGCTATGATTATCCCATCTAGAATTGATCTACCGAAGATAAAACCGGTTTGTTCCTCCCCAATTAGTTTGACTATGACCTTTTTTAGTCTATTTGCTAAAGCTTTAGAGAGAATTTTGTAAATTGTGTTACAGAGAGCAATTGGTCTGAAATCATCCAAATTAATGACTTGCTCTTTTTTAGGTATTAACACTATGAAAGTATTGTTGATTTCGGTTAGAAATCTACCTGAAGCTCTTGTGGCCTCCAAAGCATTAGTGAGGTCTTTGCCAAAAATGCTCTAGCAATGAAGGAAGAAGCTTGGAGGAAAGCCATCTAGTCCTGGAGCTTTGTCTGGAGCCATTTGGGAGATAGTATGCCTGATTTCTTCTTCTAGAAAGGGACTGGATAGCATCTGATTATCTACATCAGTAATGATATTTGGGATGTTTTCCAATAACCCTTGTTGAATCCTCAAGGGAGATGAGATAGAACAATTGAGAAGCTGAGAGTGATATCTGGTGATTTCTTTGATGATCTCCTTCTGATCCTCCAGTATATATCTAGTAGCATCCTTGAGTTGAGAAATCCTATTAATGCCTCTCCTCTGTTTTGTACTTGAGTGAAAAAAAATTTGTGTTCTTATCTCCTTTAGCTAGCCAAGACTCTCTAGATTTTTGTTTCCAGTATATTTCTTCTTCAGCTAGGATATCTTCCCAATCCCTTAAGAGAGATTTTTCTTCTAAGTAACTTTCATGGTCCATTCCCGATTGCATTTTTTTTAGATTCAAATTCTCCAATTTTTGTTCAATCTCCAATTTTGATGCAAAGATGTCATGAAAATGAGTTCTATTCCATATGAGAAGGTTTTGCTTGATGTATTTCATTTTGGAAACAAAGTAGAATAACTTAGAACCTTCAACTTTGAGGTCCTTCCAACATTCATCTATGAGTTCTGAGAAATTATCCTCTTTAAGCCACATATTTTCAAATTTAAAAGGACATCCTAAGGGTCTGTTGGCCTTGAGAATGTTAAGTTGAATAGGGAAGTGATCAGATCCTGAAACTGGAGTGATAGAGTCTTTTAAGTCAAAAGGGAATTCTGTAAGGTCTCCTTTAAATAGAAAACGATCCAATTTTTTTGAGATGTTGCATATGCCCATTCTTCGGTTTGACCATGTGAAGGAGCCATTTTGCAGCTCCACCTCCATAAGACTCTCTTTTTGTAACCAATCCCTGAAATCATTCTGTGACTGAGAGGTTCGTAGAGATCCCCCTAATTTATCTGATGCATGAACTATAGCATTGAAATCACCCCCCACTATAAAGTTGTCCTCTGGCCATTGAGCAAAGCAATTAGAGATTTTTGTCCATAGTTTTGCCTTCTTCTTGTGTGAGATGGGGCCATATACACTCATTGTGTGAATATTTAAATTGGATTTGGTGCTAATTAGGCTCCCAACTATCCAATTTGGTCCTTGATCCATTGGAATGAAAGAAGAAAATCTGGGATTCCATAGAACCGATAAGCCACCTGAGGATCCTATTGCATCAACACTATGAACCTTCCAATCTCCTAAATTCTTGGTGAAGATTTCCAATTGTTCTTTATCCATCTTTGTTTCCTATAGTAGAGCTATTTCTGCTTTAGATGTTATGATATAATGTTTGACCAAACGTTGTTTGTTAGGGGCATTAAGTCCCCTAACATTCCAAGAGATGATTCTCATTGCAACTTGGGAAGGAACTTCCCCTTCCCTACATTAATGTATGATGTTATTTTGGTTTGATCTGATTCCTCACCAACTTCCTTCCTGAGTGATGCATTAGATTTCCTTCCTCTCCCCTGCTTTTTGATCTTTCCACAATCCATGTGACAATCTAGAATAGATTGCGCTAGTCCTAGGCTGTTGTGTTTTGGTGAATAATCTTGCCGGTGGTCTTCCTTTGATTCTTCATTGGTGAGCACTGAGATGTCTATTAGTCTTTCTTCATCCTCAATAAAATCCTCATCTAGAAGCCTTTCCACATATGCTAACTTCTGAGATATTTTCTTCTTGTATGTTACGTATATCCAATATTATTAGATAGACCACTTTCATTTCCTAGTTGATAACCATTCAAACGTCTATGGTTCTAGGTACAATAAAATAATTAAGACCATCTACAACTCCTACAATGCATGTAGTAGCTTAGATAAACTGAAAACTAGTTGCTAAGCTTATGTTACCTGTTATGAATTCAAAAAAATTAGACAAGTTTGTTTATGAACTTAAAGTAGAATTAAGAGAGGGAGTGATCTAGGTTTCACCAATAGAAACCTATCTCAATTTGGGTAGTTAATTTGGCCCTTAGTGTTGCCTTAGTTTCAGTTTTAAAAAAGTAGTGATATGGCTCTTTAATAAGTGAGGAATGGGAAAGATTTTCGAGCCATACCGACAAGTTTTCTTTCGGCCGACAATTATTATTACTATGGAAGAACTTAATATATTTAACGTATTTGACAGGCTTTCTCCATCTTTGGTTTGCTTTCATTGAAGAACATAAAATGAGAGTGACACCATTGTCACGGTGGCATCTACTCTCACAAGTTATTGATCCACAAATTATGACCAAGTATCAAATTTTAAATGGAGAACGTGAATATATAGGTCTTTGAAGTGATTTAAAAATTTGGAAATTGCATCGAAATTAGAGTAGACAATTATAAGGCAAAATCTGAGAAAGTACCTGGCGTGTAGAAGAAAATGATATATCCATTACAATACACAACGTTCAAGGCAATTATAATGTTAGGCTATTTGGGCACGCAACTAACATCATTCTATTTTTGAAATTTTTTTATTATCTTTGGCAAACTTTCTGTAATAATCATGGTTCTATTCCAATATCTCTAGCATTTTTTTGGCACATCATAGATTTTTCTTTTTGAACTATTGTGCTGCTTGCATTTTCTGCTTATATTTACGTAATTTCAGTGTTTCCACGCAAATTTTCAATTGTAGGAACATAATAAATTAGAATTTTAAAGTCTTTTTTTCTGTCAGGGTGGAGTCACTAGTTTCATATATCACTCTTTAAAATGTCAAGCAGTGTCTCTTTTAGCCAGAATAAACCAAGCAGCTGCATGAGGACCTGCCTTTAATTTACTAAAATTCAATTTAAATTACAATTAAATCCTTTGTTATCTTTTAATTTGGGTTTTATAACAGTTCTTTCTATTATACACACTGAAAAAGAAATTAAAAAGTTAAGGAAATTGAATGTTTGAAAAAAAAATAAGGTTCATAAATTATGATATTGAAATGTACTATAAGTTTTTATGCATTTTTTAAAGTTCATAATAGAATTTTTTTGTCACACTTGAATTTTTTATTAATGTTATATTATTTAATTATGTATTTATTTAATAAAATATATTAGTAGTTAAAGTCATTGATATAATGATTTATTTGTATAAAGTTATAGTCTTTATTTAATATCAGACTTTACCATATCATAATCTACATTTATTTAGGTATTATTCTTTATTGTATATTTATATATATGATTTGATTTTATTAATATATTTATATTATAACTAAATAATTAAAATACATATTGATTATATGATAAGATTGAAACAATATTCCCTTCAATTTTATTGCTATCAAAAGACTTTGTGCATAAATAAACAAATGAGAAGTAATAGAAAGGAAAAAGGTAATAATAGATATGATTAAAAAACATGGACACAAGATGATTAGAAATTATGCACACTCTACATATTATATTTGATGGATTATAAACTCATGCAAACTATCAAAACCAACAAAAATATAAGAAATTGAACAAAAGTCAATAAACTTTAACTTACTACATCTTAATTGATTGTTCTACATATTCACAAAATTTAAACTAGGTAAAATGAGATGACAATTTCTAAGAAACTTTTTATATGAATGGTGATTTTTTATTTTCATATATTTTTTGGAAAATGCTAAATTAGACATTTTTAGACATGTATGTTTTTTCGTAAAGGTTGCACCATGCATATCTAGATGCAAGGAAAAATATTTCCCAAAAGACACATTTTTTAAACCAATCAAATTTCATTATCCGATACCATTTCATTTTCATATTTATTTTCCATTTTCCTCATAGTTTTTCACAAACAGTCTTGACTCTTAATTACCTATCCTAAACAAGTTCCATAGATAGAAGTGGTATTAAATTGAAGTAACTATTTGTAAAGAGAAAGGATGACTTAGGAACATGTTTAGCTATTTTAGAGTCAAACCACAATAGACACTACAATTAAATTTGAGTCAAGAGATAAAATAAAAAGATGATCAATTATGGATATTTTAATAAATTAACTTTTATTTGTTTGGTTATGCTAAATCTTATCAATTTTACACCATTTAATTAAAAAATGGTTATCCAATTCTAAAATGCAGGAATGTATAAGCTACCCTTATACACATAATTTCTCTTAATATAATGAAGTCAATGTTGTCTTTATTCATTAGGTATTGAGTTTTCTATTTGGATGAGTCATACAAACTATTTTTATTGGGTGGTTAAACTATTAATCTCTTCAAGCTGCATTTCAAATGTAGAATTATTTGTGTGTGGATACGTTTGGGTATTTTTTCTCATCAATGCAATAAGTATAAACTACTTTGGCCTTCATTTCCAACAAATGTCATCTCTAATATGCAATAGTGTTCTCTTTTGCACAAAGTGCTATAATAGGTCCTATTTATAGAATGAAAAGGTTTTATTTATTTGTAGTTGCGTTCATTAATTTTTAAATTTATTTAGATTTGAAATCAATTTATTTATTTTACAAATAATTATCACTAACTAATGAAATCTTTTATTTTTTAATTTGTACCCTCCAATATATTGTTCAAATTATATATTACTATCATAGTAAATATTGCACCTCCTTTAGGTGCAAGTTCTTGTTGATACTAGTCCTCTTTAGTTCGTAGGGAATTTTTCGTGAGCTAGGTTTGGATAATGTCCTTTCTTCGAATATTATTCAACAAAGGTTGAAAGGTCTTTTGAAATATGTATCACAATATGATGGAAAAATTAAGGTTGTATCTATTTAGGTTTAGATATGAAATCTTATAGCTATTTTATTTTCTAGTTAATGATGGTAACCAATATTATAAAATAGTTTACATTCTTTTAATCTCTATTTGTTGTTCATTTTATATAGTTTAGATGTAGTTGTGTCAATTGATTTCAATTGATATATTTTTAAAACGACCATATCTTTTAGAAACACCTACTTAATAAATTATCTTTTTAAGAAAGATCCACTTAATAAATAAAAAATTGGTACTCTATTTTTGATGCAGGAGCATCTTGGGTGTAAGAGCAATCTTGCATCACCCCAAAAAAATATTTCTGGTTTCTTTTTAATAAGGGCTATCTTGTGTAGAGCTGCTATTTATGGAAACTTGCTATTTTTAGTAAGTTGGTCATACGATCTCGGAATGTTCTGATTTCACAGTTGGAGGTTCATCTTAGTCATATCAGCCTGCTTGTAAAGTTTCATTGCTAAATCAAGTCTGGTTTTGAAGATATTGAAACTTTTCGGTTTTGGAAATAGGGTACATAAACTTTGAACTCAATTTTGAAAGCTTTAGAGGCCCCAGATGAGGTCAAATTTTCAGCCGAATGAAGTTTGTTTTGTTTTATTGTTGTGGAGCTCCTCGTGCCCTTTTCAAAATTGGGTTATAATAGACAATCAGCTCAACGGATGATGACTTATGGTCTCCGAAAGTTGGGTCACCTGAAATGGTGGAAAATAGTTTTCCTTCAAAATTTCTATTTGGGTTTGAAAAGTTATTTTGAGCTGACTTTGATGTAATAAAATAAAAAATAAAATAATTCTAAGTTTGGTCAGCCCTTAGGGCTAAATTTATGGAACCTTCGTAGGCGGTGGAAATTGCCTATATAAAGAAGGCAGGTAGTTTTGTCGAGGGTAGTTTTGGGTAGTAAATCTGGGTAATAATTTGAGGCTTTGTCCTACAGAATATTGTAAGGGAATGCCCATGTAGCTTTGCATATTGTAATTTTGAATGTTTCTAATTCCACATTTGTGGAGATAATAAGAAGCCAATTTTTTGTTCTTGCATATTGTTATTGTTTCTTTGTTTCTATTATGTGTTTGTGGTATTAAAGTAAGCACTCTTCATCAAGTGGTATCAGAGCAGGAGTTCCTGAGTGTGTAAATAGATCACCGACTGTGAGGCAGTTTGCATGATGCAGGGGCATCCTGGGTGTAAGAGCAATCTTGCATCACCCAAAAATATTTCTATTTTTGTATTCAATAAGGGCTATCTTGTGCAGAGTTGCTATTTATGGAAACTTGCTATTTTTAGTAAGTTGGTCTTACGATCTTGGAATGTTTGATTTTACATATGGAGGTTCATCTCAATCATATCAGCCTGCCAGCAAAGTTTCATGGCTAGATCAGGTGTAGTTTTGAAGATATTGAAGATTTTTGGTATTGGCAGCAGGGTAGAGAAACTTTGAATTCAGTTTTGAAGGCTTTAGAGGCCCTAGATGAGGTTGAAAATTTGGGTGCCAGGCACTTTGCGCCAGTCAAGCCTGTAGAGCGCTTCATGGCATTTTCAGAATGAGGTTATAATAGCCAATCAGGTCAATGGGTGATGACTTATGGTCTTCGGAAGTTGGGTCACCTGAAATGGCAGAAAATAATTTTTTTTCAAAATTTCTATTTGGTTTTCAAAACTCATTTTGAGCCAACTTTGACGTAATAAATCGTAAAATAAAATAATTCTAAGTTTGGTCAGCCCTAATGGCTAAATTTCTAGAACCTTCTCGGGCGGTGGAAATTGCCTATATAAAGAAGGCATGTAGTGTTGTCTAGGGCAGTTCTGGGTAGTAGATCTGGGTATTGATTTGAGGCTTTGCCCTAAAAAATATTGTAAGGGAATGCCCATGTGGCTTTGCATATTATAATTCTGAAAGTTTGTAATTCCACATTTGTGGAGACAATAAGAAGCCAATTTTCTATTCTTGCATATTATTGTTGTTGTTTCTCTATTTCTATTATGTGCTTGTGGTATTAAGGGGAGAACCCTTCATCAAGTGGTATCAGAGTAGGAGTTCTTGAGTGTGTAAATAAATCATTGACTGTGAGGCAGTTTGCACCAGGACCATGGTTAGGGTTTTAGAACGCATCGTGAAAATGCCTCCACGAAGAGAACGTGGTGGAAGAGCTGGTGCTGTGACACCTAAGGTTAGAGAGCTACAGAGACAAGTTCAAGCATTACAAGAAGAGATTCACAAAGGAATGAATCTTAATGTTAGAGATGAAAGAGAGGATGAAGCCAAAGAAGAATATCAAGAACGAGAAGCTGAAATTGTGAACCAGGAGGAAGAAAGACTTTTTCGGGCGATTTCCAAGATTGGGAAAAGACCTAAGATTGAAGTTCCTATATTTTTTGAAAATTTTAACCCAGAGGAACTTATCGACTGGATCAATGAATGTGAGGAATATTTCGAGTATGAAGATGTTGAGGATCCTGATAGGGTCAAATTTGTGAGGGCCAGGTTGAAAGGTCATGCGAAGATCTGGTGGCAAGAAATTCAATTGGAGTGAAATAGAAGAGGGAAAGATAAAATCACAAGATGGGATCGGATGGTGGATAAATTGAAGTGACAGTTCATTCCTGTTGATTATGAGCTTGACCTACTAAAGAAAATGCAAAGTTTGAAGCAAGTAGAAAGATCTGTTCAAGAGTATACAGAGGAGTTCTATCGACTCCTCATCAGAACAGGCCATGCAGAAGCTGATAAGGAGAAAGTTGCCCGATACCTTAATGGGTTAAGGCCAAGCATTCAGGAGGAGTTGAATCTGGTTCGAATGAAGAATATTGAGGAGGCATACCAGTTTGCCCTAAAAGTAGAGGAAAAGCTAAACAAGAAGTTTGAAATTAGACAAAATGGAAGAGGTCATGGTGGAAGATCTGGTGGATGGTCATATGGTGGCCGAAATGAAGATCTGAAAAAGAAGGATGAGGTTAGTAGTAGTCAAAATCAGAGAGGAAATAATTTGAATCATTTCCAGGATCAGAGTAATAGAGATCAAAGAGGAAGAGGAAGAGGACAAGGATTTGGAAGAGGAGGCTTCCGTGGAACATGTTTTCACTATGGAGAAGAAGGTCATAGGGCATTTGAATGTCCTCAGCGCCAAGGCAGAACAGACAGGAGAAATGAAGGCCAGGCCAGAGTTGCACATGTAGATGAAGATGCTAGATCATCAAATTCTGAAGATGCTGAAAGAGGAGAAACACTAATTAACAGAAGAGTCTTGCTGAGTGGTGAGAATGAACCTAAACAAAGTAGGATCCTATTTTGCACTAGATGCAAGTGTGAGGGTAAATGCTATGATGTGATTATCGATAGTGGAAGCACTGACAATTTGGTGTTAGAAGAGATGGTGACAAAGATGAAGCTCAAGAGACAGAAACACCCACATCCATATCAGATTGCCTGGGTGCAGGATGAACACAAAGTCATGGTCAGTGAACAGTGCTTGGTAAAGTTCAAGATTGGCGGGTACCAAGATGAGGTACTATGTGATATCATCTCTATGGATGCATGTCATATGTTGTTGGGTAGACCGTGGCAGTTTGAAAAATGTGCTGTACATGATGGTCATGCGAATACATATTCCCTGACAAAGGATGGAGTGCAACATAAGCTAAAGCCATTGAAGGAGACCGAAGAAAAGGTATGTGGTAATGCAAGAATAACATTTGTTAATAGAAGAAAATTCCTAGATGGTATGAGGCATGAGCATGTGTGTTTTTCTTTAATTCAAAAAGTTGGTAAAGAAGAAGTAGAGGATGTACCTGTAGAGGTTGCAGATTTATTGAATGAGTTTCAGGATATTGTATCTGATAATGTACCTGATGGATTACCACTGATAAGGAAGATCAGTCATCAGATGGATTTGATTCTAGGAGCTAGTTTGCCAAACAAGGTAGCACACAGGATGACACCAGCAGAAAGTGAAGAGTTGAACAGACAAGTACATGAGTTATTGCAGAAGGGGTTGATTCGAGAGAGTCTGAGTCCCTGTGCTGTACCAGCGGTATTAGCACCAAAGAAGAATGGAGAGCAGAGGATGTGTACAGATTCTAGAGCAATAAACAAGATCACAATCAAGTATAGGTTTCCATTGCCACGAATGGATGATATTATGGATTGTTTGAGTGGGGCTGTGTATTTCTCAAAGATAGATCTGAAGAGTGGATATCACCAGATTCAGATTAGAGAAGGAGATGAATAGAAGACTGCCTTCAAGATAAAGGAAGGACTGTATGAGTGGTTATTCATGCCTTTTGGGCTAACCAATGCACCGTGCACTTTTATGCGGCTCATGAATGAGGTTCTGAAAGAATTTTTGGGTAAGTTTGTCATTGTTTACCTAGATGATATTTTGAGTTTTAGCAAGACATTGGAGGAACATATGATGCATATTCATATGGTGTTTGAGAAGTTGAGAGATGAAAAATTGCTGATTAATTTGAAGAAGTGCACTTTTGTGAAGAAAGAGTTAGTGTATTTGGGATTTGTAGTTTCAGCAGAAGGTCTAAAAATAGACCCAGAGAAGGTACAAGCTATCCTTGAATGGCCTACTCCAAGGAGTGCTACGGAGGTAAGATCTTTTGATGGTTTGGCTATCTTTTACAGAAAGTTTATCAGAAGTTTTAGCAGTATTTGTGGACCCTTGACTGAAATAATGAGAGGGGATAGAAAAGAGTTTAAGTGGACTAATGGGGCAGAAAAGAGTTTTCAATTGTTGAAACAAAAAGTTACAAAACAACCTATTTTAGCACTTCTAAATTTTAATAAGGTGTTTCAAGTAGATTCTGATGCTAGTGGTACTGCAATAGGAGCTATTATGAGCCAAGAAGGTAAACCTGTTGCTTATTTTAGTGAGAAGTTAAATGATGCCAAGAGAAAATATTCTGTCTATGATCAGGAATTTTTTGCTATAGTTCAGGCATTAAAAAAATGGAGACATTATCTACTTCCTAAGGAGTTTGTTTTGTATACTGATCATCAAGCGTTGCAATATTTGAATAGTCAAGGAAAGTTGAATCAGAGGCATTTGAAATGGGTTGAGTTTTTGCAGAGTTATACATTTGTTTTGAAACATAGGAGTGGAAAGTCTAATACGGTTGCGGATGCTCTTCGCAAAAGGCTGTTGGAAATATTTAGGAATCAAGCAAGTTACTGAGAGGGGAGGGGTGAATCAGTAACTCCAAATTTTCTTCAATTACAGATGTATTAACATATAGTTTACTTTATCCTTTTGCATATAGAAAGCATAAAACTTAAAAGCATTCACAACAATGACACATAGATTTGGTTACCCAGAAACCTTCCAAAAAGAAAGTAAAACTGGGGTGGGGATGAAACCCACAAAGATTTAGTACTACAGTATAAAGTTGGCCGGTTAAGGCTTACAATTGATCACTTCTAATGATCTGCCTAGCTAGGAGCAATAAGGACTGCTAGGTCCACCTTGTTAGAGGATTTTTACAAACTTACAAAAGAAGTATGTACTCGGTAAAGAGATTTTACAAAGACTGTTAAGTCTACCCGGTTAAAGGATTTCAAGCTGATTCACCTGTTAGGATGAAACAGTAGATCTCTTGCTTTGCAACTGGATTGCTAAATGAGATTCGCTGATGTACTGATCACCTTCTGTGATGAATTTGTCTTTGCTATTCCTTATACTGCTGTAGCTCTTTGTAATTCGCTTATCTCTGCCTTTCTTTCTTTTTCACATTCATACTCATTCCATACATCTTGGCATTTTTACAACATTGTTTATATACAAGTCTAAACAATTAATTGCAATTACAATTACAAAGTCGGCTGACAAATAAACATAAGTGCTACTAAGTCGGCCCAAGTATGGTTACACGATTCCTGCAAACTAACTCGGTGACTTTCTGATACGCGACATCTAATGCATTACTCGGCATCATCATTCACTCGGTAGAAGTGAAGGCATGGTTCATACTAACCACTTGGTAGGTTTTGAACTCGGTAAATACTGGTGACTCAGTAGACATAATGTTACTCGGTTTACACTATCCTGCTCGGTTTGCACTGTCCTACTCGGTTTGCACTGTTCTGCTCGGTTTGCACTGTTCTGCTTGGTTTGCACTGTTCTGCTCAATTTGCACTGTTCTGCTTGGTTTGCACTGTTCTACTTAGTTTTCACTCAGAATGCAAATAAGTGTTGTCACTAGTGGCAATTCTGCTTAATGCCAACAATCTCCCCCTTTGGCATTAGTGACAAAAACACTTATTGCCCAAAACTTATATACATGAATCATGCTGAGATTTATTTTGATTTTTTTTCAAAATTTGTCTTTGTCATAGGGCTTTATAAATTATCTCCCCCTTTCAATGTGCTAACTTTTCTTGTATACATATCTCCTTCTATACATATCTTCTTCTATACATATCTCCCCCTTTTTGGCGATAATGCCAAAGGTGTATATACAAGTGATTTACAGAGAGAATCCAAAATTTGATAGAAAAATAGAATGTACCATCATTATCAGTGCCAGGGTTCTATCCCAATTTTCTTGCAGAAACTTGCATGTTTGGATTGCAATTTGGATTTCTGCAGAGAGTTCAATCATGTGATCTGCTATTGAGAACTGATTGTCATGAATCAATGTTTTGGAATGTTCAATGTGCTTATACATTGTATTCATGATGGGAAGGATCATGTTCTGAATGTCTAGTAGTGTGGACCGGATCCTTGTGTCTTCTTTCAGTAGTTCTGACTGCATATTTGATAGATATGAGATTTTCATGTGATGAGCAGAGTTTGAACTTGGTTCAAGTTGCAGCTTCTGTATGCTAATCTTCAAATCCTCATCAATTTTATTCATTTTATCCTTGACATCCTTTGTGAACTCGGCAACATTGCACAGTCTAGCCAAAAGAGAGGTAACATTCGAATAGGTAGATTCAATGTTTGACAAAACTAAAGACAATTCGACTTGATTAATAGCTATGTGCTGAGCAATGTGCTCAAGCTCTTTATTGTTGAATCTCTTCTAGGCTTTTTCAACTAACTTTTCTGTCCCAGATGAATCCTCATTGTACTTATTTACTACTTCTGCTAATTGTAACAAAATATGTTGAGAGGAGTCTACTTTAATACCTAATGCTTCTGACAAAATGTCCTTAGCATCCTTAATGATTTGATATTCCTTGTCTCTCTCCTCTTTAAGTTTCTTTTGCTTGGCTTTCCTTTGGAGGATTTCACCTATATTTTGCATTTGATCCACTGATAGATTTGCAAAATCCAATGTTAGAATCTCTATTTCTTCATCTAGGTCTATATCCTCTACTATATTCTTGCCCAAAAATCTTACACTCGGTTGAGCCTTAGGCTTATCTATACTTAACGCCTTAGTAGTAGTGATAGTAGACATAGTAGGACTGGCTATAGAGACTGGTATACTATCTACTAGAGAACTTGAAGTATTTACACTTGTAGAATCAAAAACTGGAATACTTACTGCTGGAAAACTTGATGAAGTAGGAGACTACAACTCCATAGAAGAAATGGTAGTTGCTTCTATTGTTGCTATGGGTGATTGGACAAAAGTTGAAGTTGTCACAACCATGCTTGAAGGTGTCTCCGGGCTAGATGTAGAAACTTTTATTGGAGAGGTAGGAAGTGATGCAATGACTTCTTCCGCTATCCTCACAGTATCATCTACCTCAGTGGCTTCTTCCTGTTCATCACTGTCATCTTCAATGTCTTTTATTATGACTGTTTCAGTACTCGGTTGGTGAAGGTGGTATATGTTCTTCCATGTGGTATTTGCAGCCTTTACAACTAATTCAATATTGTTAATCAGAATCAAACAAGTATTGAACTTTAGTGTCATCTTATTTTCATTCTCCTTCAATGCCTTCTTTATTTCATCATTTTTTAAGCTCGGCATTAACTGTCTCACGGTTTGATCAAATATGACTTTTACAGTTTGCTTTGCATTTGTCCATCTCATTTTTATTGGATCTAATAAAACTGCTAGACCCTGTGGGGCTATTTCATCAGGAGAGTATTTCCACTGTCCCATCTTTTTAATGACAACATCTTCTATTTCCTTTTGTTCTATTTCCGTTCTGGTTTCATATTTAAAATATTTTATATTACTTACTCCAAATCCTGATCCTTCTCTAAAAAGTTTGATCTTCTCTTGAAAGGTTAGAGGAGGCCTTTTGAATATTATATCTTTGTCTGCCTTGTCTGCCTTGTCTGCCTTACCTCTTGCACTTCTCCTTGTAAATACAACATTGGGAGGCTTAGGTGCCTTAGTGATGAATACCTTTCCTTTCTTCTTTGCAGGTTCTGGTTCCTCTGTTTTCTCATCCTTTTCCTTTTCTTCTTCAATGTCTTCTCCTTTGTCCTCGGTTAGCATTTGCATTTTGGCTATCCTCTTCTTTCCTTTGTTTACCACCTATGGAAGCTTTATGCTTAATTCAATTCTCACCTTTGCTTCATCATATGTTCCAAAATATGGAGCTTTGGGATTAACAGGCTGATTAAGAAGGGCTTCAATGATATTCTTTGTCTCATCAATGTTTACCTCATAAGGAAGAGATTTTACATGTACAATCCTCAGTTTAGCTGCTTGAATATATACATTGTCATAGTCCACCATGAAACAAATGTCATCCTTATAATCTTCCACCAACTTCTATAGAATCTAGAATCTGTCATTCATTTTCTCTTTGAAAGACTCAAAATAACTATCCATGACACTTTCAAAATTTTCACCCATTTCTGAAATGTATTCATTTATCTCATAAAGAACTGGCACATCTTTTCTCCATACTACTTTTCCTTTGGAAGGGAAGAATTTCTGAACATAGAAGAATAAATAGACCAGTAGAGATCCAAACTTACATGGATTGTTTTTGGAAGTTTGAATGCTTTCCATGTTCTTGTTAAACTGTTTTAACAATAAATCTGCAAGGTCAAATGATAAATTATTCTTGACCACTTTGTATGCTAGGTCAATGGCTTCACAGGAGACACTATTCTATCGACTTGAACTGTAAATTTTATGGGCAATGATTTGTGTACCAAACTTCAATTCAACATTAGTAATCCTGCTTACTTTCATGCCTTTACCGTCCCACTTGGCTAGGGTTTTCTTCTCCAGTTTCGGCCGACCTAGGGTTTTGGTAGTTTTAGCTTTGTTCAACATGGGAAGACTAGTGATTTGATGAATCATCTTCTTAGTGATCTTTATGGGTTGCTCAAGCCAAATCTTGCCATCATGTACACGGTTGAGAATGTATCTAACCCATTTCTCTTGAAAGTTTTGAGGTAAATGTGCAATGTGAACTAATCCCTTGTCTTCTAGATGTTTGTGCTCGGGTTTTAGAATACCATCCACACACAGTTCCTCACACACAATATCTAGCTCTAGGTTTCCCATTTCTTGAATTGCACAATTGAAATGATTGCGAATATCGTTAACAAGTAGTACCTTAGGAGGAATCTAAGATTGAGCTCCGTTCGGGTCTAGGGCTGCTACAATTGTGGGCATGATTTTGAAATCTAGTGCTCTCCATTCCCCTTGGACTAACATTTCTAATCCTTTCTTCACTGAAGTGATGGATGATGCCATGGTAGCTCACAGAGAATTCTTTTCGTAAAAGTGTTTGAATCGCTGGATTGCTCTTGAAATTTTCTGCTCTCAAAGTGCTAAAGTTCGCGGTGAAGAATGAGTTCGATTTCTTATCTTTTGTTTACAACTCTGTCATTAATGGTTAGTACAAATTATGATATGAATTCTGACAGACTGTCACCCACTAAGAATTAATTGCTCGGTAAAGACTTCGCAACTCGGTGAACTCAAGAATTCATATTTTTCCGACCTCGCTCGGTAAAGACTAGTACCGACCTTGCTCAGTGAAAACTGATACAGACCTTCCTGTGATCTTATTGCATCTTGTATGCTGATTTAGATCCTTTTTTTAAAAAAAATTCGGTTCTAGAACTGCTTGAAGTTTGTCTATGAGAATACAGTTCCAATGCTTTCTTGGAAATTTAGTTTGAGTCGGTAGAGCCACCCATTCCATTACTTGGACTAGTTTGCTCGGTAGATTTAGGAATCCACTTTTGTCTCATCTATTTTCTGACCTTAGTTGCTTCATTCTTCTTTCCATCTTCAACTTCACTAGCATTCATGCAATTTCTAGCTATGTGACCGAGTTTAGAGCATTTGAAGCATCTTATGGTAGTATCTCTTTTCCTTAGATGATGTTTTATGCAGTTCATGCCAATGTGTCTATATTCTCCACAGTAATGACATCTACACCAGGTGTTGTAATCCCATCCAAACATTGCTTTCATAATTTTTTCTGCTAGATTGAATGTTTTGGATCTACACTCAGATGCCTTGTGACCTTGTTTGTTGCATTTGTAACAATTACCTCTAAATCTTGGTTTTTCCCTGCATTCATTTACTTTGTGACCATGTTGATTGCAGTTGTAGCATTTTCCATTGAATTCTGCTCTTTCATTGCTCCAACATTTATTTGAAGTATGTCCTATTTTACCACAATGATTACAAGTAGGTTTTCGATTCCTTTGAGTACCTTGCTTAGAAGATTCACCTTCTCCTTTATATCCAAGTCCTGCTTTTCCTTTTTGCCTATGAAGATTTCGCTCATACAGCTGATTTAAGTCTTCTTGGTTTTTCAGCATTCCTTCATTGATTTGTTTTTCAGTGTTTAGGTCATCCATCAATCTTAGATTGATTTTCTTTTTAGATCTTAGTTCTTCTCTTGTGCTTTCTATTTCTGATCTTAGATTCAAAATTTCCTCATTTGTATGGGAGATCTGATCAATTAGGTTTTCTAGCTGAAGGGTTTTATTTTGGACTTCATTGTTCCTTCCATCCAATTCATCTTTCAACTTGTTTCTTTGTTCTAAGATGTCACAAAATCTTGTAGAGTGTAGTTCTTGTTCTCTTTTTAATTTTCTCACTTCTTCCTGCAGAGACCCATTCTTTTCTAGGAGTTCTTTGACAGCATTGTTTGCTTCATCTGAGCTATCTGAGGGAAAAAGATCTTCAATCTTTTCTTCAATGTAATTCTGATCATTCATTTGATTTGCAAGTTCCTTCCTTCTTCTTAGGGATTGGGAAAGATGTTCTTTTTCTTCTTTAAGTTTAGCTATGGCCACTTCCAGATCTAGCTTTTCATTTTCAATCACTTTGTTCAGTTTGAATACCTCCATTGTCCTGGATCTTTGCTCAAGCTAGTTAAGCTTTATCTTGAGAACCAATACAGCTCTGATACCAATTGTTGGAAATATTTAAGAATTAACCAGTTACTGAGAGGGGAGGGGTGAATCAATAACTCTGAATTTTCTTCAATTACAGATGTATTAACATATAGTTTACTTTATCCTTTTGCATATAGAAAGCATAAAACTTAAAAGCATTCACAACAATGACACATAGATTTGGTTACCCAGAAACCTTCCAAAAAGAAAGTAAAACTGGGGTGGGGATGAAACCCACAAAACTTTAGTACTGCAGTATAAAGTTGGCCAGTTAAGGCTTACAATTGATCACTTCTGATGATCTGCCCTGCTAGGAGCAATAAGGACTACTAGGTCCACCTTGTTAGAGGATTTTTACAAACTTACAAAAGAAGTATGTACTCGGTAAAGAGATTTTACAAAGACTATTAAGTCTACCCGGTTAAAGGATTTCAAGCTGATTCACCTGTTAGGATGAAACAGTAGATCTCTTGCTTTGCAATTGGATTGCTGAATGAGATTCACTGATGTACTGATCACCTTCTGTGATGAATTTGTCTTTGCTATTCCTTATACTATTGTAGCCCTTTCTAATTCGCTTATCTCTGCCTTTCTTTCTTTTTCACATTCATACTCATTCCATACATCTTGGCATTTTTACAACATTGTTTATATACAAGTGTAAACAATTAATTACAATTACAATTACAAAGTTGGCTGACAAATAAACATAAGTGCTACTAAGTCAACCCAAGTATGGTTACACGGTTCCTGCAAACTAACTCGGTGACTTTCTGATACTCGGCATCCACTGCATTACTTGGCATCATCATGCACTCGGTAGAAGTGAAGGCACGGTTCATACTAACCACTTGGTAGGTTTTGAACTCGGTAAATACTGGTGACTCGGTAGACATAATGTTACTCGACTTACACTATCCTGCTCGGTTTGCACTGTCCTGCTCAGTTTGCACTATTCTGCTCGGTTTGCACTGTTCTGCTCGGTTTGCACTATTCTACTTGGTTTGCACTATTCTACTCAGTTTGCACTGTTCTGCTCAATTTGCACTGTTCTACTCAGTTTGCACTGTTCTGCTAGGTTTGCACTCAGAATGCAAATAAGTGTTGTCAGTAGTGGCAATTCTGCTTAATGCCAATAAAGGAAACTATTGCTGACAGAGATGAAGATTGAAGTGGTTGGGTTTAAGAAACTCAAGAATTTATATCCAGAGGATCCTGATTTTGGTGAAGCTTGGAAAGCTTGTACAGAACCTGTTACTCTAGACAGGACGAAATGGCTAGATTTTATCATCCAAGATGATATGCTATTCAGAGGGAGTCAATTGTGCATTCCACAAAGTTCTATGGGGGAGAATCTCATCAAGGAGACGCATAGTGGACAATTGGCTAGACATTTTAGTCTGATAAAACCCTTGCTTTGGTTGGTGAGAATTATTATTGGCCACAATTGTAGCAAGATGTGAAAAAGTTTGTACAGAGTTGCAGAGTATGTCAGATGGTGAAAGGAGTGAAGCAAAATATAGGGTTGTATCAGCCATTACCTGTACCAGAGAAGCCTTGGGAGGATATCAGTATGGACTTTGTTCTTGGTTTACCGAGGACACAGTGGGGACATGATTCAATTTTTGTAGTAGTTGACAAATTTTCGAAGATGGCACATTTCATTCCCTACAAGAAGACTAATGATGCTGTTCATGTAGTAGACTTATTTTTCAGAGAAGTGGTGAGACTACATGGTTTTCCAAAGACCATAGTTTTAGATCAAGATACTAAGTTTGTTGGATATTTCTGGTGGACATTGTGGAAGAAGTTGAAGACAGATTTGAAGTTTAGTTCATCACATCATCCACAGCTGATGGATAGACAGAGGTGGTGAATAGAAGTTTGGAAAATCTACTGAGATGTTTGGTTGGAGATAAGCCCACAGGATGGGATTTGATTTTACCATAGGCAAAATTTGCATACAATAATTCTATCAACAAGAGCACTGGTAAATCACCATTCCAGATTGTATATGGAAGTAATCCAAGAAATGCATCTAAGTTGAGAAAGATCGATAAAGGAGAAATAAGTAGTGCTGAAGCTGAGGATTTTGCAGAATATTTGAAGAACATCCATGAGAAAAGGAGGCATAAAGAATTTCAGGTTGGGGATGAAGTCATGGTTCATTTGCAAAAGGAGCAGTTTTCAGTTGGTACATATAACAAGCTAAAAATAAGAAGTTTGGACCATGTAAGATACTGAAGAAGCATGATTCAGGAAATGCATATGAGGTAGGATTGCCTATTGAGCTAAATATTTTGCCAGCATTTAACATTTCGGATTTGACATAGTATCATGAAGGAGGTATTGAAGATGAGGTTGTAGCAGCACAGTGGAGTATTCCAGCAACTAGTTCAGATATCAAGGAGATTGAAGACATACTAGACAATCGTATTGGCAGAAGCATAAGGAACAGAACATATGAAGAGTATTTGGTCAAATGGAAAGGATGACCTGTTGAAGATTCATCATGGCTAACAAAGGAGGAGGTTAATCATCTTGGTTTTCCTCTGCACACCTAAGTCGTGATAGGGTCACTTCTCAAATTACCCTGGGTGTCTGATGTAGGAGCATCCTGGGTGTAAGAACAATCTTACATCACCTAAAAATATTTCTATTTTTGTATTCAATAAAGGCTATCTTGTGTAGAGTTGCTATTTATGGAAACTTGCTATTTTTAGTAAGTTGGTTTTACGATCTTGAAATGTTTGATTTTACATATGGAGGTTCATCTTAGTCATATCAGCCTACCAACAAAGTTTCATGGCTAGATCAGGTGTAGTTTTGAAGATATTGAAGATTTTTGGTATTGGCACTAGGGTAGAGAAACTTTGAACTCAATTTTGAAGGCTTTAGAGGCTCCGGATGAGGTTGAAAATTTGGGTGACAAGCATTATGTGTTAGTCAATCCTGCAGAGCATTTCATGGAATTTCCAGAATGGGGTTATAATAGCCAATCGGGTCAACGGGTGATGACTTATGGTCTTCGGAAGTTGGGTCACCTGAAATGGCAGAAAATAATTTTTCTTCAAAATTTTTGTTTGGGTTTCAAAACTCATTTTGAGCTAACTTTGATGTAATAAATCATAAAATAAAATAATTTTAAGTTTGGTCGGTCCTAAGGGATAAATTTCTAGAACCTTCTCGGGTGGTGGAAATTGCCTATATAAAGAAGGCCCACAGTGTTGTCTAGGGTAGTTCTGGGTAGTAGATCTGGGTATTGATTCGAGGCTTTGTCCTGCAGAATATTGTAAGGGAATGCCCATGTGGCTTTGCATATTGTAATTTTGAAAGTTTGTAATTCTACATTTGTGGTGACAATAAGAAGCCAATTTTCTGTTCTTGCATATTATTGTTGTTGTTTCGCTATTTCTCTTATGTGCTTGTGGTATTAAGGGGAGCACCCTTCATCATTGCACCAGGACCATGGTTAGGTTTTTAGTGTGCATTGCGAAAATGCCTCCATGAAGGGAACGTGGCAGAAGAGCTGGTGTTGTAACACCTGAGGTTAGAGCGCTCTAAAGACAAGTGCGAGCATTTCAAGAGGAGATTCACAGAGGAATGAATCTTAATGCCAGAGATGAAAGCAAGGATGAAGCCAAAGAAGAAGATCAAGAAGGAGAAGTCAAAGTTGTGAACCAAGAGGAAGAAAGACTTTTTTGGGCCATTTCCAAGATCAGGAAAAGACCTAAGATTGAGGTTCCTGCATTTTCAGGAAATCTTAACCTAGAGAATTTGATCGACTGGATCAATGAATGTGAAGAATATTTTGATTATGAAGATATTGAGGATCTTGATAGGGTCAAATTTGTGAAGGCCAAATTGAAAGGTCATGTGAAGATCTGGTGGCAAGAGATTCAATTAGAGTGAAATAGAAGAGGGAAAGATAAAATCATAATATGGGATCGAATGGTGGATAAATTAAAGTGATAGTTCAGTCCTGTTGATTATGAGCTTGACCTATTGAAGAAGATGCAAAATTTGAAGTAGGTAGGAAGATCTGTTCAGGAGTATACAGAGGAGTTCTATCAAATCCTCATCAGAATAGGCCATGCAAAAGCTGACAAGGAGAAAGTTGCCCATTACCTTAATGAGTTAAGGCCGAGCATTCAAGAGGAGTTGAATCTAGTTCGAACGAACAGTATTGAAGAGACATACCAATTTTTCCTAAAAGTAGAGGAAAAGCTAAACAAGAAGTTCAAGAGTAGACAAAATGGAAGAGGTCATGGTGGATGATCTGGTGATGGTCATATGGAGGCTGAAATGAAGATCCAAAAAGGAAGAATGACGCCAGTACCAGTCAAAATCAAAGAGGAAACAACTCCAATCATTTCCAAGATCAGAACAATACAGATCAGAGAGGAAGAGGAAGAGGAGGCTTCTTTGGAACATGTTTTCACTATGGAAGAGAAGGTCATAGGGCATTTGAATGTCCTCAACACCAAGCAATGATGGATAGGAGGAATGAAGGCCAGGCTAGAGTGGGACATGTAGATGAAGATGCTAAAAAAGGAGAAACGTTGATTAACAGAAGAGTCCTGCTGAGTGGTGAGAATGAACCTGCACAGAGGAGGAGCCTGTTTCACACTAGATGTAAGTGTGAGGGTAAATTTTGTGATGTGATTATTGATAGTGGAAGCACTAACAGTTTAGTGTCAAAAGAGATGGTGACAAAGTTCAAGCTCAAGAGGAAGAAACACCCACATCCATATTGGATTGTCTAGGTGTAGGATGACCACAAGGTCATGGTCAGTGAGTAGTGCCTAGTAGAGTTCAAGATTGGTAGGTACCATGATGAGGTACTATGTGATATCATACTTATGGATGCATGTCACATATTATTGGGTAGGCTATGGTAGTTTGAGAGATGTGTTGTACATGATGGTCATACGAATACCTATTCCCTGACAAAGGATGGAGTGCGACATAAGTTAAAGCCATTGAAGGAGACCAAAGAAAAGGTATGTGGTAATGCAAGAATAACTTTTGTTGATGGAAGAAAATTCCTAGATTGTATGAGGCATGAGCATTTGTGTTTTTCTTTAATTCCAAAAATTGGTAAAGAGGAAGTAGAGGATGTACCTATAGAGGTTGCAGATTTGTTGAATGAGTTTCAAAATATTGTATCTGATAATGTGCCCAATGGATTAGTACTGGTAAGGAAGATCAATCATCTGATGGATATGATTCTAGGAGCTAGTTTTCCAAACAAGGTAGCACACAAAATGACACTAGTAGAAAGTGAAGAGTTGAACAGACAAGTACATGAGTTATTGCAGAAGGGGTTGATTTGAGAGAGTCTGAGTCCCTGTGTTGTACTAGTGGTATTATCACCAAAGAAGATTGGAGAATAGAGAATGTGTATAGATTCTAGAGCAATAAACAAGATCACAATCAAGTACCAGTTTCCATTGCCATGAATGGATGATATTATGGATTGTTTAAGTGGAGCTGTGTATTTCTCAAAGATGGATCTGAAGAGTGGATATCACCAGATTTGGATCAGAGAAGGAGATGAATGGAATACTGCCTTCAAGATAAAAGAATGACTATATGAGTGGTTAGTCATGCCTTTTGGGCTAATTAATGCACTGAGCACTTTCATGCGGGTCATGGACAAGGCTCTGAAAGAATTTTTGGGTAAGTTTGTCATTGTTTACCTAGATAATATTTTGATCTTTAGCAAGACATTGGAGGAACATATGATGCATATTCGTATGGTGTTTGAGAAGTTGAGAGATGAGAAATTGTTGATTAATTTGAAGAAGTGCAGTTTTGTGAAGGAGTTAGTGTATTTGAGATTTGTAGTTTCAGCAGAAGGTCTAAAAATGGACCGAAAGAAAGTACAGGCTATATTTGAATGGCCTACTCCAAGGAGTGCTACTAAGGTAAGATCTTTTCATGGCCTAGCTAGTTTTTATAGAAAGTTTATCAAAAAATTTAGCACTATTTGTGGTCCCTTGACTGAAATAATGAGAGGGGATAGAAAAGAGTTCAAGTGGACTAATGGGGCAGATAAGAGTTTTAAACTGTTGAAACAAAAAGTTACATAATATTCTATTTTAGCACTTTCAAATTTTAATAAGGTGTTTCAAGTAGACTTTGATGCTAGTGGTACTACAATAGGAGCTGTTATGAGCCAAGAAGGTAAACTTATTTCTTATTTTAGTGAGAAGTTGAATGATGCCAAGAGAAAATATTCTGTTTATGATCAGGAATTTAATGCTATAGTTCAGGCATTGAAGAAGTGGAGACATTATTTGCTTCCTAAGGATTTTTTTTTGTATACTGATCATCAAGTTTTGCAATAGTTGAATAGTCAAAGAAAGTTGAATCAAAGACATTTGAAATAGGTCGCATTTTTTCAGAGTTATACATTTATTTTGAAACATAGAAGTGGAAAGTCTAATAGGGTTGTAGATGCACTTAGTAGAAGGCAACTATTGCTGAAAGAGATGCCGATTGAGGTGGTTGGGTTCAAGAAACTCAAGAATTTATATCCAGAGAATCCTAATTTTGGTGAAGCTTGGACAGCTTGTAAAGAACCTATTACTATAGACAGGATGAAGTGGCTGGATTTCATCATTCAGGATGATATGTTATTCAAAGGGAGTCAGTTGTGCATTCCAAGAAGTTCTATCAGGGAGAATCTCATCAAGGAGAAGCATAGTGGAGGATTGGCTGGACATTTTGGTCATGATAAAACCCTTTCTTTGGTTAGTGAGAATTATTATTTGTAGTTGAAGAAGTTTGTACAGAGTTTCAAAGTATGTGATGAAGGGTGCTCCCCTTAATACCACAAACACATAACAAAAGTAGAGAAACAACAACAATATTCAAGAACAAAAAATTAGCTTCTTATTATCTCCACAAATGTGGAATTAAAAACTTTCAGAATTACTATATGCAAAGCCACATGGGCATTCCCTAACAATATTTTGTAGGACAAAGCCTTGAATCAATACCCATAACTCTACCCAGAACTACCCAGAACTGCCTAAGACAACACTATAGGCCTTCTTTATATAGGCATTTGTGCCATCTTAAAAAATGTGTCAACTACCACAAAAATTAAATCATGTTCCCGTTGTGTCCTTGGTAAAGCAAGAACAAAGTCCATACTGATATCCTCCCAAGGCTTCTTTGGTACAGGTAATGGTTGATACAACCCTATATTCTGCTTCACTCCTTTCACCATCTGACATACTCTATAACTTTGTACAAACTTCTTGACATCTTGCTACAACTGTGGCCAATAATAATTCTCACTAACCAAAGAAAGGGTTTTATCTACATCTCTGTTAGCAATAGTTGTCTTATGCTAAGCACATCTACAACTTTGTTAGACTTTGCACTTCTTTGTTTCAAAACAAATGTATAACTCTGCAAAAACTCAACCCATTTCAAATGCCTTTGATTCAACTTTCCTTGACTATTCAAATATTACAAAGCTTGATAATCAGTATACAAAACAAACTTCTTTGAAAGAAGATAGTGTCTCCACTTCTTCAATGCCTGAACTATAGCATAAAATTCTTGATCATAAATAGAATATTTTCTCTTGGCATCATTTAACTTCTCACTGAAATAAGCAATAGGTTTACCTTCTTGGCTCATAACAACTCCTATTGTAGTACCACTAGCATCATATTCTACTTGAAACACCTTATTAAAATCAAGGAGTGCTAAAGCAGGTTGTTCTATAGCCTTTTGTTTCAATAGTTTAAAACTCTTATCTGCCCCACTAGTCCAGTTGAACTCTTTTCTATCCCCTCTCATTATTTCTGTCAAGGGTCTACAAATACTGCTAAAATTTTTGATAAATTTTTTGTAAAAATTAGCCAAACCATAAAAATATCTTACCTCAGTAGCACTCCTTGGAGTTCACCATTCAAGGATAGTTTGTACCTTCTCTGGATCCAGTTTTAGACCTTCTACTGAAACTACAAATCCCAAATACACTAATTCCTTCTTCACAAAACTGCACTTCTTCAAATTAATCAACAATTTCTCTTCTCTCAGCTTCTCAAATACCATATGAATATGCATCATATGCTCCTCCAATGTGTTACTAAAGATCAAAATATCATCTAAGTAAACAATGACAAACTTACCCAAAAATTCTTTCAGAACCTCATTCATCAGCCTCATGAAAGTGCTCGGTGCATTCGTTAGCCCAAAAGGCATGACTAACCACTCATACAGTCCTTCCTTTGTCTTGAAGGTAGTCTTCCATACATCTCCTTCTCTGATCTGAATCTAGTCATATCCTCTATTCAGATCTATCTTTGAGAAATACATAGCTCCACTCAAACAGTCCATAATATCATCCATTCGTGGCAATGGAAACCTGTACTTGATTATGATTTTATTTATTGCTCTAGAATCTATACACATTATCTACTCTCCATTCTTCTTTCATGCTAATACCGCTGGTATAGCACATGGACTAAGGCTCTCCCAAATCAATCCCTTCTGTAACAACTCATGCACTTGTCTGTTCAACTCTTCACTTTCTGCTGGTGTCATTCTGTGTGCTACCTTGTTTGGAAAACTAGTTCCTGGAAGTCAAATCCATCAGATAAGTGATCTTCCTTATCGATGGTATTCCATTAGGTACATTATCTAATACAATATCCTAAAACTCATTCAAAAAATCTACAACCTCTACAAGTACATCCTTTACTTCCTCTTTACTAGCTTTTGGGATTAAAGCAAAACACACATGCTCATGCCTCATACCATCTAGGAACTTTGTTGCATAAAAAAAAGTTATTATTGCATTACCACATACCTTTTCTTTGGTCTCCTTCAATGGCTTTAGCTTATGCCACACTCCATCCTTTGTCAAGGAATAGGTATTTGCATGACCAACGTATACAACACATCTGTCAAACTGCCATGGCCTACCCAACAACATGTGACATGCATCCATAGATATGATATCACATAGTACCTCATCATGGTACCCACCAATCTTGAACTTTACTAGGCATTGTTCACTGACCATGACCTTGTGGTCATCCTGCACCCAAGCAATCCGATATGAATGTGGATGTTTCTATCTCTTGAGCTTCAACTTTGTCACCATCTCTTCTGACACCAAATTGTCAGTGCTTCCACTATCAATAATCACATCAAAACATTTACCGTCACACTTGCATCTAGTGTGAAACAGGCTCCTCCTTTATTTAGGTTCATTCTCACCACTCAGTAGGACTCCTCTGTTAATCAACATTTCTCCTCTTTCAGCATCTTCAAAATTTGAGGATCTAGCATCTTCATTTACATGTGCCACTCTGGCCTAGCCTTCATTCCTCCTATCTATCCTTCCTTGGTGTTGAGGACATTCAAATGCCCTATGACCTTCTTCTCCATAGTGAAAACATGTTCCACAGAAGCCTCCTCTTCCTGAACCTTGTCCTCTTCCTCTTCTTCTCTGATCTCTATTGTTCTGATCTTGAAAACAATTGGAATTGTTTCCTCTCTAATTTTGACTACTAGTGGCCTCATCCTTCTTTTCCAGATCTTCATTTCTGCCTCCATATGACCATCCACTAGATCATCCATCATGACCTCTTCCATTTTGTCTACTCTCAAACTTCTTGCTCAACTTTTCCTCTACTTTTAGGGAAAACTAGTATGCCTTTTCAATATTGTTCATTCGAACTAGATTCAACTCCTCCTGAATGCTCGACCTTAACCCATTAAGGTTTATGGGCAACTTTCTCCTTGTCAGCTTCTCCATGGCCTATTCTTATGAGGATTTGATAGAACTACTCTGTATACTCCTGAACAGATCTTCCTACCTACTTCAAACTTTGCATCTTCTTTAGTACGTCAAGCTCATAATCAATAGGAATGAACTACCGCTTCAATTTATCCACCATTCGATCCCATCTTGTGATTTTATCTTTCCCTCTTCTATTTTGCTCCAATTGAATCTCTTGTCACTAGATCTTCACATGACCTTTCAGTCTGGCCTTCACAAATTTGACCCTATGTGATCCTCAATATCTTCATACTCAAAATATTCTTCACATTCATTAATCTAGTCGATCAACTCCTCTGGGTTAAGATTTTTTGAAAATGCAGGAACCTCAATTTTGGGTCTTTTCCCAATCTTGGAAATGGCCCAAAAAAATCTTTTTTCCTCTTGGTTCACAACTTCAACTTCCCCTTCTTGATCTTCTTCTTAAGCTTCATCCTCGCTTTCATCTCTGATATTAAAATTCATTCCTCTGTGAATCTCTTCTTGCAATGATTGCACTTGTCTCTAGAGTGCTCTAACCTAAGGTGTTACAACACCAAGTCTTTTGCCATGTTCCCTTTGTGGAGGCATTTTTGCAATGCACATTGAAACCCTACCCATGGTCCTGGTGCAAACTGCCTCACAGTCGAAGATCTATTTACACACTTAGGAACTCCTCCTCTAATACCACTTGATGAAGGGTGCTCCCCTTAATACCACAAACACATAAAACAATCAGAGAAACAACAATAATATGCAAGAATAAAAAATTGGCTTCTTATTATCTCCACAAATGTGGAATTACAAACTTTCAGAATTACAATATGCAAAGCCACATGGGCATTCCCTTACAATATTCTATAGGAAAAAGCCTCAAATCAATACCCAGAACTGCCCAAAATTGCCTAAGACAAGACTACAAGCTTTCTTTATATAGGCATTTTCCATCCCCCGAGAAGGTTCCAAAAATTCAGCCCTTAAGGTCGACCAAACTTAGAATTATTTTATTTTTCAATTTATTACATCAAATTTGGTTCAAAGTAACTTTTGAAACCCGAAGAAAAATTTTGAAGGAAAAATATTTTTCACCATTTCAGGTGGTCGGACTTCCAGAGACCATAAGTCATCACCAGTTTACCCGATTGACTATTATAACCCCATTTCAGAAAGGCCATGAAGCGCTCTACAGGCTTGACTCATGCAAGCACTTTCCACCCAAATGTTTAACCTCATTCGAGACCTCTAAAGCCTTCAAAATTGAGTTCAAAGTTTCTGTACCCTACTACCAATACTAAAAATCTTCAATATATTCAAAACTAGACCTGATCTAGCCATGAAACTTTACTGGTAGGCTAATATGACTTAGATGAACCTTCACATGTAAAATCAGAACATTGCAAGATCATATGACCAACTTACTAAAAATAGCAAGTTCCCATAAAGAGCAGCTCTGCACAAGATAGCCCTTATTGAATACAAAAACAAAAATATTTTTGGGTGATACAAGATTGCTCTTACACCCAGGATGCTCCTGCATCAGTATGTTAGATGGCGAAAGGGGTGAAGCAGAATATAAGGTTGTATCAACCATTACCTATACCAGAGAAGCATTGGGAGGATATCAGTATGGACTTTGTTCTTGGTTTACCGAGGACTTAGTGGGGACATGATTCAATTTTTGTGGTAGTTGATAGATTTTCAAATATGGCACATTTTATTCCCTGCAAGAAGACTAATAATGTTATTCATGTAGCAGAATTATTTTTTAGAGTAGTAGTGAGACTGCATGGTTTTCCAAAGACCATAGTTTCAGATTGAGACACTAAGATTGTTGGATATTTCTAGCACACATTGTGGAAGAAGTTGAAGAAAGATTTGAAGTTCAGTTCATCACATCATTCATAGACTAATGGACAGACAGAGGTGGTGAATAGGAGTTTGGAGAATTTACTGAGATGTTTGGTTGGGGATAAGCCAATAGGATGGGATTTGATTTTACCATAGGTAGAATTTTTATAGAATAATTCTGTTAACATGAGCACTGGTGAATCACCATTCTAGATTGTATATGGTAGTAGTCCCAGAAATGCATCTGAATTGAGAAAGATAGATAAAGGAGAAATAAGTAGTGCTGAAGCTAAGGATTTTGCAGAACACTTGAAGAACATCCATGAGAAGATAAGGAAGCATATTACCAAGATGAATGACTTATAAGGCTAAGGTAGATGAGAAAAAGAGGCATAAGGAATTTTAGGTTGGAGACGAAGTCATGGTTCATCTGTAGAAGGAGCGATTTTTAGTTGGCACATACAACAATTTGAAAATGAAGAAGTTTGGGCCATGTAGGATACTGAAGAAGCATGATTTAGGAAATGCATATGAGGTAGAATTGTCTACTGAGCTGAATATTTCACCAATGTTTAAAATTTTTGATTTGACAAAGTATCATGAAGGAGGTGTTGAAGATAAGATCATAGCAGCATAGTGGAGTATTCCAATAACTAGTTTAGATACTAAGGATATTGAGGATATACTGGACAATCATGTTGGCAAAAGCACAAGGAAGAAGACATGTGAAGAATATCTAGTCAAGTGGAAAGTGTTGGGAGTTCTCTTTGATCTTCAACTTGCAGATTTATACTTTGATGGATAACTTTAATATAACTTTGACTCTATCACCACTCCAAAGTCTACAAGGAAGAGGGCCAATTAACAAGGATCAAGAAAGATCCTCCTATACTTTGAGCCTCAATGCTCAAGCGGGTGTACCCTTAATTCACTTCTTGAAAGGAATCACTAAATGATATACAACTATATACTCTTTACTAACTGCTTTAAGATTTTATCTATTGAATGTTTGTGTGTGTGGTTGACAACAATGAAATGATTTCAGATGATGGACCAGTGCCTTCACCTAGGGAAAAGAGTCACCCAATTACATACATCAACTAAATATCTTAACTCAAACACAATTGAATCCAGGATAAGTGCTTTGCCTATTACCCCTCTCCCTCAGACATAAGGACATCAGATTCTTACTTGGCTATAAACTCATTGAACCCACCTAAAAGACTTTGATCCTAACTTTGTTAGGAACTCAGAGATGACTTCACAATACTTTTTGTTTACCATATGCTAATACACTTTGTGACACTAACATATATGAGTTTAGAACTGAAATAAGAAGACATAAACAAATGCAAGATTGGAACTCAATAGCATTCTCATTAATATATTCAGAATCAATACACAATCAGAACAATGCAAGGATAGGAAAAGATATGAAATCTAGCTCCTCTATGAATAAAACACCATGAACAACCAGCATGGGACCAAAGAAAAGTTTTAGAACCCATACAAAATAAAAATTTCTACAACTTATACTCCCTAGTCATCTTGGAATTCTCAAAGATAATGCCACAAGCTATGGATGACTTAGGGTTAGGGTTTCAACCACCCAACTGATTGGAAATGGTCACAAAGTTATTATAGGGGTGGAAACCTAGGCAACCAGGAGAAATAAAATCCTAGAATGATCCTCAATCATGATAAATTCTCTATGAAGGTACTGAGAACCATAAGAATTCTTAAAATTTCAACCCTACAATATGCCTCAAGCATAAAACCACACAGTATAGACCCTAAAAATGAACACGACACACCCTGGACCACACTGCAATAACAAACAGATCATTTCCCACCAGCTCTAGTCACCTTTGCATTGAATTCTAGTCCTTCCTATCGCTGGAAACCCTCCAAAATTTTGAATTTGAATAATAATGGTCATTTCCTTGGCGGTTGCAGCAAATCGGCAGTCGATGTTCAAATCTGAACTAGCTTCAAGTCATGGCCATTAGATCTTCATGTTTTGCAGTCTCTTAAAACTTAACTCAACCACACGATAAAGCATATCCTGTTCATGAGATGAAAATATTAACCTACCTTTAGCCTTGTGAACTGGCAACAAAGGACACCACTAGTTCGTGAAACATTTTATCCATCTGCCAAAAATTTTAGCGATTTCGTGAATGCTTGTTCACTGAACTGCTAAAACAATTAGAGAATAACCACTATTTCACACAAACAAGCAAAGCATTCATAAATTTGTTAGCTATGAAAACATTTATCCCATCCGCCAAAAGACTGAGAAACTTTGACCGGGCCCGCATTAGGAAGATCGATGGCCATCTAAAGTTCGCAAAGACTTCCAAGATTCTATCAGATTTCATGCCCACCGTCGGATTGAGAATCTCCTTCCTGCCCTGACAACCCTCTGAAAGGATAAAAAATCAATGGCCATCATAAGATCTTAAGCATCTGACACACTCGATGAGATCATATGTCATTCGTCGATCCTCTAACAGGATCAGGACCCACTTACACATCCAGAAAATAGGTCCCACTTACAACAAGCCACTATGAAAATACATGGATGAATCAAATAGCACCAACTATGCATATGTGTCAATAGACCCACCTACCTTCCTTATGAGAATCAACAGCTGTCACTATACAACTGCATTAAAGGTCAAGCATGTTATATCAATGATATAATGACAGCCACAAGATTAAATTGGACTTTAAATCACCTGAATGCCAACAAGACTGGTCCCACTGATAGGATTCCACCTCATACCACATGGGCCAATAAAAAACCTCAAAATTAGAATACCTAGCAAGTTGACCCACTTGAAAAAAAAGCTACGTCATCAGGAAAGATCAATGACCAGCGCAAGATCTCAAGCCTTTGACACATCCCTTAAGAACTTATGCTAACCATCAGATGGAGATGTTGTCAGAAGACTCGGTCCAAAAAACCACACAAACATGTGACCAAAGAAAAGGAAACCACCACGCCAAGTCGCAAACAGTTAAGAGATAAGCTGCTAGGAACATGGGAATATGTGACCACAAGTAATCGCTAGTTCGCAGAAAGTTAAGAAATGACTATCAGGCAACACACAAACAAGCGATAAGCTGAGAAAGAAATGTGCACATGAAAATTAGGACTTTTAAGTGACCTAATAAAGTAACAAGAAATTATAACAAGGCCAAGGTTAAAATAATGGGTTTAAAATGTAACGGCTAGTTTTTCAAAAATTTGAACTAGGGCTAAAGGCAGGGACCTAAAAATGACTACAAAGATGAGGGGAAATGGGCTAGAGCCATGAAATTTTTTGCATGTGCTAATAGTGGCTCTATCTAGGGATGTATTCCTCTTGTAGGAATAGCAAGTACTTACAATCACTGGTTTAAAGTAGACCATCCCACATTTAAAATTTGTAGATAACAGGGAACAAGCAAGGTAGAACAGGCAACAAGACCAAAAACACATAGACCAGGATAAAATAGGGTAGAGGCAAGCAACTATTTACATAATTTACAAATTATACAAACCTAACTACCATTCATGGAAAATAAGATACCTCAAGAGAAGTATTTCTTTAATTATTGTCCATGAATAGGCAATTCCTAAATATCACCATTTAATTCCTTGACAATATATGAATCCTAGCCCCATTTCTCATGAATTAGATATGGCCCTAGCCAGATGGGACTAAACTTACCATGCTTTCCCTTATCCTCCAGTTTGGCATTCCAAACTAACACCAAATCACCAGGTTCAAGCCTTCTATCAACAGTCTTCTTATCATACAAATTCTTAACCTACAACTGCAATTTGGTATTTCTTGCAACTGACTCTCTTCTAGTCTCATCTAACCTAATGAGGTCCTCAATTATCAATTTCATCTCATCATCTATGTCATCATCATATAACTAAACAAATTTATACATTTCCAACAAATTATTCTGAGGCATTCTTGCATGTATTCCATATACTAGGTCAAATGGTGCACAACCAATTGCCCTCTAAATAGTAACCCTATCAGCCCATAGAGCTAATGGAAACTTTGAATTCCATGCCCTCTTATTCTTTTCAAAAATCCTCCTTAGGATTTTAATCAAACTCTTATTAGTAGATTTTGCCTGACCATTTCCTTGTGGATGATAAGGTGAGGAATTAGAAATCTGAATTCCTAAATCTTTGCAAAAGTTCTTATATTCAGCATACTTGAAGCCCATTGCATTATCACTAACTATCCTCTCAGGGAAACCATACCTTGCAACAATATTATTCATCATAAAATCAATTACCACCTTACTAGTTGCATTTCTTGTAGGTATAGCCTCTACCCACTTTGTAAAGTAATCAGTGGCAACTAAGATCCATGAGTGTCTTCCACTAGACTTGTTTGGTATCTCTCATATGAAATCAATTCCCCATTATTGGAAAGGATCCTAAACTTCTACTGGCTTAAATGGAACATTCCCTAAAAATTTAAGCTTACCAAAGAACCTTTGACAAGCATCACACCTCCTCACCAACTATTCTGCATCCTTGAAGATTGTGGGCTACTAGAATCCTACTCTCAAGATTTTATGAGCAGTTTTTTTACCCATATAATGCCCACCACAAACTCCCTCATGCATTTCCTTCAACAACTTGTTAGCCTAATCTTCATCACCACATTTCAAAAGTATGCAATCTAAATTCTTTCTATACAATTTACACTTCACAATTACATACTTGATGGCCTGTAATTTCAATGTCCTCTTCTGATTATCATTCATATTATCTGGACATTTCATGTTTCTCAAGTAATAGATGATATCTTGATACCAAATACAATCATCCATATCACATGTATAATCAATTTCAAAATGATTTACCTGATTTGCATCAAGATTGGATTGAGCCATTAGTTTTTCCAATCCTTGTCCTCTAACCAATTTAGTAATCTAGACATCAACATTGAATTCTTGGATCCTATTGATCCATCTGCATCTTCTTCCAGTCACCTCCTGCTATGAGAAAATATCCTTCATAGCTGCACTTGGCACAAAATCAATCACAACTGCCCCCATCAAGTAACACCTAAAACCTTTGATTGCCTTCACAAGTGCATATGCTTGTTTTTCATTTATGTCATATTTCAATTCAGCAGCCTGCAAAGATTTACTGAAAAATGCAACAGGCTGCTCAAAACCATCCTTATTCTTTTGTAACAAAACTGCAGCAATAGTGTGAAAAGATGCAAAAGAAAAGATGTGCATTGGAACATTATAATTAGGTGCCTTAAGTACTGGTGCATCTTTGATAGCCTTCTTGATATTTTTGAAAGCCTCATCAAGCTCACCCTCCCAATTGATTGCATATCCCTTCTTCAACATCTTAGAAATAGGTCTAGTAACCTTTGCAAAATTTGTCACAAACCTCCTTAAAAAATTGACCTGACCAAAGAAGGACTAAAGCCCCTTAACATTCTTTGGCCTCTGAATTTTTTCAATAGCTGCTACCCTTTCAAGGTCAATTCTTACTCCTTTCTTGCCAACCAAATGGCCAAGCAACTTACCTTCAATGACACTAAAAGAACATTTCCTTGGGTTTAATGAAATGCCAAATTCTAAGGCCCTCACAAATATTTTTTCTAAATGAATACAATGATCTTCTTCCTTCTTGGAATAGGTAGTTAAATCATCTTGATATACAACAAGGAAATCATTTATGAAATCTAAGAAGGAAACATCCATTTCCCTCTGAAAAGTAGCACCAGCATTTGTGAGGCCAAAAGACATTCTCACATAAACATATGTCCCCCAAGGTGTAGTAAAAGTTGTCTTGAATTTCTCTGATTCTTTGACAATGACCTGATTGTAACCAGAGAAACCATCCATCATTGACATCAATTCTGATCTAATTACTCTCTGTAGCATAGCTTCCATATTGGGCAGACAATAATTATCTTTTAATAAGCTGATGTTCAAATTTTTGAAGTCCACACAAAGCTTAATTTCACCATTCTTCTTTCTCATAGGAACAAGTTTTGACACCCAAGAAGAGTGCCTTATAGGCTTGATAATTCTAGCATCTCTCAGCTTCATTAACTCTTCTTGCATCTTGGGTGCCAAAGTAGGATTAATAGGCCTGTTTTTTTTTCGAAAAGGTTTAGCATCTTCTTTCAATGGAATAATATGCTGGAACAAATCCTCTCTATAAACCTTTAGGTCATCATATGACCATGCAAAAACATGCTTGAATTTTCTCAATAATTCAATCAAAGATTTCTTTACCTTTTGAGATATATCTCTACCAATGTATACCCTCTTGGATGCTTCATGTGTTCCAAAGTTTATCTCCTCTAGATCAGCATGATCTTCTCTTTTGATATTCTTCTAAACTCTATCCTGGTTATCAAAGATAGTCTCCAAAACAAAAAGTCCCTTGGGCACGTTGTTAGTTCTAAGCTGAATGACCTCATTGCCAAAGATAACCTCTTTTCCTTCTACTGACTCAACCAAGGCTAAACAATCAAATTCCTGACCATGATACTGATCTTCACAACTCATAAACTTCAAGATATCATTATCATCATCAAAAACTTGCCAATTTTCAATATTGTCTAGAATGCTAGGCCTAGCCTAAATTTCAATTTTAGAGATACCGAAAAATGTAATATCGATGGGATTGATTGCAATATTGGATAACAAGTCAGCCATCTTATTATTACTCCTATCCTTCCACTCAATATTGAAGGCATCAAAATGTTTAATCAAATCCCAAACTGCATTCCTATATTATTTTAGCCTTTTGTTCTTGGAAGCATATACTGATCTGACTTGGGACACCACCAACTCAGAATCACCAACAACACTTAAGCACTTAATACCATGTTTTTGTGCCAACATCAATCTGATGAAGGGTGTGTTAGTGTTTGAACCTGCAGATTAATCAACTACTCAAATAATCCCAATGGCTATAATCTAGCAAGTTACAAACTACTAAGGTATTAAGGTTAAGACCTTCTTCTCTTTGAGTAATATATACTCAGGCGGGTGTACCTCTATCAATTCAATGTTCAACTGAGCTCTGAATTGAGAACTTGCTCCTTCACTGCTTTGTTACTGCCTTCAAAATTCAACTCAATAAGTTGCTAAAACTCTAAGTATAACCCAAATTATCCTGATACACAACATCATGATATGGACTATATAAACAGCAACATGAAACAATGGCTTAAGGATATTCATCCTTCTTCCTTTTAGAGTTAAACTCGGGGAAGGGTTAACCTCATTTATTGCTTCTTCAAAGCATTGAAATACATATTTATGAACTTGTCATAAAATATCTCAAGTCTAGAAATTATGCATATAAAGTAAAATTTTAGTCAATTATATATTGGATGGTAAACCAATGTAAATGGATCTAAAACCAGTCCCTTATCCATTGGGCATCAGAGTCAAACTCTACCTTCACATATATCTATTAAAATGAATACAATGAAACTCAAATGACATGCCTAACATATCATTGTTTCCATTCCTACACCTGTCATCAAATCCACATATAGATATTTAATTCCCAGAGACCTCCCTTAAGATTTTACTCTTTCCTTGAAAGAAACTTAAGCTCAACCCCTACATTCACCTTGTGAAAGATGTACTTAAACTGTCTTACAATCTAAATACATAAAGAAACTAAAACACTCCACATGTAAAGACAATCAAATGATAGTAACAAAGCTCCAATGTATTTGTATTAATTGATCAAATGCATTCATACAGTCTTCCTTGATTTCAAAAAAATAAGGTTCTATATTCCGGACCTCTCCTTTACAAAAATATTTTCCAACCTCTATCTTCAATAGAAACTGACTATTTATACTAATCAACCATCCTGGAATCCTCGAAAGGATGCAACAAGCTTCGGATGGCTGATAGAAATTTGCACTAGAAAACAAAAGAAAATACAAATAGAAAGATATTTAATAAAGACAGCAAGGCATATTTTTTCAATTCTGAACAACTTCCACAGCTGGCACCTTTGTTTGTAGATATTTTCAGAGCAGTTACCAAGTTTTTCATATGAATGATGATGGCCATTACAAGCTAATTTACATCATTCTCTATTTGAACACGCTCTCCCTCAAATTCAGGATCAGGTGCCAAGTGCAATCTATTCTTCTTCCTCCTCTGTCAGCTGGATAACCGGTTTTTTCTTCTTCTTTGTTATTAGCTTTTCCCAAGCTGCCACATAATCATCAGATGGCCACTCGTAACTCTGCAACTCCTGTAATAAGTTGACTTGCCGTTCCCATGTAGAATCAGTCACATTTTTAACTTCTGCTATAAACTTAATACAGTCACTTTCAACTTTGAATAAATTATCAATTATATTGTTAGTTCTTTCCACATCCAAAGCCTTATTATCTTTTAGGAAGGCGTCTTGCTTGATTACCAACTGACCCATTAACAACTTCCAATCTTCCAGCTTGACCACATTTCCATTGTCATCATATACCGGGGGCAAATACTTGCTGTAGTCTATATCAAACATGGCTAACCTAGCCTTTATTTGGTTTGACTTTCCTTTGAAAAACTTTGAAGCAGCACTTATTAGGCCAATCCTTTCAAATACATCAGTCACTACTTTTGGGATATCAGGCCTGTGTTCTTGCAAACTGTCAAGTTTATCAAACAACAAATTCCTCCCAGACCAAATACTATAAAGTGGCTCCAAGGTGGCTAAATAGTCATTCACCTTTTGATTGGTCTGATGTAATAGGCTGACTGATTTATGAACTGCATCCATCTTGTCCCTTATTTTGTCTTTCCTGTACTACACTATTTTGGCTATAGTGTCCAGGGATGCATCCAATTTCACCTTTTCCAAGTTTTCAGCAAGTCCCTCAGGTGCTTCCAAATTTATCTGAACAGGTACCTCAACTTGCAGAGGAAGAGGAGGAATTATTTTTGAGGCTTCCTCAATTTTGACCTTTATTTCTACTAGCTCATCTTCCAATTGTTTGATCTTCATCATTTTCAAATCTCTGTCCTTGGCTACCATGCTTGAACTTTCAAACAATTTAGCATATCTTTCTGACAGCTGAGCTGTCTTGGCTTCATTCAGATTAGCCCAATGAGTTACTGCCTTGGATACTTCAAGGTCTGTTGTATTTTGTACAGTCCATATAATTTTATTCCCCTCCATCTTATCCTCTATACTCAATAGAGATGGCTTTTGGGTTTTGGGGGCCATAGACCACATTGCAACAGTTTGGGACTTAGGGTCATAGCCACTTCCTCTTATCATGTCACCAATGTGAACCTCATATGATAGGCTACCCTCTGGTTGCTTTCTCAATTGATCAATGAGAAATGCAGAAGTCAGATCCCATCCTGGGGTTAACAACATTCCACTTGATTTAACCAATTCTCTGGCTTCGTCCACTGTTATAGGATCAAGGCTAGGATCATATGAAGCAAGAGCTCTCAAAGTTTCTTCACTTGGCTCCATACCTTCAGGCAAAGCTTTCTTTACTTCTTGCTGCTTGTTTCAAATGAGAAAACTCTTGAACTCATCAGTCTTAATGAATTGATCATCCCTCAAGAATTCCTCCTAATAGACCTCTCTAATATCCTTCTCCAACCACAAGGACTTTTCTCTGCTTTCTTGCTCAATGGCTATTTTCTTGCCTGCTCTTATTGCTTTCCTCAATTGATGATGATATGGCCTATCACCTAGTACAAGAGTAGATGCTCTGTCAATTTCCCTTCTTTGTTTCTCATGCCTTGAAGGTTCACCTTCCTCAAGCCTCTGTTTCTTCAATGGTGGCTCTGAGATGTCCTTTATTTTTGGTTGATCTTGAGTGAGATCAACAACTGGTGGTCCCTCAACCTGTGGAGGACTATCTTCTTCTTGTGACTCATTACTAAATTCTTCCTCATCAGAAGATGAATAATCTTTCTTTTTCTTCTTCTCTGGCTTATTCTGATCAATTAGGATTTCCAATTGATTCACCAAGGTATCATCTTTTTCAATCATCCCATCAATCTTCTTCAACTAAGGAAGATCGGGGAAAAAACTCTCAAAAGGAATCTGAGATGCTTTCAATTGGTTGGATAAATCTACTAAATCAAAGAATCTGTACCATCTCCTCTTAACCTCATCTTCATCCAAAATATTTCTAATCACATCTTCTTCATCTAAACCCTCATGCTCCTTGATCACACCAATGTTTGGGATGTAAGTCATCCTGGCAATCTTGATGAAACCCTCAGGATCTATGTGCCTACAAGCACCAATAACCATTTTGAATTGTTGTAGCCATGCACTAATTTGAGGAAAAGCCCTCTTTCCTATCAGGAAGTCACCTACCCTGAATTGCCTGGGTGTGAATGTACCCTTTCTGTGAGGGGCCAGAAGCTCTCTATCTATACACATCAATTGCCAAACAAATTCCAAACAAGCCACTCTCGGAGGCACATACTTTGGTAATAAATGTGGGGGTTGGGGACAACCATAAACTTTGATAATTGTGGAATTATCTCCTAAGTAGAAGTCACCCAAATTATGATTTCCATCCCACTTATCCACATACTGCAGTGGTCTTAAAAGCCGAAGGACTCTAGGAGATAGCCTGGTGACATTTATGCCTAGCATCCTGATAATTGCAAAGACAATGAAATTCTGAAAAACACAAAAATCTGCTTCATTGGAGGTAGAATTCCATATCCTCACCCACAACTGCACTGGATTGTGCTGATCCTTGAAAGTGAACCTTGGTTTTAACATGTTTACATCAAAACTGTTGATGTTGAAAAATAGAATCAAATGCATTAATAAAGAATAATGCATGAACTCAATAGGACTTTTACTTTCTTTGACAGACATCAGCCCTTGATGCATCCTATCAATCACATACTGAATGTAATCATAGTCAGTGTTTACCAAGGGATTTTGAATATCCAAGATAATCATCAGCAAGTCAGCTGGTAAAAATTTTGCATTCCCATCAATTCCCAAAACTCTACATAACGCATAACAAGTATATCTCATATAATGATGGAGGGATTTGAACTAGTATGGGGCATTCATGTTAGCACGAAGGGGTGCTATTTATTCATCCTATTTTGGCATATGTTTAACCAACTGGTCTTTTACTGACCCTATATTGCTTCTGTATCTTGCCTTTTCTTTGTTCAAATCAATCTCAGTTGAAAAGGATGTGTATAGACCAAAAGCTTTCATAAAAGATCCCCTATCAAGAGTAACTAAGGGTGATTGGTCTTCTTTTCTAATTGTCCTTGAGATAGGGTCATAACTTCTGGCTAGCGCAACAATTAAATCAACATCTAGGAAAACATCAGGGACAACCATTTTTCCCAATCCTAACACCCAACCATTTCAGACAGGAACATGCTTATTTTTATTGCTGTAAAAGAAGTTGAAAATAGTGTAACCTGAGAATTCTGGAGTGATTGGGTCTCTACACCGTTCCAAAAGATCTTCAAACACGTCATCAACAGCCCTCTTGTTTTGACTGGAGCCCGGCAACAGTTTCAGGAATTCATCTAAAAAATTTGGCTTATTCTTGTCCTCACCAGTTTTGGACTTGGCCTCACTACTGGAAGATGCTGCACTCTTCTCAGGTTGACTCATCCTTGCTACAAAAACACCTTCAATTCTCTGTATCTCAAATGCTTTATGCTCGAAAATTCTCTGGACAAACAGAAACTCTGAGACTGAACAAATAAACAATGAGCTTCAACTTATTTATCGATATGAATCCAAGGTGTGCAACTACCATAGTTAATGAAAATCTCCTTAATTCATCCCATATTCAATTTCATGTACCCTCAGATTTCAAATTTTGAGCTCGCCATGTCTGGATGTTGATAGATAGATTAAACTACTTGAAAACAAGGTGAAGAGGCAATGATCATGATTCTGTACTTTAAAACTATTTGGGTCATGCAATCTTTCTTGTTGAAGCTGATTTGATGGCTTACTGGTTTCATGTCCAGATCGACAAAGTACTTTATCTATGTGGCAACGGTTCTTTTTCTTTTCCCTTTATGACCTTTTCCATCTGAGCCCATTTAGCGAACCAGCAACTATTGGCTTCTCTTAGTCACTAAATATAATGCTAACCCTAGCTAGCAACTGGAGAACTAGCGACCACTGGCTTCGCTGGTTCTCTGAATCCCTGTTTAATCCTGGTTCAAATTTGGAGAACTAGCGACTACTAGCTTCGTGGGTTCTCGGAATCCCATCCTTAACCATTCATGCATTTCATGAATCAGCGAACAAAGGGCTCCCACTTAAACAGTTAACTGCAATTACCATTTAGCGAACTAGCTAACAAAGCCACCTCCCATTCTCTTAATATTATGACTGATGGTCAATTTTCCTGGAGATCTAGCGAACAAAGGGTTCACACATTCGCTTAAAGATATACTTAACCGCTTGATTGTCTAGAGAACTGGCGAACCCCTTTAATCTCTGATTCGCTGAATCTTTCCTTAATCATTACTTTATACTAGGATTCCAGATTGACCATTGATCTTCATCAATCGATGGCTATCGCTAGTTCTCTGAATAAAAAAACCCTTAACCATTTAATTTCGAGAATCAGTGAACAAAGAGCATTCGCTAGTTCTCCAAATACTCCATATCATTGAAAATTTCATTTTGAGAATAAGCGACTAAGACCTTAAAACTTATCATCCATTGATTCGCTTATTCGGCAGATTGTTTTAACCTTTATCCTTTTATTAAGAGAACTGGTGACCACTAGCTTCGCTGAATCGCTAAATTGTTTAGCATGTCACCAACTTATTCTGAGAATAAGCGAATGTGAGAAAACTTATCTCCACTGAAATCTTTTGGGCAAACCATCAGAACCGCCAAATTTAGAGGATAGCACTATAAGTATTTAGTCGCTCATTTTCCAGATCAAATATGCAGGACCCACAGATATTTTGAGATTAAAACAAGGCCGTTGATCATGAAAACAATCCACGGTATTCACTAATTCTCTAGTTGACACTACCCTTGACCGCCAGATTCTGAGAATAAGTGAACAAAGTGTTCGCTGAATCGCTAGATTGTTTCACAAGACCACCAAAGATTGTGAGAACTAGAGATAACCCTCATTCGCTAGTTCTCAGAAAGGAAAATGAAACCACCGAAGCACTTGGAGACTTGGTGAACAAAGTAATCAAAAAGCGTGGCTTTAATGCATTCACCAATTCGCTGGATGTTTGGGATAACTGCTGGAAGATCTAGAGAACTGGCGACTGATATTAATAGTGAACATGAATTTGACTTATTTGCTGAATCGCCAGATTGTTTTGAAGTTTGATAAGACACTTCCCGATTCGGCGAACACTTGGGGCAAATAAGCACATGCACAAATAGCAACTTAAGTGACTTAAAGGTAACCAAGAAAAAGAAACAAGAGGGCCACATGAAGTTTAGAAATGAATTGGAAACATTTTGAAAGACAAGACCTAGGGTAAGGGTTTTTCTGAACATGTCAAAAACCATTTTCACGACACTTTACAAACCCTAGTCTAGGTATAACACTCGCATGGAGACTTAAACCAGGAATTGGACACAAACCTTGAAAAACTTTTAGGATACCCAACAGTGGCTCTATCTGAGGATGCTTGATTGTAAGATCATAGCAAGAAACCATGAATCTCTGGGAGGCAGACCACAAAACCTGAACCTAAAACAAGAAGCAAACACACCTATACATATAATACAAGCCTACTGTGCATGGAAAAAGAACTTTCAACTGAGGAAAAATTTCAAAAATTGTCCATGCACTGGCAATTCTTGCTCTTCACCATCCATACCTTGCAAAAAATAAGAATCTTTGCCATGAATCTGACAAACAATGAAGGGACCCATCCATAAGGACTCAAATTTTTTATGCTTCCCTTTGTCTTCATATCTAGCATTCCACTGAAGAACCATGTCACCAGGCTGAAATTTTCTCACAGTAGCCCTTTTATCAAAAAGATATTTCATTTTTTGCTGCAGTTTTATGTTATTTTTCTGCCCTTCCCTTCTTATCTCATCCAACTCAATCAGCTGAACCATCCTATCTTGCAGTGGGTTACTGATTTCAATATCTTCCTCTTGCATAAACTTGTAGATGGGAAGGAGATTATTAATTGGCAATCTTGTCTTTGCACCATATACCATTTCAAAGGGGGACTTCCCTATGGCTTTTTTCTCAGAAATTCTATCAGCCCATAGTGCTAACTTTAACTTCTCATGCCAACTTCTTTTATTCTTTTCCAAGGTCTTCTTCAAGATTTGCAAAATGCTCTTATTGCTAGACTCAGCTTGTCCATTGGCCTGTGGGTGATATGGGCTTGAATAAGACAAGATAACTCCCATTTCATCACAAAAATTAGTAATTTCTTGAGACCTAAAACTCATTGCATTGTCTACAACCAATTTAATTGGGACACCAAATCTTGTGATTATGTTGTTCATCAGGAAATCAATTACCACAGCTCTTGTTGCTCCTCTAGTGGGAATAGCTTCTATCCACTTGGTAAAGTAATCAGTAGCCACCAAAATGTGACTATGTCTTCGACTGGACTTTTCAGAGAATTCTCCAATAAAATCCATACCCCACATTGCAAAAGGGGCTTCTACAACAACTGGATTTAATAACAATGCACCTGAAAAATTTTAGTTTCTTTGAGAACCTTTGACAGGGTTCACACTTTCTAACATAAGAGTGAGTATCTTTAAATAATACAGGCCAATAATATCCTGCCCTCAAAATTTTATGAGCTATTGACCGAGCAGAATAATGCCCTCCACACATTCCAGAATGCATTTCTTTTAGCACCTTCTCTGATTGGTGTTCATCCAAACAAAAGAGTAAAATGCCCTCATTGTCTTTCCAGTACAAATCACCTTGAATGAGGACATATCTTTGAGCCTGTAATCTCAAGCTTCTTCTCTGATTATCATTCAATTTAGGTGGACATTTAGCATTTTTAATAAAATAAACAAGATCCTTGTACCAGGGTTGCATCTCAATACTAGTAACTGTGTCAACATTAGCAGCAACATTGTTTTTTTGGACAAGGTCCATGTTTTCCTCAGTCATTAACTTGGCAAGTCCCAATCCTCTTACCAATTTGGTAATATGAATCTCAAGGTCAAACTCTTGAATCCTATTTATCCATTTACATCTCTTCCCTGTGACTTCACTCTGTATCAAGATATCCTTTGCTGCAGCATGGGGTACATAAGCATTAACCTTTGCACAAACCAAATACGGTCTGAAAGCCTTGACTACTTTCACAAGTGCATAAGCTTACTTTTCCATTATTTCATAATTTAATTCAGCAGATTGCAAAGACTTGCTGAAAAAAGCTATAGGATGTTTATATCCTTCTTGATCTTTCTGCAGAAGGACAACTGCAATAGTATGAAAAGATGCAAAAGAAAATAGAGAAAAAGGTTTTAAATAGTCAGGTGATACCAAAACAGGAGCTTCTTGAATTGTTTGTTTAATTTTTTCAAAAGCCTGCTAGGCTTCCAAGCTCGATTCAAATTTTATTCCCTTTTTAAGGAACTTTACTATTGGCTTGACCAGCTCTGCAAAGTTAGCAATAAATCTTCTCACAAAATTTATCTGCCCCAAAAATGATTGCACACCCTTTATATTCTTTGGTGGAGGGACCCTTTTGATGGCCTCCACTCTTTCAGGATCAATCCTGACTCCTTCTTTTGATACTATGTGTCCCAGTAGCTTTCCTTCTGTCACTGCAAATTGACATTTCCTGGGATTCAAGGACACACCAAACTCTAAGGCCTTGAGAAAAATCTTTTCTAAATGAGAACAATGATCATCAGCCCTTTTGGAAAAAGCAGTGAGATCATCTTGATATACTACCATTAAGACATTGATCATTTCTTTGAAAGCAACATCCGTGGCTCTCTGAAAAGTTGCCCCAGCATTTTTTAGACCAAAAGGCATGCGAACATATACATAAGTTCCCCAAGGAGTTGTAAAGGCTATCTTGAATTGCTCTAATTCTTTGACTAGCACTTGGTTATACCCTAAGAAACCATCCATCATTGATAGGAGTTCACATCCAGTCACCCTATGCAGCATGGCCTCCATATTAGGCAATCCATAATTATCCTTGAGTGATGCCACATTTAGGTTCCTAAAATCAACACAAAGCCGGATGTCACCATTCTTCTTCCTCACTGGTACAAGGTTTGAAACCCAAGTTGAGTGCCTAATTGGTTCAATAATACTAGCATCCCTCAGTTTTGTCAACTCAACTTTCATTTTGGTGGCCAGTAAAGGATTAATGGGTCTCTGCTTTTGTCTAAAGGGTGTGGTTTCCTCCTTTAGAGGAACTTCATGCTGAAATAAATCAGCCCTATAAGCTTTGAGGTCATCATATGACCAAGCAAACACATGTTTGTACTTTTTCAAAAGTCTAATCAAGTTGCCTCTGATCTCCCTACTCAGTTTCTTTCCAATGTATACCATTTGTGGGGAATTTTCTGATCCTAGGTTTATCTCCTCTAAGTCTTCCAATTTTGTATTAGACTTTTGGGACAGAAAACCATCATTTATTTTAAACATTCCCTCCAACTCTACTAGTCCTTTGGGTATATGATTAGAAGGCAATTGAACTATTTCATTTCCCATGATGCATTCTTTTCCTTCAATACATTCCTGTACCTCATTAAAATCTATTTGTTGACCATCATATTGATCTAGGCCTTGAAGGAATCTAAGGATATCAAGATCATCCTCAAAAACTTGCCAATTGTACACATTGTCAGGAACTACAGGCCTAGTTTTAGTTTCCAACATGGAAACACCAGAAAGGGTGATATCATTGTTTTTCAAAGCAACATTAGCAAGAAAGTCTGCCATGATGTTATTTGACCTCTCTACCCAGAGTAAATTAAAAGCTTCAAAAAATTCTAATCTATCCCAGATAGCATGCTTATACAACTTGAGTTTCTCATCCTTGGAGGCATATTGGGATCTTACTTGGGCTACAATCAATTGGGAATCACCATGGACTTTTAAACATTTAATACCATGCTTTATGGCTACATCTAATCCCAAGATCAGGGCCTCATATTCAGCAGTATTATTTGTACAACTGAAAGTCAACAAAAAAGAATACTTGAAAGTATTACCTGATGGGGAAATGAAAACAACACCAGCTCCTGATCCTTCTTTGGAGCATCCACCATCAAAAAAAATTTACCACAAGCTATCTTGTTGCATCATCAACTCATCCACAATCGGGTCTGTGTTTTTCAACTGAGGTATCACTTCTTCAATCACAAAATTGTTCATATCAATATCTACAAAACAATTAAGGGCTTTCGGAGCAACCATTTCCACCATAACTGAGGAACGGGGCTCCTTGTACAACTTTACTTCAGTCCCATTCACTGGAATAGTGGCATAAGACAAATCTAGTTCCAACTTTCCACCCACTGCTGCAGCCCATTGTCTTGACAATAACATGCCATAGTGAGGCTCTGTATCCACAACAACTACATCCATTTTGTATGTAGCTTCTAGGAATGCAGCAATTTTTACCTCAATTCCAACCAAAAAACCCACAATAGGCACTGCCCTATTATCCATTGCATAACACCTGCCATTAGAAGTGTCCACTTGCAATCCTAATTCTTTCATTACATGATATGGTATCACAGTTGTGGCAGCACCAGAGTCTATCATACAATTTTTTAGCAATAAATCATTCACAATTAGAGTGACATAAAATGGATTGATGGAAGAAGGTTCTTGTGTTACAATTGTCCCAACACATACATTTGAGATGGGCATAGGCTTTTTTATAGAACTCCCTCTTGTTTGGTAGGCACAAATCTCTGCTCATTTATAAGAGCCAAGGCTGCTGTCTTGTGCTCTTCTATTTTCAACATTTCAAGCAGAGGGATGGACACTTTCATCTGAGACAACGCATGTCTCATATCAAATGCAGGGGAATTAGCAGGAGAATCAGATTGATCCTTTGTCCTACCAATTTTCTTTTTCATCTTGTCAACACTAACTTCCTCCCTTTTCTTCTTTTCATCCACAAGTTCTTGATCCTTGCCATCTATAACATTGGGTTTTGGGAAACCCTTATCTTGAGGACTACCTTTGATGAATACTGATCTAGGAATTCCCTGTTCATTATCCACCTTTCTGTTCCTCAAATTGTATGAGGATCTTGCTTGTGTTATGGCAGCCACAGTTAAGTTTTTGATTTCCTCTTCACTGGGCTTCCTCCATTGCTTCTCATCTGATCTAGATCCTACCATATGAGTTTTATAATCATTGTTATCAAATTCTTCAAGATCAGATTGAGTAAATATTTGTTGCTCATAATCAGAGAAAATCTTTCTCTTATGATCAACATCTGGGCAGCTTGCTTCATCATCTGAGGACACAAAATCCTCTATTGGATCTATAGTAAACATGTTAATGGTAGGCTTTTCAGATTCTTCATAATCTCCTGCACATGAGTTATCAGCCTCTTCTCCTAAGGCTTGGGCCACCGCACACTAGAAAGGTGAATGAGGCATATTACAAGCTACACACCAAGGAGTGTTTTCTACATTGTGTGTTGTATTTTTCTTTAAGGGATCTGGGGTATCTCTCCCTTTTTGTAATTCATTGCTGTCGAGAATAGGTCTCCCATCCTTCCAATTAGTTTTGTAAGGCATGTCTCTCAAATTAGGGGCCTTGTCCTACCTTTGATAAGGGGGTCTTGCATCTTGAAAGTTTCTACCACCTTTATCAAATCTTGTTGGGAACTCCTTGTTAGCACCTGGTCCTTTATCCTCCTCTTTAAAAGGCCTTGCATGTTGTGGTCTGGTCTCTTTCCACAATTTACCCTCATCCCTCTTGTACATTTGGCAAGATGCCTTTTGGTTACTCTTAATATTTATGGCCAATTTAAATGCATCCCTAAGGGTGCGGGGATTTTTATCTCTTAGGAGATAAGACATTTTACCATCCATGGAATTGAAATAAGTTGTCATGCAAACTACATCATCCAACCTCAATACCTGGAACAATTTGTACATAGCCTTTTGAAACTGGCTATTGAACTCTGACATGCTCTCATTATAATTTTTCTTGATATTATTGAATTCATTGAGCATGTAACTAGAATTCACATGTTCAGCATACTGCTCTTTAAAACTCCTGACAAATTCATCCCATGAAGCAATACTATTCTCAGGTAACCCTCTGTACCAATCCCTAGCATCTTCAATCAATGATTGAACAAAAAGTTTCATAATGACATCTTCATGTTCAATCTCATAGTCATTAACTTTATCTGTGAAAAACTTCAAATGCTCTTCACAAGTAATAACATTATTCCCAGTGAATAATGGGATCTTCTTCCTGATTTCATTAGGAATAGCATTAGGTTGGCCAGGAATACCATCAAAAAACAAAGGCCTATATCTATCCAAATGAACTGGTTGTCTTTGGATAGTTGGCTGATTCAAAGGGGTAATTACAACATTTTGACAGGGTATAGTTCCCACTATACCTCCAGCTATAAAGGGAACTTGACTAGGAAATTGTCCAGATGGATATTGTTCAGAGTGAAAGGCTTGAGTATTTGGAATTGAAATGTTAGGCTGACTGGATGAAGTTGTTCCTATGGTAATAGGGACAAAACTACTAGCAGATGTATTCATGTTAGCATGTAGAAAGGCAATCTTCCTCTTGATTTCATCTGCAGCAGCCTCTAACTCAAGTTTCTCAAGTTGCATAGCCAAATCCTCCTTTGCTTTCCTAGCTCTATCTAAATCTGTACTAGCTTGAGTAGGCACATTAGAAAAGGGCACAACCTTCCTCGGTTCATTTATAACAACACCCACCACCTTTTGTTTTCCCTTATTAGGGATTTCTGTGGGGGCAATTTTAATCTCTTTGTTTTTTTTTATTTCAGAGGGATTCAATTATCTTAAAACATGGCCTGTTCCCTCAAATTCACTTTGTTGGGGCCTAGTATCCTGAGCTTGCTTTCTCAAAGCTTGCATATCACCAAACAAGTCTTTATCCAAACCTTGTACATCCTAGTTTAGATCACTAGCATGGGTCTCATTTCTCTTGGTTCTCTTGAGGAGTTCTTCCCTTTCCAGAAGTAATTCATGAAGCTATTGTTCCCTTACCTTCGTTCTATTAGCAATTTCTGCTAATTGTTCACATTCCTTTTCTCTCAAGGCAATCACTTCCTCTCTTAACTTCTTAGAATCATATGAAGCTATTTCAGCAGTAGAGGTTTCATCGGGTTGTTCAAGGGTTTCTCTAGCAGGGAAAAACCCTACTTCTGTGACTACTTCTTTCTGCATATAGACCTCTGGTGTGACCCTTTTGACATGCTCAGGATCGTCAGAAGATGAAGAAGTTTCATGAGGAAGTGGAACATGAAATCTTTCTCGAAAAGGAGCCTAGGAACTAGCATTATTTTGGCCTTTCCTAGACCATTGCTTTCTGCTTGGTGTGTGGAGTTCATCACCTATATTATCTTCTAGATGATCCTTATAGTAAGACCTAGTGTTCCTTGGTTGACTCATGGTAAATGACAACAATTTTATCAAATTTTGCAACTATTAGCAACTGGTAACACAGATTACTTTAGAGTCACCACCCACTATTCAAGAGGGAATGAAAAATTATTTCTACTGGTCTACAAACATATAATAGACAAGATTTGCACTAACCTATTGTAAGCTATCAAAATAAGTCCCTAGCAGAGTCGCCAATTTTGTTAGTGTTTGAACCTTCAGATTAATTAATTACTCAAATAATCCCAATGGCTATAATCTAGCAAGTTACAAACTACTATGGTATTAAGGTTAAGACCTTCTTCTCTTTGAGTAATATATACTCAGGCGGGTGTACCTCTATCAATTCAATGTTCAACTGAGCTCTGAATTGAGAACTTGCTCCTTCACTGCTTTGTTACTGCCTTCAAAATTCAACTCAATAAGTTACTAAAACTTTGAGTATAACCCAAATTATCCCGATACACAACATCATGATATGGACTATATAAACAGCAACATGAAACAATGGCTTAAGGATATTCATCCTTCTTCCTTTTAGAGTTAAACTCAGGGAAGGGTTAACCTCATTTATTGCTTCTTCAAAGCATTGAAATACATATTTATGAACTTGTCATAAAATATCTCAAGTCTAGAAATTATGCATATAAAGTAAAATTTTAGTCAATTATATATTGGATGGTAAACCAATGTAAATGGATCTAAAACTAGTCCCTTATCCATTGGGCATCAGAGTCAAACTCTACCTTCACATATATCTATTAAAATGAATACAATGAAACTCAAATGACATGCCTAACATATCATTGTTTCCATTCCTACACCTGTCATCAAATCCACATATAGATATTTAATTCCCAGAGACCTCCCTTAAGATTTTACTCTTTCCTTGAAAGAAACTTAAGCTCAACCCCTACATTCACCTTGTGAAAGATGTACTTAAACTGTCTTACAATCTAAATACATAAAGAAACTAAAACACTCCACATGTAAAGACAATCAAATGATAGTAACAAAGCTCCAGTGTATTTGTATTAATTGATCAAATGCATTCATACAGTCTTCCTTAATTTCAAGAAAATAAGGTTCTATATTCCGGACCTCTCCTTTAAAAAAATATTTTCCAACCTCTATCTTCAATAGAAACTGACTATTTATACTAATCAACCATCCTAGAATCCTCGAAAGGATGCAACAAGCCTCGGATGGCTGATAGAAATTTGCACTAGAAAACAAAAGAAAATACAAACAGAAAGATATTTAATAAAGACAACAAGGCATATTTTTTTTAATTCTGAACAACTTCCGCAGCTGGCACCTTTGTTTGTAGATATTTTCAGAGTAGTTACCAAGTTTGTCATATGAATGATGACCTCCATTACAAGCTAATTTACATCATTCTCTATTTGAACACGCTCTCCCTCAAATTTTGGATCAGGTGCCAAGTGCAATCTATTCTTCTTCCTCCTCTGTCAGCTGGATAACCAATTTTTTCTTCTTCTTTGTTATTAGCTTTTCCCAAGCTGCCACATCATCATCAGATGGCCAGTCGTAACTCTGCAGCTCTTGTAATAAGTTGACTTGCCGTTCCCATGTAGAATCAGTCACATTTTTAACTTCTGCTATAAACTTAATATAGTCACTTTCAACTTTGAATAAATTATCAATTATATTGTTAGTTCTTTCCACATCCAAAGCCTTATTATCTTTTAGGAAGGTGTCTTTCTTGATTACCAACTGACCCATTGACAACTTCCAATCTTCCAGCTTGACCACATTTCCATTGTCATCATATACCAGGGGCAAATACTTGTTGTAGTCTTTATCAAACATGGCTAACCTAGCCTTTATTTGGTTTGACTTTCCTTTGAAAAACTTTGAAGCAGTACTTATTAGGCCAATCCTTTCAAATACATCAGTCACTACTTTTTGGATATCAGGCCCGTGTTCTTGTAAACTGTCAAGTTTATCAAACAACAAATTCCTCCCAGACCAAATACTATAGAGTGGCTCCAAGGTGGCTAAATAGTCATTCACCTTTTGATTGGTCTAATGTAATAGGCTGACTGATTTATGAACTGCATCCATCTTGTCCCTTATTTTATCTTGCCTGTACTGCACTATTTTGGCTATAGTGTCCAGGGATGCATCCAATTTCACCTTTTCCAAGTCTTTAGCAGGTCGCTCAGGTGCTTCCAAATTTATCTGAACAGGTACCTCAACTTGCAGAGGAGGAGGAGGAATTATTTTTGAGGCTTCCTCAAGTTTGACATTTATTTCTGCTAGCTCATCTTCCAATTGTTTGATCTTCATCATTTTCAAATCTCTGTCCTTGGCTACCATGCTTGAACTTTCAAATAATTTAGCATATTTTTTTGACAGCTGAGCTCTCTTGGCTTCATTCAGATTAGCCCAATGAGTTACTACCTTGGAGACTTCAAGGTCTGTTGTATTTTGTACAGTCCATATAATTTTATTCCCCTCCATCTTATCCTCTATACTCAATAGAGATGGCTTTTGGGTTTTGGGGGCCATAGACCACATTGCAACAGCTTGGGACTTAGGGTCATAGCCACTTCCTCTTATCATGTCACCAATATGAACCTCATATGATAGGCTACCCTCTGGTTGCTTTCTCAATTGCTCAATGAGGAATGCAGAAGTCAGATCCCATCCTGGGGTTAACAACATTCCACTTGATTTAACCAATTCTCTGGCTTCGTCCACTATTATAGGATCAAGGCTAGGATCATATGAAGCAAGAGCTCTCAAAGTTTCTTCACTTGGCTCCATACCTTCAGGCAGAGCTTTCTTTACTTCTTGCTGCTTGTTCCAAATGAGAAAACTCTTGAACTCATCAGTCTTAATGAATTGATCATCCCTCAAGAATTCTTCCTGATAGACCTCTCTGATATCCTTCTCCAACCACAAGGACTTTTCTCTGCTTTCTTGCTCAATGGCTATTTTCTTGCCTGCTCTTATTACTTTCCTTAATTGATGATGATATGGCCTATCACCTGGTACAAGAGCAAATGCTCTATCAATTTCCCTTCTTTGTTTCTCATGCCTTGAAGGTTCACCTTCCTCAAGCCTCTGTTTCTTCAATGGTGGCTCTGAGATGTCCTTTATTTCTAGTTGATCTTGAGTGAGATCAACAACTGGTGGTCCCTCAACCTGTGGAGGACTATCTTCTTCTTGTGACTCATCAGTAAATTCTTCCTCATCAAAAGATGAATAATCTTTCTTTTTCTTCTTCTCTGGCTTATTCTGATCAATCAGGCTTTCCAATTGATTCGCCAAGGTATCATATTTTCAATCATCCCATCAATCTTCTTCAAATAAGGAAGATCGGAGAAAAAACCCTCAAAAGGAATCTGAGATGCTTTCAATTGGTTGGACAAATCTACTAAATCAAAGAATCTGTACCATCTCCTCTTAACCTCATCTTCATCCAAAATGTTTCTAATCACATCTTCGTCATCTAAACCCTCATGCTCCTTGATCACACCAATGTTTGGGATGTAAGTCATCCTGGCAATCTTGATGAAACCCTCAGGATCTATGTGCCTACAAGCACCAGTAACCATTTTGAATTGTTGTAGCCATGCACTAATTTGAGGAAAAGCCCTCTTTCCTATCAAGATGTCACCTACCTTGAATTGCCTGGGTGTGAATGTACCCTTTCTGTGAGGGGCCAGAAGCTCTCTATCTGTACACATCAATTGCCAAACAAATTCCAAACAAGCCACTCTCGGAGGCACATACTTTGGTAATAAATGTGGGGGTTGGGGACAACCATAAACTCTGATAATTGTGGAATTATCTCCTAAGTAGAAGTCACCCCAATTATGATTTCCATCCCACTTATCCACATACTGCAGTGGTCTTAAAAGCCTAAGGACTCTAGGAGATAGCCTAGTGACATTTATGCCTAGCATCCTAATAATTGGAAAGACAATGAAATTCTAAAAAACACAAAAATCTACTTCATTGGAGGTAGAATTCCATATCCTCACCCACAACTACAATGGAATTGTGCTGATCCTTGAAAGTGAACCTTGGTTTTAACATGTTTACATCAAAACTGTTGATGTTGAAAAATAGAATCAAATGCATTAATAAAGAATAATGCATGAACTCAATAGGACTTTTACTTTCTTTGACAGACATCATCCCTTGATGTATCCTATTAATCACATACTAAATGTAATCATAGTTAGTGTTTACCAAGGGATTTTGAATATCCAAGATAATCATCAGCAAGTCAGCTGGTAAAAATTTTGCATTCCCATCAATTCCCAAAACTCTACATAACGCATAACAAGTATATCTCATATAATGATGGAGGGATTTGAACTAGTATGGGGCATTCATGTTAGCAGGAAGGGGGGCTATGTATTTATCCTGTTTTGGCATATGTTTAACCAACTGGTCTTTTACTGACCCTATATTGCTTCTGTATCTTGCCTTTTCTTTGTTCAAATCAATCTCAGTTGAAAAGGACGTGTATAGACCAACAGCTTTCATAAAAGATCCCCTATCAAGCGTAACTAAGGGTGATTGGTCTTCTTTTCTAATTATCCTTGAGATAGGGCCCTTACTTCTGGCTAGGGCAACAATTAAATCAACATCTAGGAAAACATCAGGGACAACCATTTTTCCCAATCCTAACACCCAACCATTACAGACATGAACATGCTTATTTTTATTGCTGTAAAAGAAGTTGAAAATAGTGTAACCTGAGAATTCCAGAGTGATTGGGTCTCTACACCGTTCCAAAAAATCTTCAAACATGTCATCAATAGCCCTCTTGTTCTGACTGGAGCCCGGCAACAATTTCAGGAATTCATCTAAAAAATTTGGCTTATTCCTGTCCTCACCAGTTTTGGACTTGGCCTCACTACTGGAAGATGCTGCACTCTTCTCAGGTTGACTCATCCTTGCTACAGAAACACCTTCAATTCTCTGTATCTCAAATGCTTTATGCTCGGAAATTCTCTGGACAAACAGAAACTCTAAGACTGAACAAATAAACAATGAGCTTCAACTTATTTATCGATATGAATCCAAGGTGTGCAACTACCATAGTTAATGCAAATCTCCTTAATTCATCCCATATTCAATTTCATGTACCCTCAGATTTCAAATTTTTAGCTCGCCATGTCCGGATGTTGACAGATAGATTAAACTACTTGAGAACAAGGTGAAGAGGCAATGATCATGATTCTGTACTTTAAAACTATTTGCGTCATGCAATCTTTCTTGTTGAAGCTGATTTGATGGCTTACTGGTTTCATGTCCAGATCAACAAAGTACTTTATCTATGTGGCAACGGTTCTTTTTCTTTTCCCTTTATGACCTTTTCCATCTGAGCCCATTTAGCGAACCAGCAACTATTGGCTTCTCTTAGTCGCTGAATATAATGCTAACCCTAGCTAGCAACCGGAGAACTGGCGACCATTGGCTTCGCTGGTTCTCTGAATCCCTGTTTAATCCTAGTTCAAATTTGGAGAACTAGCGACTACTAGCTTCGCGGGTTCTCAGAATCCCATCCTTAACCATTCATGCATTTCATGAATCAGCGAACAAAGGGCTCCCACTTAAACAGTTAACTGTAATTACCATTTAGCGAACTAGCGAACAAAGCCACCTCCCATTCTCTTAATATTATGACTGACGGTCAATTTTCCTGGAGATCTAGCGAATAAAGGGTTCACGCATTCGCTTAAAGATATACTTAACCGCTTGATTTTCTGGAGAACTGGTGAACCCCTTTAATCTCTGATTCACTGAATCTTTCCTTAATCATCACTTTATACTAGGATTCCAGATTGACCGTTGATCTTCATCAATCGATGGCTATCGCTAGTTCTCTGAATAACAAAACCCTTAACCATTTAATTTTGAGAATCAGTGAACAAAGAGCATTCGCTAGTTCTCCAAATACTCCATATCATTGAAAATTTCATTTCGAGAATAAGCGACTGAGACCCTCAAACTTATCATCCATTGATTCGCTTATTCACCAAATTGTTTTAACCTTTATCCTTTTATTAAGAGAACTGGCGACCACTAGCTTCGCTGAATCGCTAAATTTTTTAGCATGTCACCAACTTATTTTGAGAATAAGTGAATGTGAGAAAACTTATCTCCACTAAAATCTTTTGGGCAAACCATCAGAACTACCAAATTTAGAGGATAGCACTATAAGTATTTAGTCGCTCATTCGCCAGATCAAATATGCAGGACCCATAGATATTTTGAGATTAAAACAAGGTCATTGATCATGAAAACAATCCACGGTATTTACTAATTCTCTAGTTGACACTACCCTTGACCGCCAGATTCTGAGAATAAGCGAACAAAGTATTCGCTGAATCGCTAGATTGTTTCACAAGACCGCCAAAGATTGCGAGAAATGGAGATAACCCTCATTCGCTAGTTCTCGGAAAGGAAAATGAAACCGCCGAAGCACTTGGAGACTTGGCGAACAAAGTAATCAAAAAGTGTGGCTTTAATGCATTCACCAATTTCCTGGATGTTTGGGATAACTGCTGGAAGATCTAGAGAACTGGCGACTAATATTAATAGTGAACATGAATTTGACTCATTTGCCGAATTGCCAGATTGTTTTGAAGTTTGATAAGACACTTCCCGATTCGGTGAACACTTGGGGAAAATAAGCACATGCACAAATAGAAACTTAAGTGACTTAAAGGTAACCAAGAAAAAGAAACAAGAGGGCCACATGAAGTTTAGAAATGAATTGGAAACATTTTGAAAGACAAGACCTAGGGTAAGGGTTTTTCTAAACATGTCAAAAACTATTTTCACGACACTTTACAAACCCTAGTCCAGGTATAACACTCGCATGGAGACTTAAACTAGGAATTGGACACAAACCTTGAAAAAATTTTAGGATACCCAACAGGGTGCTCCCCTTAATACCACAAACACATAATAAAAATAGAGAAATGACAACAATATGCAAGAACAGAAAATTGGCTTCTTATTATCTCCACAAATGTGGAATTACAAACTTTCAGAATTACAATATGCAAAGCCACATGGGCATTCCCTTACAATATTTTGTAGGACAAAGCCTCGAACTATTACCCAGATCTACTACCCAAAACTATTCTGAACTACCTAAGACAATAATACAACCTTCCTTATATAGGCAATTTTTCCACCGCCTGGGAAGGTTCCAGAATTTTAGCCAATAAGGCCGACCAAACTTAGAATTATTATATTTTACATTTCATTACATCATAGTTGGCTCAAGATAACCTTTGAAACTCGAACAGAAATTTTGAAGAAAATTATTTTCCACCATTTCAGGTGGCCCAACTTCTGAAGACCATAAGTCATCACCAGTTGACCCGATCGACTATTATAACCCCATTTCGAAAACACCACAAAGCGCTCTACAAGCTTAACCAATGCAAGCACCCATGACCCAAATTTTTGACCTCATTTAGGGCCTCTAAAGCCTTCAAAACTAAGTTCAAAGTTTCTGTACCCTGTTGCCAATACCAAAAATCTTCAATATCTTCCAATATACACTTGATCTGGCAATGAAACTTTACTGGCAGACTTGTATGACCAAAATGAACCTCCAAGAAAGAAATCAGATCATTCTAAGCACATACAAAAATTACCAAAAATAGTAACTTTCCATAAATAGTAGCTTTGCACAAAATAGCCCTTATTGAAAATAAAAATAGAAATATTTTTGGGTGATGCAAGATTGCTCTTACACCCAGGATGCTCCTACATCAGACACCTGGGGTAATTTGAGAAGTGACCCTGTCACGACTCAGGTGTGCAGAGGAAAACCAAGATGGCTAACCTCCTCCTTTGTCAGCCATGATGAATCTTCAATAGGTCATCCTTTCCACTTGACCAGATATTCTTCATATGTCCTATTCCTTGTGCTTTTGCCAACACGACTGTCTAGTATATCTTCGATCTCCTTAGTGTTTGAACTAGTTGCTGGAATACTCCACTGTGCTCCTATGATCTCATCTTCAACACCTCCTTCATGATACTCTGTCAAATTTGAAATGTTAAACACTGGTGAAATATTTAGCTCAGTAGGCAAGTCTACCTCATATGCATTTCTTGAATCATGTTTCTTCAGTATCCTACATGGTCTAAACTTCTTCATTTTCAGCTTGTTATATGTACCAACTGGAAACTGCTCCTTCCTCAAATGAACCATGACTTCATCACCAACCTGAAATTCCTTATACCTCCTTTTCTCATCTGCCTTAGCCTTATACTATGCGTTCATCTTGGTAATATGCTTCCTCACCTCCCCATGGATGTTCTTCAAGTGTTCTACAAAATCCTCAGCTTCACTACTACTTATTTCTCCTTTATCTATCTTCCTCAATTCAGATGCATTTCTTGGACTACTTCCATATACAATCTGGAATGGTGATTTACCAGTGCTTCTGTTGATAGAATTATTGTATACAAATTTCGCTTGTGGTAAAATCAAATCCCATCCTGTTGGCTTATCTCCAACTAAACATCTCAGCAAATTTCCCAAACTCCTATTCACCACCTCTATCTATCCATCAGTCTGTGGATGATGTGATGAACTGAACTTCAAATCTATCTTCAACTTCTTCCACAATGTACGTCAGAAATATCCAACAAACTTAGTGTCCCGATCTGAAACTCTTATCTTTGGCAAACCATGAAGTCTCACTACTTCTCTGAAAAACAATTCTGCTACATGAACAGTGGCATTAGTCTTCTTGCAAGGAATGAAATGTGTCATCTTTGAAAATCTGTCAACCACTACAAAAATTGAATCATGTCCCCGCTGAGTCCTCGATAAACCAAGAACAAAGTCCATGTTGATATCCTCCCAAGGCTTCTCTGGTACGGGTAATGGCTGATACAATCGTATATTCTGTTTCACTCCTTTCGCCATCTGACATACTCTGCAACTCTGTACAAACTTCTTCACATCTTGCTGCAACTATGGCCAATAATAATTCTCACTAACCAAACCAAGGGTTTTATCATGACCAAAATGTCTAGCCAATCCTCCACTAGTCTTCTCCTTGATGAGATTCTCTCCCATAGAACTTCATGGAATGCACAACTGACTCCCTCTGAATAGCATATCATCTTGGATGATGAAATCCAACCATTTTGTCCTGTCTAGAGTAACAGGTTCTGTACAAGCTTTCCAAGCTTCACCAAAATCAGGATCCTCTGGATACAAATTCTTGAGTTCCTTGAACCCAACCACTTCAATCTGCATTTCTTTTAGCAATAGTTGCCTTTTGCTAAGAGCATCTACAACCCTATTAGACTATCCACTCCTGTATTTCAAAACAAATGTATAACTCTGCAAAAAATCAACCCATTTCAAATACCTTTGATTCAATTTTTTTTGACTATTCAAATATTGCAAAGCTTGATGATCAGTATACAAAACAAACTCCTTAGGAAGCAGATAATGTCTCCACTTCTTTAATGCCTGAACTATAGCATAAAATTCCTGATCATAAATAGAATATTTCCTCTTGGCATCATTTAACTTCTCACTGAAATAAGCAACAGGTTTACCTTCTTGGCTCATAATAGCTCCTATTGCAGTACCACTAGCATCACAATCTACTTGAAACACCTTATTAAAATCTGGAAGTGCTAAAATAGGTTGTTCTATAACTTTTTGTTTCAACAATTGAAAACTCTTTTCTACCCCATTAGTCCACTTAAACTCTTTTCTATCATCTCTCATTGTTTCAGTCAAGGGTCCACAAATACTGCTAAAATTTCTGATAAACTTTTTGTAAAAGCTAGCTAGACCATGAAAAGATCTTACCTCAGTAGCACTCCTTGGAGTAGGCCATTCAAGGATAGCCTGTACCTTCTCTGGGTCCATTTTTAGACCTTCTCCTGAAACTTCAAACCCCAAATACACTAACTCTTTCTTCACAAAATTGTACTTCTTCAAATTAATCAACAATTTCTCTTCTCTCAACTTCTCAAATACCATACGAATATGCATCATATGCTCATCCAATGTCTTACTAAAGATCAAAATATCATCTAGGTAAACAATGACAAAATTACCTAAAAAATTTTTTAGAACCTCGTTCATGAGCCGCATGAAAGTGCTCGGTGCATTGGTTAGTCCAAAAGGCATGACTAACCACTCATATAGTCCTTCCTTTGTCTTGAAGGCATTCTTCCATTCATCTCTTTCTCTGATCTAAATCTAATGATATCCACTCTTCAGATCTATCTTTGAGAAATACACAGCTCCACTCAAACAGTCCATAATATCATCCATTCGTGGTAATGGAAACCTGTACTTGATTCTGATCTTGTTTATTGCCCTAGAATCTATACACATCCTCCATTCTCGATTCTTTTTTGGTGCTAATACCACTGGTATAGCATAGGGACTTAGACTCTAACAGATCAATCCTTTTTGTAACAGTTCATGTACTTGTCTGTTCAACTCCTCACTTTCTGCAGGTGTCATTCTGTGTGCTACCTTATTCGGTAAACTCACTCTTGGGATCAAGTCCATCTGATGACTAATCTTCCTGACTGGTGGTAATCCATCAGACACGTTATCAGATATAATATCTTAAAATTCATTCAACAAATCTGCAACTTCTACAGGAACATCTTCTACTTCCTCTTTACCACATTTTGAAATTAAAGCAAAACATACATGCTCATGCCTCATACCATCTAGGAAATTTCTTCCATCAATAAAAGTTATCTTTGCATTACCACATACCTTTTCTTCAATCTCCTTCAATGGTTTTAGCTTATGTCACACTCCATCCTTTGTCAGGGAATAGGTATTCGCATGACCATCATGTACAGGACATCTATCAAACTGCCATGGTCTACCCAACAACATATGACATGCATCCATAGATATGATATCACATAATACCTCATCTTGGTATCCACCAATCTTGAACTTCACTAGGCATTGTTCATTGACCATGACCTTGTGGTCATCCTGTACCCAGGCAATCTGTTATGGATGTGGGTGTTTCTATCTCTTGAGCTTCAACTTTGTCACCATCTCTTCTGACACCAAATTGTTAGTGCTTCCACTATCAATAATCACATCACAACATTTACCTTCACACTTGCACCTGGTGCGAAATAGGCTCCTCCTTTGCTCAGGTTCATTCTCACCACTCAACAAGACTCTTCTGTTAATCAATGTTTCTCCTTTTTTAGCATCTTTAGAATTTGATGATCTGACATCTTCATCTACATGTGCAACTCTGGCCTGCCCATCATTTCCCCTGTCTGTTCTTCCTTGGTGCTGAGGACATTCAAATGCCCTATGACCTTCTTCTCCACAGTGAAAACATGTACCACGGAAGCCACCTCTTCCAGATCCTTGTCCTCTTCCTTTTCCTCTCTGATCTCTATTATTCTGATCCTAGAAGTGATTGGAATTATTTCATCACTAATTCTGACTGCTACTAGCCTCATCCTTCTTTTTTGGATCTTCATTTCGGCCACCATATGACCGTCCACCAGATCATCCACCGTGACCTCTTCCATTTTGTCTGCTCTCAAACTTCTTGTTCAACTTTTCCTCTACTTTTAGGGCAAACTGGTATGCCTCTTCAATACTATTCATTTGAACCAGATTCAGCTCCTCCTAAATGCTTGGCCTTAACCCATTAAGGTATCAGGCAACTTTCTCCTTATCAGCTTCTGCATGGCCTGCTCTGATGAGAAGTCGATAGAACTCCTCTGTATACTCTTGAACAGATCTTCCTGCTTGCTTCAAACTCTGCATTTTCTTTAGTAGGTCAAGCTCATAATCAATAGGAATGAACTGTTACTTCAATTTATCCACCATCCGATCCTATCTTGTGATTTTCTCCTTTCCCCTTCTATTTCACTCCAACTGAATCTCTTGCCACCATATCTTCGCATGACCTTTCAGTCTGGCCTTCGCAAATTTGACCTTGTCAGGATCCTCAACATCTTCTTACTCAAAATATTCCTCACATTCATTGATCCAGTCGATCAATTCCTCTGGGTTAAGATTTGTAAAAAATGTAAGAACCTCAATCTTAGGTCTTTTCCCAATCTTGAAAATTGCCCGAAAAAGTCTTTCTTCCTCTTGGTTCACAATTTCAACTTCTCTTTCTTGATATTCTTTTTCGGCTTCATCCTCGCTTTCATCTCTGACATTAAGATTCATTCCTCTATGAATCTTTTCTTGCAATTCTCACACTTGTCTCTACAGCTCTCTAACCTCAGGTGTCACAGTACCAGCTCTTTCGCCACGTTCTCTTCATGGAGGCATTTTCATGATGCGCACTGAAACCTTAACCATAGTCCTGGTGCAAACTGCCTCACAGTCGGTGATCTATTTACACACTCAAGAAAACCTTCTCTCATACCGCTTGATGAAGGGTGCTCCCCTTAATACCACAAACACATAATAGAAATAGAGAAATGACAACAATATGCAAGAATAGAAAATTGGCTTCTTATTATCTCCACAAATGTGGAATTACAAATTTTTAGAATTACAATATGCAAAGCCACATGGGCATTCCCTTACAATATTCTGTAAGACAAAGCCTCGAACTATTACCTAGATCTACTACCCAGAACTATTCTGAACTGCCTAAGACAATAATACAGCCTTCCTTATATAGGCAATTTTTCCACCGCCTGGGAAGGTTCCAGAATTCTAGCCAATAAGGTCGACCAAACTTAGAATTATTTTATTTTACATTTCATTACATCATAGTCAGCTCAAGATAACTTTTGAAACCCGAACAAAATTTTTGAAGAAAATTATTTTCTGCCATTTCAGGTGGCCCAACTTTAGAAGACCATAAGTCATCACCAGTTGACCTGATCGGCTATTATAACCCCATTTCAGAAACACCACGAGGTGCTCTACAGGTTTAACCAATGCAAGCACCCGTCACCCAAATTTTTGACCTCATCCGGGGCCTCTAAAGCCTTCAAAACTGAGTTAAAAGTTTCTGTACCCTATTGCCAATATCGAAAATCTTCAATATCTTCCAATATACACTTGATCTGGCAATGAAACTTTACTAGTAGACTTCTATGACCAAAATGAACCTCCAAGAAAGAAATCAGATCATTCTGAGCACATACAAAAATTACCAAAAATAGTAACTTTCCATAAAGAGCAGCTCTACACAAAATAGCCCTTATTGAAAATAAAAATAAAAATATTTTTGGGTGATGCAAGATTGCTCTTACACCCAGGATGCTCCTGCATCAAACACCTAGGGTAATTTGAGAAGTGACCCTGTCATGACTCAGGTGTGCAGAGGAAAACCAAGACAGCTAACCTCATCCTTTGTCAGCCATGATGAATCTACAATAGGTCATCCTTTCCACTTGACCAGATATTCTTCATATGTCGTGTTCCTTGTGCTTCTACCAACATGATTGTCTAGTATATCTTCGATCTCTTTAGTATTTGAACTAGTTGTTGGAATACTCCACTGTGCTACTATGATCTCATCTTCAACACCTCCTTCATGATACTCTATCAGATCTCAAATGTTAAACACTGGTGAAATATTTAGCTCAGTAGGTAAGTCTACCTCATATGCATTTCCTAAATCATGTTTCTTCAGTATCCTGCATGGTCCAAACTTCTTCATTTTCAGCTTGTTATATGTACCAACTAGAAACCGCTCCTTCCACAAATGAACCATGACTTCATCACCAACCTGAAATTTCTTATACCTCATTTTCTCATCTGCCTTAGCCTTATACTATGTGTTCATCTTGGTAATATGCTTCATCACGTCCCCATGGATGTTCTTCAAGTGTTCTGCAAAATCCTCAGCTTCAGCACTACTTATTTCTCCTTTATCTATCTTCCTCAATTTAGATGCATTTCTTGGACTACTTCCATATACAATCTAGAATGGTGATTTACCAGTGCTTCTGTTGATAGAATTATTGTATACAAATTCTGCCTGTGGTAAAATCAAATCCCATCCTGTTGGCTTATCTCCAACCAAACTTCTCAACAAATTTCCCAAACTCTTATTCACCACCTCTGTTTGTCCATCAGTCTGTGGATGATGTGATGAACTAAACTTCAAATCTATCTTCAACTTCTTCCACAATGTATGCCAGAAATATCCAACAAACTTAGTGTCCCGATCTGAAACTCTTGTCTTTGGCAAACCATGAAGTCTCACTACTTCTCTAAAAAACAATTCTACTACATGAACAATGTCATTAGTCTTCTTGCAGGGAATGAAATGTGCCATCTTTAAAAATCTGTCAACCAATACAAAAATTGAATCATGTGCCCACTGAGTCCTCGGTAAACCAAGAACAAAGTCTATGCCGATATCCTCCCAAGGCTTCTCTGGTATGGGTAATGGCTGATACAATCCTGTATTCTGCTTCACTCCTTTCACCATCTGACATACTCTGCAACTCTGTACAAACTTTTTCACATCTTGCTGCAACTGTGGCTAATAATAATTCTCACTAACCAAACCAAGGGTTTTATCACGACCAAAATGTCCAGCCAATCCTCCGCTATGCTTCTCCTTGATGAGATTCTCCCTCACAAAACTTTGTGGAATGCACAACTGACTCCCTCTGAATAGTATATCATCTTGGATGATGAAATCCAACCATTTTGTCCTATCTAGAGTAATAGGTTCTATACAAGCTTTCCAAGCTTCACCAAAATTAAGACCTCTAGATACAAATTCTTGAGTTCCTTGAACCCAACCACTTCAATCTGCATTTTTGTCAGCAATAGTTACCTTCTGCTAAGAGCATTTGCAACCCTATTAGACTTTCCACTCCTGTGTTTTAAAACAAATGTATAACTCTACAAAAACTCAACCCATTTCAAATGCCTTTGATTCAATTTTCCTTGACTATTCAAATATTGCAAAGCTTGATGATCAGTATACAAAACAAACTCCTTTGGAAGTAGATAATGTCTCCACTTCTTTAATGCCTGAACTATAGCATAAAATTCTTGATCATAAACAGAATATTTCCTCTTTGCATCATTTAACTTCTCACTGAAATAAGCAATAGGTTTACCTTCTTGGCTCATAACAGCTCCTATTGCAGTATCACTAGCATCACAATCTACTTGAAACACCTTATTAAAATATGGAAGTGCTAAAATAGGTTGTTCTGTAAATTTTTGTTTCAACAATTGAAAACTCTTTTCTGCCCCATTAGTCCACTTAAACTCTTTTCTATCCCCTCTCATTGTTTCAGTCAAGGGTCCACAGATACTGCTAAAATTTTTGATAAACTTTTTATAAAAGCTAGCTAGACCATGAAAAGATCTTACCTCAGTAGCACTCCTTGGAGTAGGCCATTCAAAGATAGCCTGTACCTTCTCTAGGTCCACTTTTAGACCTTCTCCTGAAACTACAAACCCCAAATAGACTAACTCTTTCTTCACAAAACTACACTTCTTTAAATTAATCAACAATTTCTCTTCTCTCAACTTCTCAAATACCATACGAATATGCATCATATGCTCATCCAATGTCTTACTAAAGATCAAAATATCATCTAGGTAAACAATGACAAACTTACCCAGAAATTCTTTCAGAACCTCGTTCATGAGCCGCATGAAAGTGCTCGGTGCATTGGTTAGCCCAAAAGGCATGACTAACCACTCATATAGTCCTTCCTTTGTCTTGAAGGCAGTCTTCCATTCATCTCCTTCTTTGATCCGAATCTGATGATATCCACTCTTTAGATTTAGCTTTGACAAATACATAGCTCCACTCAAATAGTCTATAATATCATCCATTCATGGTAATGGAAACTTGTACTTGATTGTGATCTTGTTTATTGCATTAGAATCTGTACACATCCTCCATTCTCCATTCTTCTTTGGTGCTAATACCGTTGGTATAGCATAGGGACTCAGACTCTCATAGATCAATCCTTTTTGTAACAGTTTATGTACTTGTCTGCTCAACTCCTCACTTTCTCCAAGTGTCATTCTGTGTGCTGCCTTATTTTGAAAACTCACTCGTGGGATCAAGTACATCTGATGAATGATCTTCCTGACTGGTGGTAATCCATCAGGCTTGTTATCGGATACAATATCCTAAAACTCATTCAACAAATCTATAGGAACATCTTCTACTTCCTCTTTACCAGCTTTTAGAATTAAAGAAAAACATACATGCTCATGCCTCATACCATCTAAGAAATTTCTTCCATCAACAAAAGTTATCCTTGCATTACCACATACCTTTTCTTCAGTCTCCTTCAATGGTTTTAGCTTATGTCGCACTCCATCCTTTGTCAGGGAATAGGTATTCGCATGACCATCATGTACAGCACATCTGTCAAACTGCCATGGTCTACGCAACAACATATGACATGCATCCATAGATATGATATCACACAATACCTCATCTTGGTATCCGCCAATCTTGAACTTCACTAGGCATTATTCATTGACCATCACCTTGTGGTCATCCTGTACCCAGGCAATCCGATATGGATGTGGGTGTTTCTTTCTCTTGAGCTTCAACTTTGTCACCATCTCTTCTGACATTAAATTGTCAGTGCTTCCACTATCAATAATCACATCACAAAATTTACCTTCACACTTGCACCTAGTGTGAAATAGGCTCCTCCTTTGCTTAGGTTCATTCTCACCACTCAACAGGACTCTTCTGTTAATCAACATTTCTCCTCTTTCAGCATCTTTAGAATTTCATTATCTGACATCTTCATCGACATGTGCAACTCTAGCCTGGCTGTCATTTCTCCTGTCTATTCTGCCTTGGCGTTGAAGACATTCAAATGCCCTATAAACTTCTTCTCCATAGTGAAAACATGTTCCGTGGAAGCCACCTCTTCTATATACTTGTCCTCTTCCTCTTCCTCTCTGATCTCTATTATTCTAATCCTGGAAGTGATTGGAATTATTTCCTCACTAATTCAGACTAGTACTGGCCTCATCCTTCTTTTTTGGATCTTCATTTCAGCCACCATATGACCGTCTACCAGATTGTCCACCATGACCTCTTCCATTTTGTCTACTCTCAAACTTCTTGTTCAGCTTTTCCTCTACTTTTAGGGCAAACTGGTATGCCTCTTCAATACTATTTATTTGAACTAGATTCAGCTCCTCCTGAATGCTTGGCCTTAACCCATTAAGGTATCAGGCAAATTTCTCCTTATCAGCTTCTGCATGGCCTACTCTGATGAGAAGTCGATAGAACTCCTCTGTATACTCCTGAACAGATCTTCTTGCTTGCTTCAAACTCTGCATTTTCTTCAGTAGGTCAAGCTCATAATCAACAGGAATGAACTGTCACTTCAATTTATCCACCATCCGATCCCATCTTGTGATTTTCTCCTTTCCCCTTCTATTTCGTTCCAACTAAATCTCTTGCCACCATATCTTCGCATGACCTTTCAGTCTGGCCTTCACAAATTTGACCTTGTCAGGATCCTCGACATCTTCATAATCAAAATATTCCTCACATTCATTGATCCAGTCGATCAATTCCTTTGGGTTAAGATTTCTAGAAAATGTAAGAACCTCAATCTTAAGTTTTTTCCCAATCTTGAAAATCACCCAAAAAAGTCTTTGTTCCTCCTGTTTCACAATTTCAATTTCTCCTTCTTGATATTCTTCTTTGGCTTCATCCTCGCTTTCATCTCTGACATTAAGATTCATTCCTCTATGAATCTCTTCTTGAAATGCTCACACTTGTCTCTGCAGCTCTCTAACCTTAGGTGTCACAGTACTAGCTCTTCCACCATGTTCTCTTCATGGAGGCATTTTTGCGATGCGTGCTGAAACCTTAACCACAGTCCTGGTGCAAACTACCTCACAGTCGGTGATCTGTTTACACACTCAAGAAAACTTGCTCTGATACCACTTGATGAAGGGTGCTCCCCTTAATACCACAAACACATAACAGAAATAGAGAAACGACAACAATATGCAAGAACAGAAAATTGGCTTCTTATTATCTCCACAAATGTGGAATTAAAAACTTTTAGAATTACAATATGCAAAGCCACATGAGCATTCCCTTACAATATTCTGTAGGATAAAGCCTTGAACTATTACCCAGATCTACTACCCAGAACTATTCTGAACTGCCTAAGACAATAATACAGCCTTCTTTATATAGGCAATTTTTCCACCGCCTGGGAAGGTTCCAGAATTTTAGCCAATAAGGCCGACCAAACTTAGAATTATTTTATTTTACATTTCATTACATCATAGTCGGCTCAAGATAACCTTTGAAACCTGAAGAGAAATTTTGAAGAAAATTATTTTTTGCCATTTCAGGTGGCCCAACTTTCGAAGACCATAAGTCATCACCAGTTGACCCGATCGGCTATTATAACCCCATTTCAAAAATTCCACGAAGCGCTCTACAGGCTTGACCAATCCAAGTGCCCGTCACCCAAATTTTTGACCTCATTCGGGGCCTCTAAAGCCTTCAAAACTGAGTTCAAAGTTTCTGTACCCTACTGCTAATACCAAAAATCTTCAATATCTTACAATATACACTTGATCTGGCAATGAAACTTTACTGGCAGACTTGTATGACCAAAATGAACCTCCAAGAAAGAAATCAGATCATTGTGAGCACATACAAAAATTACCAAAAATATTAACTTTCCATAAATAGCATCTTTGCACAAAATAGCCCTTATTGAAAATAAAAATAGAAATATTTTTGGGTGATGCAAGATTGCTCTTACACCCAGGATGCTCCTGCATCACAATCCTAACAACAAAGCCTCATATTCTGCTATATTGTTGGTAGAGAATAAATTCAATGTAAAAAAATTTTTGTAGGTGTTTCCATTAGGAGAAATAAGTAAGATACCTGCTCCTGCTCCATCCTTGCAATTTGCACCATCAAAGTACATTACCCACAAATCACCCTTCATAGAAATAGCACTTACCTCAACAAAGATAGGTGACAAAGTAGGCTCATTTTCAAATATAGGGATCTCTACCCTGAAAGCATTAATATCAGTATCCACAAAATATGTAGTTTCATTATCAATATTTCTCTCAATCATGTGGCATACCCTTGGCTCTCGTTCAATCTTGACAAACTGATCATCAATCTTGAAAGTGGCATAGGACAGATCACACTATAAACTTCCACCCATGGCAGCACTCCATCTTCTAGATAGTAGCATCCCATAATGAGGAGGGATGTCCACTACCAAAACACTCATTGTCAACTTTTTTTCTGGATATGCTACCAGCCTATATGGCATTGCATTGATAGTCCCAATAACTAGTACCTCCTTCTGATCCATTACACAACATCTGCCTTGCACTGTATCAACTTTAAGGCCCAACTTCTCCAAGATTTTGAAAGGCATGACAGTATTAGAGGCACCACTATCAATCATACAATTCCTCAACTTCATTCCATTTACAAAAAAACTTAAAAAGAATGGATCAATATTTTCAAGACTGGCATTGACAGAACTATCCAAATATATTGAAGGAATTTGAGACACAATTCCCTAAGTAGCAACACCTTTCAAAGCTTTATCCTAAGATCCATTGCATGCAACATCATTGTTATGAACATTATCTACCCATGCAATAGCCTTTTCTTTGTGTTCAGGGATCCTCAACAATTTTGACAATGGAACCTTAACTGTAATTTGGGACAATACAGATAACATATCAATAGGAGTAGAAGAAGGAATCTCAATTTGCACCACCTTATTATCCTTTTTCTTATCTGATATATTAGGTGTATTGGCCACCCTCATTTTTTCAATCTTAGCCATTGTGTTAACTGGCTTCTCAATCTCACTAGAAATCTTTTCAATTCCAACTCCTTTAGGCTCACAATTCTTACCTTTTACATTCTTGAATTTCACCATGTGATCAGCTTTTGATTTGTTCTCATTAGTCTCTCTAGAGTTTGTACTTTTATGAACATTCCTACAGCTTTCTCATTTGTATTCCTTTCCACCATGTCTCTAGTTTTCACTTGGGCAATCATTTCTATAGTAATCCTATCCATCTCTTCTCTAGAAGGTCTTCTCAAATTTACTGGCTCAGAAGAAGAGTTCATGTTACATACATGTCTCCTTATCAATATCTTCACTATCAAAAAAAACTTCTTAATGAAAAAGGGCCTGATTATGTCTCTTCACATTTATATCTGCCTCTTCATCAAAGTCAAAATCATCTTCATATCCTAGATATGAAGAAGCCATGTTGCATCCAACATCATCTTGATCTTCTTCTTCATCTATCTCCTCATTGCCAAAATCTTGATTTGCAGCCATAGAATGTGCAACCACACAATGCTCTGCAAAATGAGGGGACTGGCATGAAACACACCAAGGCATGTCCTCCATGACATTTATTGAAGCTTTTTGCAGAGGTTCAAGGACACCTCTATCATTGTTTCCTCTTATAGTAGGGACAATAGACTTTCCATCCTTCCATTGGGTGTTGTAGGGGTAGTTCTACAATCTATTTTGCTTATAGAAATTGTTGTTGAACTGAGGCCTTTCATTGGTAGGAGCACTGATGTTCCTATTTGTAGGTGCCTTCAAATCCTTCAATGCATTGAGCACCTTATCCAATTTATCTTCTTCTTTCCTCCTAGCTCCAACATTCTTATCATTTTCTTTTTTGTATTTCTTATCCCCAAACAACTTAGGGTGATCTTTCTTTCCACCCAATTTCCCTAATATTTTCATATTATTCTCAATGTTGATAGCAATCCTAAAAGTATCCCTAAGAGTTCTTGGTTCTTTGTCCCTCAACAAATATCCCATCTTTCCATCAAATGCATTGAAGTAGTTAGACAAACATTGTCATCTAACCGCATAACTTGGAATAACTTATGCATACCCTTCTAAAATCTCATGTTGAATTCAGCTGCAGTCTCATTCTAATTTTTCCTTATGGTATTGAATTCATATAACATGAAACTAGCATTAGGCCTATCACCATATTGCTCTTTAAAACATCTCTCAAATGAATCTCAAGTATCAATACATTTATCAGGAAGTCTCTTAAACCAATCTCTAGCATCCTCCATTAGAGATTGAACAAACAATTTCATGACTACATCCTCATGCTCTACCTCATAATCATTAAGCATATCAACAAATAACCTAAGATACTCCTCACAACTAATAGCATTATTACTAGCAAACTTAGGTACCTTATCTCTTATATCACTTGGAAAAGTATTTGGGTAACTAGGAATTCCATCAAAACTAATTTTCCTATAGCCTTCTAATTGCATAGGTCTTCTTTTAAAACTTGAACTAGTGTTAACCCTAGGATCAACATTAGCATTTACATTTCTATCTACTTGTGCATCTGACTACTACCTAGGATCAACACCTATCCTAGCAGATGAAGAAAGAAATGAACTAGTAGCATTACTAAGTGGAATAGTAGTAGTCATAGATGGCATACCTAGTTCAGTAGCAGATGGACCAAGAGCATTAGTTGACGAAGCCTTCAAGAACTAGATCTTTCTTCTCTTTTCTGCAATGGAAGCTTTAATTTCAGCCTTCTCAAGTTCTCTTGCAAGGTCCTCATCTTCTTTTTTTCTTCTTTCTATTTATGTGTCCTTATTTGAATTCGGTGGTGGGACCCTTGGTATTGTCAATGATTTACTTGTTTGATGTCCCACCATCTTCTACTTTCCTTTCTCACCAATGGCAACAGCAGGCCTAGTGATCTCATTTCCATCTTTATCTTTAGGAAAAGGAACATAACTTTGCACTTGTCTAACCATAGGGCCCTCTTTATCAAATTCATGATCTTGTAGTAAGTGCTCTTGCTCACTCCTCAATGCTTCAAGATCACCAAAAACATCATGTTGCAAAGTCATGGAGTAGAAGCAAGCATCTTGTTTCTCTCTTTCATTTCATTAATTTTTCTAAGGAGAGACTATCTTTCTATTAGAGCATTCACTTTCTCAGCCTCTCTCTCCCTTTGTAACCTCTTATGTATGGCATCCTGCTCTGCCAACTGTAACGTTAATGCATTTAAATCATCAGGATCTAACATAATGTCATCAGAACCTGATGACACATCCATATCAGAAAGATTTTGATATGGGAAGTGCACTTGCCATGGACTCATGGGTTCTCTTCTGAAATTATCTTCATCAAGATCTAAATCAATCTCCAAACCCATCTCTCTAGCTTGTTCATCTTGACTTGTAGGCAATGGACCCTTGTCCTGAAATATAGCCTCTGGGGTATCATAAAATCTATCCTCATAGCGACCACCATCTGATCTAGAAACTTTGTCTTGTGAACCTTCCTCAGTTGAGGAAACATGTGGTGCTCTACCTCTAGTACTTCTTTGTTCTCTGATGAGAGCACTAGTAGACTCACCATTCCTTCTAATCCAACTCTTCTTCTTCTATCTAGGCAATTGCTCCAGAGTGACCTCCAAATTCTTTCTGACAAAGGACCTAGTATTCCTCCTTTTATCCATGATTTACAACTTATAGCACTAGTATTAACCTTTTGAGTCACCACCCAAGAGTGAACTTACAACCTTTATATCTATCTGGTCAACAAAATATTTTCACTTTACAATGTGGCCCAACCAGAAATCTTAACAGATATACTACTTCATTGTTGTTCTCCCCAACAGAGTCACCATTTTGTTGGGAGTTCCCTTTGATCTTCAACTTACAAATTTATACTTTGATGGATAACTTTAATATAACTTTGACTCTATCACCACTCCAAAGTATACAAGGAAGAGGGCCAATTAACAAGGATCAAGAAAGGTCCTCCTATACTTTGAGCCTCAATGCTCAGGCGGGTGTAACCTTGATTCACTTCTTGAAAGGAATCACTAAATGATATACAACTATATACTCTTTACTAACTGCTTTAAGATTTTATCATTTGAATGTTTGTGTGTGTGGTTGACAATAATGAAATGCTTCCAGAGGATGGACCAGTGCCTTCACCTAGGGAAAAGAGTCACCCAATTACATATATCAACTAAATACCTTAACTCAAACATAATTGAATCCAAGATAAGTGCTTTGCCTATTACCCCTCTCCCTCAGACATAAGGACATCAGATTCTTACTTGGCTATAAACTCATTGAACCCACCTAAAAGACTTTAATCCTAACTTTGTTAGGAACTCAGAGATGACTTCACAATACTCTTTGTTTACCATATGCTAATACACTTTGTGACACTAACATATATGAGTATAGAACTGAAATAAGAAGATATACACAAATGCAAGATTGGAACTCAATAGCACTCTCATTAATATATTCAGAATCAATACACAATCAGAACAACACAAGGATAGGAAAAGATACAAAATCCAGCTCCTCTATCAGTAAAACACCATGAACAACCAGCTTGGGACCAAAGAAAAGTCTTGGAACCCATACAAAATCAATATTTCTGCAACTTATACTCCCTATTCATCTTGGAATTCTCAAAGAGAATGCAACAAGCTACGGATGACTTAGGGTTAGAGTTTCAACCACCCAACTAACTGGAAATGGTCACAAAGTTATTACAGGGGTGGAAACCTAGGCAACTAGGAGAAAGAAAATCTTGGGCTGATCCTCAATCGTGATAAATTCTCTATGAAGGTACTGAGAACCATAAAAATGCTCAAAATGTCAACCCTGCAACACACCTCGAGCACAAAACCACACAGACAAACCTTGCAAACTAACACGGCACACCCTAGACCACACTGCAATAGCAAACAGATCATTTCCCACTAGCTCCAGTCGCCTCTACATTGAATTCTAGTCGTTCTTGTCGCTGGAAACCCTCCAAAAATTTGAATTTGAATAATAATGGTCATTTCCATGGTGCTTGCAGCAAATCAGTGGTCAACATTCAAATCTGAACCAACTTCAAGTCATGGCCGTTAGATCTTCATGTTTCACGGTCTCTTAAATCTTAACTCAACTACCACACAGGGTTTACCTTCTAGCGACCACATGACAAAGCATATCCTGTTCATGGGATGAAAATCTTAACCTACCTTTAACCTTGTTAACTGGCAACAAAGGACACCGCTAGTTCGTAAAACATTTTATCCATCTACTAGAAAGTTTAGCAATTCTGCGAATGCTTGTTCACTGAACCGCTAAAACAATTAGAGAACCGCCACTATTTCATGCGAATGAGCGAAGCATTCATAAATTTTTTGGTGGCTAAAAAATTTATCCCATCTTCTAAAAGACTGAGAAACTTTGACTGGGCTTGCGTTAGGAAGATCAACAGCCATCTGAAGTTTGCAAAGACTTCCAAGATTCTATTAGATTTCACACCCATCATCAAATTGAGAATCTCCTCCCTGCCCTGACAAGCCTTTTATAGGATACAAAATCAATGGCCATTGTGAGATCTTAAGCATCTGACACACTCGATGAGATCATACACCATTCATCGATCCTCTGACAAGATCAGGACCCACTAACATATCTAGAAAATAGGTCCCATTGACAACAAGCCACTATGCAAATACATGGATGAATCAAATAGTGCCAAGTATGCATACATGTCAATAGACCCACCTACCTTATGAGAATCAATGGCTATCACTATACCACTGCATTAAAGGTCGAGCATGTTATATCAATGGTATAACAATAGCCACAAGATTAAATTAGACTTTAAACTACCTGAATGCCAAGAAGAATGGTCCCACTGATAGGATTCCACCTCATACCACATGGGCCAATAAAAAGCCTCCAAATCAAAATACATGGCAAGTGGGCCCACTTGAAAATAAAATCTATGTCATTAGGAAAGATCAATGACCAGCACAAGATCTCAAGCCTCTGACACATCCCTTAAGAACTTACGCTAACCGTCGGATGGAGATGTTGTCAGAAGACTGGGCCCAAAAAACTACGTGAACATGTGACCAAAGAAAATGAAACTGCCCACACCAAGTTGCAAACAGTTAAGAGAAAAGCCGCTAGGAACATGGGAATACGCGACCACAGGTAATCGCTAGTTTGCAGAAAGTTAAGAAATGACCGCCAGACAACACATGAACAAGCGACAAGCTGAGAAAGAAATGCACAGATGCAAATTAGGACTTTTAAGTGACCTGATAAAGTAACAGGAAATTATAACAAGGCCAGGGTTAAAACAATGGGTTTAAAATGTAACGGCTAGTTTTTCAAAAATTTGAATGAGGGCTGAAGGCAAGGACCTAAAAATGACTGCAGAGACCAGGGAAAAAGGGCTAGAGCCATGAAATTTTTTGCACGTGCTAATAGAAAGGAGGACCTATTGAAGATTCATCATGGCTAACAAAGCATGAGGTTAACCATCTTTGTTTCCCTCTTCACACTTGAGTCATGACAAGGTCACTACTCAAATTACCCTAGGTGTCTAATACAGGAGCATCTTGGATGTAAGAGAAATCTTGCATCACCCAAAAAAAATATTTCTAGTTTCTTTTCAATAAGGGCTATCTTGTGTAGAGCTGCTATTGATGGAAACTTTTCTATTTTAGTAGTTGGTCATATGATCTCAGAATGTTCTGATTTCACAGTTGGAGGTTCATTTTAATCATATTAGCCTGCCTAAAAAGTTTCATTGCTAGATCAAGTCTAGTTTTGAAGATATTGAAACTTTTTAGTTTTGGAAATAGGGTACAGAAACTTTGAACTCAATTTTGAAGGCTTTAGAGGTGCTGGATGAGGTTGAATTTTTGGCTGAATGAAGCTACTTGGTTCAAGCGTTGTAGAGATCCTCATGCCCTTTCAAAAATGGGGTTATAATAGTCAATCAAGTCAATGGGTGATGACTTATGGTCTCTGAAAGTTGGGTCACCTGAAATGATAGAAAATAAATTTCCTTCAAAATTTTTGTTTGGGGTTTCAAAAGTTATTTTGAGCTGACTTTGATGTAATAAAATGAAAAATAAAATAATTCTAAGTTTGGTTGGCCCTTAGGGCTAAATTTTTTGGAACCTTCTCAGGTGGTGGAAATTGCCTATATAAAGATGGCCTATAGTGTTGTCGAGGGTAGTCCTAGGTAGTAGATCTGGGTAATAATTCGAGGCTTTGTCTACAGAATATTATAAGGGAATGCCCATGTGGCTTTGAATATTGTAATTCTGAAAGTTTGTAATTCTACATTTGTGGAGATAATAAGAAGCCAATTTTTAATCTTGCATATTGTTGTTGTTTCTCTATTTCTGTTATGTGTTTGTGGTATTAAGAGGAGCACCCCTTCATCAATTTTATAAAATATACCTATTTAAATATAAATATGACAAAGTGATACCAAATTACTATTGCAAATATCCTTTCTAGAATTAAACTATGCAGTGGTTTCTTTACCAATATTTTAGATCACATCCTACTTACATTAATAAAAAATAATTTATTTCACATTCCATGATACAACAAGATAATGAAAGGAGAAAGAAAAGATTATATTTTTCTCATATTGATGGTTGATCCTAAGTGTTATTTTAAGTAGATGAATGTGTATTAGATAATTAAATCCTAAAACACTTTATCAAATAAAATATAAATAAAGGTATATTTATAAAGCATAGATTAAAGTTCAACATTACGACAATTTTTAAGAAATTAATTAACACATGAGAATTTTAGGAAATAAATTAAAACTACCCATTAATGAAAATAATTCAAACTATTATAGTTCAGGTACCCAAAGTAACATATAAGATATTATATGTGGTCTAATGTTTATAAATTGTAGAGATTTCAAAACTTGTCAGATACCAAGGTTTTGGAAATACATACGCTTCAAAATTTCCCTTTTCAGTGTCTTTTATATTTTTGCAGGTTACAATATTCTTAGGTGCACCAAATTATAATACATCATCAAATCTTCATAGTCTATACAAAATAAAAAATTAGTGGATATTTACCTTGAGCCTTTTAATATTTAGATTTTTTTTTATTGGAATCATTCCTAGACCACATTTGATACATGATAATGCTCTAGTATATTGATAAAATAAAAATATGATTCATGCCATAGGTCCCCAAGCCATAACATAGCAGTAAAAGCTATAGAAATATACAAAATTATTCAAAAGGACTTTGTCATCAAACACATTTTTCAACATCATACTATACCTATATCTAAAAAATGATTAGACATGGTAATGATATAAATAAATAAATAAAGCATATTTTATCTTCATTTATTGCCTTGGAAACTTTCAATTTGTGAAGCACAAAAACCCCTATTAAAGGACGCTTGATCTTTGTGTTATATTAGTAAACTATAATAAAATAATAAAAATATTTTTCAACAAGGGAATATAGCAAAATACGTTTCTGGAACATAAATCCATACCAAAAAAATGGTATATCTTGGCATGCTATATATAGATAGATAGATAGATCTATGTATGTATGTATGCATATATGTGTGTGTGTGTGTGTGTGTGTGTGTGTGTGTGTGTGTGTGTGTGTGTGTGTGTGTGTGTGTATGTATATGTATATATATGTATATATATATATACATACATACAGACATATACATACATACATACATATATATATATATAATATATATATATATTATATATATATATATATATATATTATATATAGTATATATATATATATATATATATATATATATATATATGTATATGTATACGTACATATATACATATCTATATATGTACATATATACATATATATTATATATATATATTATCTGTGTGTGTGTGTATATATATATACATATATGTATATGTAACACACACACTACACACATACATACATACATACATACATATATACATATATATATATATATGTATATGTATATGTATATGTATAATGTATAATTATATATTATATACATATACATACATACATATAATATATTATACATATATAATACATGCTATATATATACATCTATATAGTATACATCTATATATACATGTACTATATATATATATATGACATGTATATATATAATATACTAGATAATGTATATATATAATACATGTATGTATAATATATACATGTATATATATATATATCATGTATATATATATATA